>SJXQ01010593.1:6177-331201 GCA_006408695.1 Aepyceros melampus
GTCTGTTGTTCCATGTCCAGTTTTAACTGTTGCTTCTGAGGTAAACCAAAATTGAAAAACATATGTACCCCAATGTTCATTGCAGCACTGTTTAAAATAGCTAGAATATGGAAGCAACCTAGATGTCCATCAACAGATGAATGGATAAAGAAGTTGTGTTATGTATACACAATGGAATATTACTCAGCCATAAAAAAGAACACAGTTGAGTCAGTTCCAATGAGGTGGATGAACCTAGAGCCTATTATACAGAATCAGAAAGAGATAAATATCATATACTAATGCATATATATATGGAATTTAGAAAGATGGTACCAAAGAATTTATTTGCAGGGCAGCAATGGGGAAACAGACATAGAAGACTGACTTAAGGACATGGGGAGAGGGGAGGAGAGGGTGAGATGTATGTAAATAGTAACATGGAAACTTACATTATAGTATGTAAAATAAATAGCCAATGGGAATTTGCTATATGTCTCAGGGAACTCAAACAGGGGCTCTATATCAACCTAGAAGGGTGAGATGGGGAGGGAGATGGGAGGGAGGCTTATGAGGAAGGGGACATATGTATACCTATGGCTGATTCATGTTGAGGTTTAACAAAACAACAAAATTCTGTAAAGCAATTATCCTTCAATTAAAAAGTTAGTTTAGTTCAGTTGCTAAGTCATATCCAACTCTTTGCAGCCCTATGGACTACAGCACACCAGGCTTCCCTGTCTATCACCAATTCCTGGAGCTTGCTCAAACTCATGTCCATTGAGTCAGTGATGCCGTCCAACCATCTCATCCTCTGTCATCCCCTTCTCCTGCCTTCAGTCTTTCCTACCATCAGGGTCTTTTCCAATGTGTCAGTTCTTCACTTCAGGTGGCCAAAGTATTGGAGTTTCAGCTTCAACATCAGACCTTCCAGTGAGCACTCAGGACTGATATCCTTTAGGATGGACTGGTTGGATCTCCTTGCAGTCCAAGGGACTCTCAAGAGTCTTCTCCAACACCACAGTTCAAAAGCATCCGTTCTTCAGTATTCAGCTTTCTTTATAGTCCAACTCTCACATCCATACATAACTACTGGAAAAACCATAGCTTTGACTATATAGAGCTTTGTAGGCAAAGTGATGTCTCTGCTTTTTAATATACTGTCTAAGTTTGTCATAGCTTTTCTACCAGGGAGCAAGCGTCTTTTAATTTCATGGGTGCCATTACCATCTGCAGTGATTTAAATTAATAATAAAAAAAGTTATGTGTATATTTTAGGAATAATGTAAGCCTTTTGAACTAATTTTAGAGGTAATCAATTCATTCCTCTTTAATGCTGAGAGAAGTTTACTCAGGTAGAATTTTTCATGCATTGAAAAATGATTTAGCTTCACTCCGAATTGGAAGGACTACGATAGGCTGTCAGATACTCTGTAGAAATTGAGATTTGTCTCTTTCACTGGATTGCCATTTAAATTATCCTACCTAAAAGTGATATGAAGTGCTTAGCTGTAAGAAGTGAATCTTTTTAATACTCAGTACTACTCTTGTTTCACAAGATAGATAAACTGTTTGCAAATGCGTCTCTTTTTTAGTACTGCTTTAAAAATCTGGGGTTTTCGTGTAGTATGCCTGCCTCTTTGTTTTCCGTAGTAATGACTTTCTCATATTTTACTCTTGATATATCTTCTAGACTGTTTTCTAGGATGCTCGTCTAAAATATCAATACTTCCTAACTTATCTTTGCCCGTGACTTTATTTTTAGATTTTAAGTTGCTGATGTATGGAAACAATCATCAAATTTTAATTAATTTCAAGGCTTCTTTGCATTCTCAAAGTTTGTGTTCCCCCTTCTTTCTTGACTTACTTTTATGTTATATGTTATCCTTGTAGTCTTTCCAGACAGTTCAGCAGTTAATACTCAGAGTAGGAGATCTGAATCATTTGTTTTAGCCTATTTGAGGTAAAAAGTCTGTGTGAGGCGGTAAATTCAACATAGTTCCTTCATATGTAATTTCTCTTTTAAGTCAGGCCTTTTGTGGCCTCATCATGGGATGTGTATCAGTCAGGATTATATTTAGGTGCATATAGCTAAAGTCCACCAGGAGGGCTTAAAATAGAAATTGATTTTTCCCTCATGTTCATAAAGTCTAGAATTAGAAAATGATGGGGGTGAAAGGAGTTTCACAATATCAGGGTCACAGGCTTCTTCTGTCTTACTGTTCTTCCATACCCATCTCATGATCCCAAATGGCTTCTTGAACTCCAGCTTCACATCCAGACTCCATCCAGCAAGAATGAAGAAGAGCAGAAAGGCAAAAGGGTCTTCTGGTTAATTCGGTCCCTCTGAGCAGGCTTCTCAAAAGTCATGAAGCCATATTGTTTTACATTTCTTTGACAGTACAACACTTGTGTCCTCTTGGGGAATGTCTGTTACCAGGGAGGCTAAAATGTATAGAATTTCTTTTTTTTCCTGCCACAGTGTATCCAGCTAGACATCTGGGTTCTGTGCATTGTGAAGGAGAGGTGAAATGGGTATTGGGGTGAGCAGTCAGGAGCCTCTGCCTCACAGTTATTTCTGAGTTCTAATAGGAAAGTAGCAGGTGGAGCAATATCTGGGTTATGATATAATCATGGAAAGTGATGGCTAAGAAACCTCTGTTCTACCTGTGGACTTGGACTTAAACTTTTACCCCTAATCACTGTTATTTTTTGTGTTACTATTTTCCAAGTATATGTGTTAAGTACTTTTCATACATTTTATGTAATTCCCATGGTACCATCTGTTAGGCGATGTCCATTTCATGTCATAGGTGAGAAAACCAAGACACAGATAGATTGTATAATTGGCCTGTGTCCTCAGAATAGTCAGTGGTGAGTCGAATGTTGAGTGTGCACTTAAAGATCACCACTGATAACTACTCCTGTCCTGTTTATTAATCTGTCCACCTATATATCTATCCCTCAGACGCCACTGCCACCCCTGTCCCCCCAGCCTCTTGTACCCAAGAATCATTTGAGGTTGCTCAAGCACAAAGAACAGAAAAACAGAGAGACAGGTAGATTGAACTAAATATGAGAAAGAAAATAGAAAGCAGTTGAGGTTCAAATGACACAGAGTTCAATGCTATATGATCCTGCAGAGATGCTAAAAGTCGCCACCTGACTTCTCATTGTGTCCTACCAGAGACTAAAAGGCAGGAAAACAAGGCTGAATTTTTTTTTTAATTTGGACTCTTGGCTTCATTTTTTAGTCATATAATAACTTGAGTCCTTATAAAGAATACTAGTTCTTTTCATATTGTGCCTCAAGGAATTATAAAGATAATTATAATAACATTGTTACCATTTTTCTGATTTTTCTTTTTGTGGGATAGGTCAACTGAACTAGCATTGCTTATTTTTTAAGCTGTGGATACTCAAAGAGAAAATATTTTAGCTGGACATAGATCGTGTACTTAGTAAAAACTAGGGCTCATTTTTGTTTGTTTTTAGAAATATTCCTCTCATTGTTTTAAAAAGATATGCATTCTGTAAGATTGGGATCTTGGTAAAAATGGAATGGTGCTAAGCAGTTGTTTGTTAGAGCTTCCCTGTACATACACAGGCTGGTAAGCTGCTTCAGGACATCTTTTGTCTTATTTCTGTTTTTCTCTAGTCTCAGTGTGTAGAGGTTTTCAGTAAGTGATTAATGAATGAATGACTAGTAAATGAAGAAAGTCTGTTAATGAATGTTGTTATTAATATTGCTGTGTCTTAAAACTTAAGAAGTCAATGGCCCTACCAGAATAGAGAAAAAGTAGGTCATTCTTTATATAGCCCTTTCTAGTTGTGTGAGGTGGGTTTTAGTACCTTTAATGGTTGGACATTGGGACCACATAGAGTCCAGCCCTTGAACATGGTATGTTTGGAGAATCAGCATAGCCGTGACACACCTGGAAAGTGGTGGCTGTAAAGGCAAGTTGCATGAGTTAAGTCTAGCAAGTTCCTGACATGTAAAAGTTACTGATTGGTTTTAAGGAATGAAAGTTAGATTCAGATTTTCAAACACTTTCTATGACACGTTATCTTTTTAAAAGAGACGTTTTTCATGGGGCAGAGAAAGGACATGATTTGAATAACATTTGAAAAATAAAAAATAGAGATCTGCATTTTAGTTTTCAAGATTCCTAGTGACCAAAATATTAACAGAACATTTGAGTTTAATTATTTAATTGTTTTTATTTCTCAGGATGTGATCTTCGTGGTGGGAAGCCAAGTTTTTAAACTACCCCAATGGATGCAGACGGTGATGTTGCATTGGACATTCTAATTAAAATGTAGTCTGTGTTTTTAGAACAAGATGCCATTTGAACTTAAGGAAGATTGCTTTAGAGGGAGCAAACGTAATTTATAAGCGTGATGTTGGAGTAAGTATCTGATTTTTGTTATGTGTGCTACATGGCCTAATTTTATAGTCCTGTGAATGACATACTAAATAAAGAATGAGGACAATACCTTATACATTTATTATAAAACTTAAGAATGGGTATGAAGGCCCTGCTGGAGCTCTAAAAATTAGATGCCAATATATCTTGGTAAATTTGCATTAGTTCTTCAGGCTAGAAATGAAGTACAGATGAATTCAATTAAAAATTTCAGTGAGTCACAATTAAAGGTTTTCATGTTCATCAATAATGCCATCTTCACTTTTAAAAAGAAGTAAATAATCTGCTAAAAAGAGAGGGACAGGCTTAATGCTGCATTGAAACTTGAGCATGCCATATGGCAGACAAGTCATTATTCCTGGGAAGGTTAGCGTCTTGAGTTGATGGTCAAGCTGGCAGTGAAAGACAACTAAATGAAGAAAAAACTCTGTTTCTCAGCCACTTAGGTAAGAAATTTTATAATGTATTTTAGCTCGAATTTTGTTTTGAGCCTGTGATAAATTGGGTCTCCCCAGGTTTACTAGCTTTCTAGTTTAATAATATAACATATGACAGAGAAAGAGAGGAACTCAAAATGTAACAAGAGTTTTAAGAAGAAATGTCCAATTCCTTTTTTCGTTAACATATTCAGTAAAACATTTAGCTCTTTCATATATTAGACCATTTATTAATTATTGCCATAAATGAAAAATTGCAGTGAAAATTTAAATTCACGTGTTATCTTGGACCTTAGTCCCTGACCTGTTTACACTCACACTGTAAAAAATTTAATCCAAATCCATAGCGTTAAGTGCTTTTCATTTCTAAGAAATCTAAAATTACATCTCCAGCTCCATACTTCCTCCTGCATTCAAGATTTGCACATCAGTCATGAATATGTAATAGGCATATCAGCTGTAAGACACAGAAGAAGTAATGCGCACCATGAAGCAGAGAAAAGCAGGGTTAGAAGTCACAGAGGGGTGAAGGGATGGGTGTGTTGGTGAAATGGTCAGGGAAGGTCTCTGTAGAGATGACATCTGATGAGAGATCTGAATGAAGTGAGAACACTGAAGGACAAGAATGCCAGATGAAAGTAACAGCGATGCCAAGTTCCTAAGGCATGCACAGTTTGGCATGTTCGAGGATCCATGCAAATTGCAAATTTCAGTTATGTGAACAGAGTGAGAAGTTGGAATGTGTACTTGTAGTACATTGATTTCAAGTATATAGTGAGAGATATAGACAGGCCTTGAATTTTTTATTAATTAAATGTCTTTTTGAATTAATATGTTCTTTATGTTCAGTGTGGTTCTTGATTTCAGAGTAGGTGGTTTGGAGAACAGTTATTTCAGTCTTGGGTAAGCTTGAAGTAGTATTTAAACATAAAATGGCCACACAGAGTAGAACCATGTGTGGAAATTAACCAAGCTGTTGGGTTTTTGGTTTTCTTTTCTTTCTGCAGAAAGTATTAATGAAGCTTAGAAAGCCTAGAATTACAGCTACAATTTGGTCCTCAGGAAAAATTATTTGCACTGGAGCAACAAGGTAAATGTTACTTGGGTTTTTATTTTTTAATTTTCCCCTCATGGGAAAGACATTTTTCCAGACTTGAAAACAAAATCACATGTACAGTTTGTTGTGTTACTCAGTATAAAATTTATTTCTTGTGTAACTGATAATCTTTTTCTTTCTTTCAAACCATAGTGAAGAAGAAGCTAAATTTGGTGCCAGACGTTTAGCCCGTAGTCTCCAGAAACTAGGATTTCAGGTAACGTTTTCAAAAGCTATCCAAGCTGCAGATATCCAAAAATTTATTTCTGTAAATTTTATATACATATAGGATTGAAGAAGTCTCCTCAAAGTCCTCTTTATGATTGACCTTTTTTTAAGTTGTATAATTTTGTCCTTCAGCTAAAAACTGTAGTGCCAGACTTTGCCCACGAGGATGTTGTGTGGGATCCTGGCTTTTTCACAAATTGCTTTCCCATAGAGAGAGACTTGTTTCCTTATAGATTAACTGCTTTTCAACTCCTTACATTTTTCACTTCTCTCCCTCTCCCTCCCTCTCTGTCTCTCTCATTCACACTCTTACACACACAATCTGTGTTTGATCGTCACAAGAATGCTGTGTCAGGATGATGAGCGAGAGCCACAAGACCCTGTTGACACGTACACACTGCTTAGGAGGCTCTCAGCCTTGTAAGGTGACCATCTCTAGCAGGTCAGCCGTATAAAATATAGTTTCTGGAGGCATAACTTTGAATAAAGTGAATATGTATCCTGGACTTGCTGGGTCACTTAGAAATGATGAGTAAGTTAAAGAAAAAGAGATGGGCCTAGGCAGTTTGGGATTTGGGTGGGAGGGAATGGGGACTCAGGTTTCTCTCTGATGACTGCAGCCTCCCCTGAGGTGTAAAGGTGCTAAGCAGGCACCGAGGTGCTGGGGGGTGTGGGGGTGCTGCTGCTGGCCAGGAGTTCGGTAGAGAGCCAAGACTGATGGCAGGGCCACTGGGCGCGTCTCATGACTTGCTCTCACTGCCTTGTGGCTGTGCTGAGTTGGAGGACAGTTAGTTCATCCAGATTTGCGGTTTTACTAGGAACAATTGAAAGGATAACAGGGTAAATCATTAAAATATTGGCAGAAGTGGCTAAAGTTATTGAGAGGACATTATTTTCACCCTTGGAGCCTCTTTTCTTAGCCTTACTTTAGAGAGGTTGCGAGAAATCCCAGTGAGTTAAAGACACAATTTTGTCACTCTGTTCCTCATTCTGTCCCCCCAGGTGAGCCAACATCTAACTAAATTCACAGAAACATGATTCTACCTTATTGCGTATAACAAGAAGTCTGGCCTTTGGAGCTCAGAGTCCACTGCTTTTTGAGTTTGAAATGAAAGCTTTTCCATTTTGACTCTTTTTGGAGGAATCTGCTTCAATGTTTCCTCACTGTTCTCCCTCTTACACCAATAGATTAATATCCTGTTTAAAGTACAGTCTTAAAATAAGATTCAGAAGACCCAGATGTACTACTTTATTCATGCAGTTATCTCAGGCTTTGTTTATTTTTTAATAAAGTTTTTGAGCTCCCCGCTTCCCTGCTTTAATTACAGCAATAAGGAGTCTCTGGTAACTTCAAATATTAAATCATGCTTTAAATGTTTCTGTTTATCTTGTTTGCTCTTATTTTTAAGGATTAAAATTTAAGATTTAAAATTAAGATTGCCACAATGAGTAAGGTTTTTTTTGTTTGTTTCAAAATAATTCATTGGTTTTACTTCTCTCCTAAAGGTAATATTTACAGATTTTAAGGTTGTTAACGTTTTGGCAGTGTGTAACATGCCATTTGAAATCCGTTTGCCAGAATTCACAAAGAACAATAGACCTCATGCCAGGTAGGTCTTCAAAGAATCAGCATAACTTACCAAATTTGAAATTACTTGTCAGTCTATAAATATTTATATTAATTATGGCTTTTTTTGTATAGTTATGAACCTGAACTTCATCCTGCTGTGTGCTATCGGATAAAATCGCTAAGAGCTACATTACAGATTTTTTCAACAGGAAGTATCACAGTAACAGGTATTTTATGATATTGAAACCAAGCTTGTCAATTATGGATTGAATGAGATGAGGTGTTCATACCAAAATAGAGATGAAGTATGCTTTTTCCCTTCTGCCCTCGTCAAAGAGCCAGTCTTCTCATTTTTAACACAGTTGTTGTTGTTCAGCTACTAAGTCATGTCTGACTCTTTGCAACCCCATGGACTATAGCACGCCAGGCTTCCCTGTTCTTCACTATTTTCCCAGAGTTTGTGCAAACTCACGTCCATAAGCCAGTGATGCCGTCCAACCATCTCATCCTCTGTTGCCCCCTTCTTTCCCTGCTTTCAATCTTTCCCAGCATCAGAGTCTTTACCAGTGAGTCGGTTCTTCACATCAGGTGACCAAAGTATTAGAGCTTCAGCATCAGTCCTTCCAATAAATATTCAGGATTAGTTCATTTAGGATTGACTGGTTTGATCTCCTTGCTGTCCAGGGGACTCTCAAGAGTCTTCTCCAGCACCACAGTTCAAGCATCAATTCTTCAGCACTCAGCCTTCCATATGATCCAACTGTCACATCTATACAGCACTACTGGAAAAACCATAGCTTTGACTCTACAGACCTTTGTTGGCAAACACAGTAGATGAGTTTCACCTGCTTTTGTACACTATTTTGAAATCTTCTGTATATAGTTGTATGTCTGTCGTCTTTATCGCCATCATTACCTTAGTAGATTCATCTGTATTTTCCACACAGTTGTGGATCAGTCGTTCTTATTGCTGTTTAGTACCCAGTGTGTGAATATATTGTTCATGGGCATTTGAGTTTTCAGTTTGGAATTAAGAATATTCTAGTATATGTTTTCATACATTGTTTTTAGGTTTATGATGTCTCAAATTTAAAATACTCAAGAGAAGCCTATTTTATGAACTTCATAGAGGTTTTACATGAGCAGAATATTCAAATACAATTGGTATCTATTTGTAATGTGTATTTTGTTATATCTTCCGAGCCTTTTTAATTATTTGGAAGAGGTGATTTCAAAAGAGTAGGCATAGATGTCAAAGGGTAGCCTTAGTATGCAGGGTGATTTTTTTTTTTTAATGGTATTATGGTTATAAATTGTTCATAGACATTACTTGGGAGTCAGGTCCAACCTTTAGCAAAATTAAGGAAAACTTCTTTAGGTCCTTGAATTTTCTTTTTATTTCATTAATCCTTAAAGGAAAATACACCTAAAAACCTTCAGTAGAAAAGCTGTAGTTTTGATTCATCCATGGGTTTTCACATCTTCCTTGGAGACTTTTAAAGGCTCTTGCCAGGATCATGCCTGAGTCTTAAAAATGGAGTGATGGGGAACAGGTATCTTTTTTCGTTCTTTGGATTTCTACACTTTGGAACTCAGACTTCACAGGGTTCTAAAATATATAAAGTCCTTGCTAAGTATGGAATTGGGCTTCCCTGGTGGCTTAGTGGAAAGAATCTGCCTGTCAAGCAAGAGACTCGGTTTGATCCCTGGGTTGGGAAGATTCCCTGGAGAAGGACATAGCAACCCACTCCAGTATTCTTACCTGGGAAATCCCATGCACTGAAGAGCCTGGTGGGCTACAGTCCATGGGGTTGCAAAAAAGTCAGACATGACTTAGTGACTAAACAAGAAGAAGTATGGAATAAAATAATGCTTACGTAAAATATATATATTAATAGATAATTAACACAATGGCAAACTGAAGACCACTGACCTGGTTACCTAGTATGCATTATATCTTAACAACTGGAATACCCTCTGAACTGTTAGTTCAGTGGACACATTCTGAGTGGTCCCGACAGGCAGAGCTCTATTCTCTGGAGGGACTGAGGTGAGTCAGGGAAGGGTTCCCAGTGGATGCATACATACATTTTTAGGATCTTTCAAAAAGTAAGTGTAAATGTTAGTGGAGGAAAATACACGTATTTATGTATTTATTCAAAATAGATTTTATGAAAATATTTCTCACTGTTCTATATATATTTGTACCTATTTAGATGAAAGCTTACTTATTTTAAAGTTATTCTTAGCATTGTATGGATTAGTAAATATATTACATCACCTCATCCCTGGTGCTTTTTTGTTTTTAATTGGCAGTTATTGTTTAGTCACTAAGTCATGTCTGACTCTTTGGGACCCCATGAACTGTATCCTGCCACGTTCCTCTGTCCATGGGATTTCCCAGGCAAGAATACTGAAGTGGGTTGCCATTTCCTTCTCAGGGGATCTTCCCAGTTCAGGAATCAAACTGGCGTCTCCTGCATTGGCAGGCAGATTCTTTTCCGCTGAGCCACCAGGGAAGTAAGCTGTAAGGGTGAATGACCAGATGAGTAGTAAAGATGTGAATACCAGATAGTGGTAAATCTGTGGGGATGTTCAGACTGTGCAGTTTATAACAGCCCTCTGGTTTCCCAACTCTGGTAGCAGCTTTGTTTACTCCTGCTGGGTTCCTTGATATTCCTGTGGTGAGTTCAGTCATAGCCTAACCAGAAGCCAGGCTACAGTGACCAAAAGGATATTAATATTATTAATAGTTGTCTAGTTCTGTTTGTTTTCCCTTCCTTTAATGAGTGTATTTTAGCACTTCCTATTTTCCTCAGTGATTGTGTGTGTGTGTGTATGTGTGTGTGTGTTTAATATACTTTCTTTTCACAGTGGTGCCCAAACCAAGATGAATAACATCATTCTTAATTGTTTGTAAAAAATTGTATTTCTTGGTTGTTACTATGACTATGTGTACAGTTATATAAGTGTAGATTTTTAAAAGAACAACCTGATATTCTAAAGTACTCGGTTCTTTGTAATTCTGGGAAATCAGCTTTTCCTAGTTTTCTTCTGCCTGTTCTCACCTCTTCCTCCTTTGTGTTGTTGCAGGACCCAATGTAAAGGCTGTTGCTTCTGCTGTGGAACAGATTTACCCATTTGTGTTTGAAAGCAGGAAAGAGATTTTATAATTCACCACTTAATTGGTTAGAATCCTTAACTGAGCACCTTTTAAAACCTGCTGCACATTGGACTCAAAAGGAAAACCGGACCAACAGTAACTGAGGAAATAGACTCTTTTATTCTTTCACGGCTACAGTGTAAGCTCCAGGCCCTTTGGATTTTATTTCAAACCTTGCTGTAATATAAAAAGGAAGTTTACAAGACGTGACATTGCTGCTTTTACAAAAGGACACTTCTATTTATTTTCGCAGTGATTTTCATGTCCCCTGAGCAGAGCTGTTGCCGTGTGCACTACCGCAGATTGCTTTGTTGCTGTCATTATTTTTTTTCCAGTTTGAGCTAATGTGTTTTATTTGTGAATAGTCTTTTACATTTTTGTATGCTGAATATGGGCACCAAAGAACCTGTCAAAGTTATCTTTTTCAATTGAATATGCACAAATAAAAGTTTGGAAAAGATCTCTCTCCATATCCATTCTATAACTTTTATTCCCCATTTTTCTATTTTAACAAAAACTGTATTCATAATTCTTTTTTTTAATCTATGAAGCTTAGACTTTTGCTAAAGTGTGTCAGCTTCGTTTTGAAGTGTATTTTGTAAATATACATATGCCACATGTGTATAGTATCTTTTAATGCTCTGTTACCAAATATCAAATAGGAATTTTTTTTTCTTGAAGATTAGAAATGCAAAGCTGTATATAAATTGTAGGGAACCAGAGTAGAACTTTATAGATTAAGCATAATGTTTTATGTTGCTAATTTAACATGGTAGAAAATGTTAACCATCTTTTAAAAGTTGCAGAGTTGTAGTTTTCAAAAAAGAAACCTCTTAATACTACAAGATAAATACGAGAAAAGCTGTGATGGGTTGTACCTCATATGTACCTTTGTTATTCTGGAAAGACTCAACTCTGGGTATAGGAAAAGAATAATCTGAGGTTGATACTCAAGGCTGTATATTAGGAGTCTTGTCAGAAGTTGAAGCATTGTGCTGTTTTAACAAGAAGTGCCCCAGTGTGACTATATTAATACTGCAGTTCAACTTGAACTTGAAAGCCATTTTGCAAGATAAGTCTTTCCCCTTGCTGTGTCTTATTCAATGAAGCTAAAGAGTGACTATTCAATACATGGGATTGCGCCTTTAACGTTAACAGTAAATAGGCATTTGTGAACCAGTGACTCTGGCTCACCCATGAGCCCAGGAATGGTAATAAGAGTATCAAGCTGTAGTGGTGCTCAACCAGTTGAGTATTAACTAACAATGATTTTATCTAGAAATAAAACTAAGTGGAGAGTCATATTAGCTTCTCAGTTAACATTAATAGAGATAATAATACAACACAGTCTTCCACGAAAACCTTGAATTCCAAAATGTTTTGGAACCTTTGTGAAAAATTGGAACACTTTAACCTCTATATTCTAGTACATTTTCCCTACCATGGTCTAAAATCTTGAAAACTGTACTGAACAATACATATTATTTTATGTTTATCTTTGTCTTCTCAATACCTTCCCCTACCCTTCCTCTCACTCTTCATAAGTTGGAGGCAAGGGCTAACTTTTGTATTTCTCTTTTGGGAGAGACTTAATTGTGATTTTCAGACTTCTTTCTCACTTTTTACGTTTGTGTTTAGGTAGCCTCATAAAATATATACAGAATAAAATTCAATGAAAATTATAGGTTCTGGGCAGACTGTTTGAAAAATTTGAGTTTTCACTTAAACTTAATTAACAGTAATTAAGTGATCTCCTGTTCTGCAGTGTTCACAGAAAAAGAAATAGAGAAGGAGGGCTGGAGGAGAACATGGGCTGGATATAGCCAAGATGCAGATCCAGATGTTATAAGATTTTTCAGTATTGGAGTGACTTGAAAACTAGGTAGATCAGTAGCTCATCAAAACGCTTTCTCAGAAAAGAGGAAGAAAGACAATCTGACTGGGTCTGGTTTCTGGGCTGCTGCTCGTGTGTTGCCTGGCAAAGTTTCATGGGTGTGACCCACTATCCTTAAAGCTGGTAAGAAATGAGTGTGTCTGATGTCTTCTGGCTTTTCACAAGTGCTGTACATTTTTTTTTTTATAAATAAAACTGTAAATATATACATAAAAATTATAAGTATTCCCCTTTTTATTTTTGAAAGTGAAAATGCTGTAGTTGGGGTTGTATTGGGTAAAAATTAGTTTGAAAATAGAATTGTTTCAGTATAGATTCTGAATAATAAAAGAAAAATAGGATGTTTAAGATACTGAAGTTGAAATCACTTAATGATAAACCTAAGTTTATAAACAGTTTCCTGCTCATTTACAATACATGGCTAAACCATGGAATAGCTAAAGGATACACAGTGTTTGAACTTGCACAGTTTAACAGTTTTGTTAGTATCTTAAAATCTGTGATGCTTGGCAAAGAAAAAAAAATCATACTGATTAATTACCTGTTGTGACCTTTTTAATGTCAGCATATAATTCCACTGAAGGTTCTTAATAAATTTCTTCAATTGATTACCTCTACAGAACATACTTTCCCTTTCTACAGAACATACTTTCCCTTCTTCCAGAACAAATGAACAATGCATGCTCAAACTTGCGTGAAAATGTACTGTGCAGAATGGAGGATGCAGATCTTCATAAGTTTCCCTGCCAATTTTAATGTCGATAGTGTTTTTCAGCACCAGGACTTTTAGTCATTCTCCTGAGTTTCTGATAATACAGTTTTACTGTTGCTTACAGAGGCTGAAGTCTGACCATTCATTATAAAGGGCTGCAGTAGATCTTACTTCCTTATATCAAACTGGGACAGTTTGTTACGGGCTGATACAAAAATTTCAGGCTAAAAAGGGCTTTTGACTCAGAATTCTCTTTTCTTCAGGGTAATCATATTTTTGTATTCTTTTTCAACTTAGGTTCAATATATTTTGTGTGTGTTTCCCATAGCTTAAGTCATTTAATGGATTACTGCATAAATGGTTTGAGATTTTTTATTGTAGATTTTCTACCAGTGTACCAAATTGTATTGGTAAAATGCCTCCCCACATCTTAAAATTCAACTGGTGCAAAACAGAAAAGAGCAGTCCATTACTGTGTGGGTGAAAACCCAAGTTTCTGGTACAGTCAGTGATGTCTGTTTCATCCTAGAACATAGTGAGGGAATTGTCCCAATGTCTAGATACCATTTATTATGTCTGCAAGCATCTGAAAGTCAGCATCAGTTATAGCCCGTAGGCTGTAACTTGAGGTAGTGATATTCCTGAGGCGTGTGAAGAACTGCAGGAAACTATGGATCTAAGTTATCATGAAAGCCTTACAAAGAGAGACGTGTGCAAGCTTAACTTAGTAACTCAAACCTAATTACTTAGATTTGGATAAATAACCTAATGACCTGACTCCTTTTCTCATGTTTTACTAACAACTACTACTAAATAAATATGATCCCACAATTCTGAAACTATTCTTTCTACTCATATTTTTTAATGGATAGAAAAATGCTTATCTTTCTCAACTATTGCAGAGTTGTTTCTTTCTTAATACATTGTAATACTAACATCAAATTCATAAAAATATTTTGAATTACATTGTAGTTCATGATTCATAAAATAAGATGGATAATCTTTATATTGTTGAACTATAATTAGAAATGATCACTAAAGTCCTAACCAGGACCCTATCCTAACCTAGAACATGTGTGCAATTGTCTATATTGTGTCTTGGTTCTTTTTCTACACAAGACCTAGTGTGAGGAGTGTTTTGGTAGGCAAAGAACTATAAGCTTATGTTTGGACAACTTATGTGTCTGAATAATAAAGCCGCAACAGGCCTCTGTGCATAACAAACCTTGAGATAAAAGTTGCTCTCGTCATTAGTTCATCGTCTTTCAAAGGCTGCTCTGTGATTGGAAAGTACTGAACCAGCTGGTATTATTTTTATCCTGGTATCCTGCTCAGAGTAAGAAAGAGACCACTTGGGACTTTGTTCCTCAAATACCTTTCATGGCTCCTTTAGGGGGTGGGGTAATGAGTAAAGACTGTATAATTTCAGGATATCCTTTTTAAACTAGCTCCATGACACTGAAAAGAAAACCCAGGAGTGGCTAACGCATATTGATAGACACCATAAGTATTCTCTTTCTGTATCAACACTTGAAGGGTTTTGAGGCCATTAGATCTCTGAAGAAAGCTGCCTTGGCTGTCCCTTACCCCGTAGCTTTTTAGACTCCAAGAACTGCTCTTGGGGTTTTCTTTTTTGAAGCTGTTTTGGCACTAATTCTTCCCGGTGATGACTCATAAAACAAATGTTGTTTTTCACATAGTTCCTGAAAGAGAAAGAGGCACTAATGAAAATGTCATTCTTAATTTACACTATTTGAGGGGGGGGAAATGTACAGGCTATCATTTTTTAAAATCATCCTGGGGCTTTAATGTTTTAGCTGTGCAGAAAATACCAATGTTTATTGCAAAGTTTCCATGTGTCACGAAATTCCGGGCACCACAGACCTTTGATCAATCTCATGCAAAGGGTAAGGTGGGGTGGCTTCTCAGAACAACCATGGCATTCCTGTCTGCAAGGAAGGATTCCAAGGGTAGTCTTACATAGAATGAGTGGAGATTACAACCCAGATCCTCTCATTTTTCCCCCCTTTCTCAGACTGGTTACCAATATGCCTATATTTGTGTTTACACATTCTGCTTTCTGCATTATTCTCTTGTTCCTGCTTTAACAAATTCATTTCTACAAGATTATTTCCATCAGCCTAGAAACATGCTCTAGTATTTTATGTTCACTTTTAAAAAGACCACCTTCGAACCTTTCTTTCCCCTTAAATATACTGTCCTATGGTTTATCCAGTTCGTTGAGTGGCTACAACATTCCAGGTGTTCTGTGGTTGGAGTAAAGACCTTGCTTTCAAGGATCTTACATCTTAACAAAGGAGACAATCACATAAGCACATGATTTCAACTAGTAAGAGTGCTAATGAGAAAAGTAAACCAAGAAAGGGGAAAGAATGACTTAGTGGGGATGTGGAGGCCTTTATCACACTGCTGGCATCTCCAAAGATGAGATGACATTTGATCAGAAACTGGAGTGAAGTTAGGGAGGAAACCATGTGAAGGATGGCAACTAAGGACCATGTTACAGAAAGTCTAGCATGGCTAGAACATGGGAGCACGTGAATGACAGGGGTGCCACTGGAGGGGTAGGTAGCAGCCATAGTTCATGTTGGAGTGTGGCAAAACCAATACAATATTGTAAAAAAATAAAAGAATGACTAAAAGAAAATGTAGGATTTTGAACTGAAGAAATGACGTTTTTAAAAGATCCATCTAGCTGCTGTATGGAGGACGGACTGCAGAAGGTGGAAGTTGAAAGAGGACTAGTTTGGAAGTTAGTCCAGATAGAAGATGGTGGCTTGGATTTACAATAGCGCTGGTAGAAAGTGTATCTTCGCATGTTCACAGCTAACAAGACTGACAGTGTAAGGAATAGAATGGATGAATCCTAAGCCTCTGGCCTCAGAGGTTCCCCCAAGCAAAAGACGTGGAGGAAATATGAGAAGGGCAGGCAATGGTACTGGGAATCCAGAGTCCTGTGTGGGTCAGGTTAAATCAGAGATGCCTATGGACACTCTAAGCGAAGATGTCAAGTAGACGGATTTGGGAACTGAAATCAGGCAAAAGGTCAGAGACCAGAGAAAATCATTTGGGTATCATCAATTTATGGATGGCTTATAAAGCTAGGGGAATACACCCAAGAAGTGAGTGTAGATGGAGATCAAGGATTGAGCCCTAGGCATTATGGTATGTGGAGGGAGGGAGAAAGGAAGGATGGAAGGGGAAACAAAGGAGGCCAGGGAGTCACTGATGGGGGAGGAAAACCAAGAAAGTACAATATTCTAGAAAAGTAGAAGAAAAAGAAAAAGTGCTTAAAGATGGGAGCATGGAAGACTGGGCACATACAGCTAGAGTCACATAACACGGGAACTTTGGTTAACAGCAGAGGTCGTGGGAGTAAGAAAGCAGCAAAGAAAACCTGAGTGGGGTGAGTACAACACAGAATGAGAGGTGAGGGTGTGGAGACGACAAACAGAAGATACCCTGTAACTGATTAGTGGGAGCAAGGAGTGGGTGGTACCTGAGGGGAATTTGAGATCTGAGGTCTGCTGCTGCTGCTAAGTCACTTCAGTCGTGTCCGACTCTGTGTGACCCCATAGACGGCAGCCCACCAGGCTCCCCTGTCCCTGGGATTCTCCAGGCAAGACGCTGGAGTGGGTTGCCATTTCCTTCTCCAATGCATGAAAGTGAAAAGTGAAAATCAAGTTGCTCAGTCATATCTGACTCTTAGCAACCCCATGGAGTGCAGCCTACCAGGCTCCTCCATCCATAGGATTTTCTAGGCAAGAGTACTGGAGTGGGGTGCCATTGCCTAGGGAGGTATTTTGTTTAGGATGGGAAGAACTGTAGCTCTGTGTGTGTGTGTGTGTGTGTGTGTGTGTGTGTGTGTGTGTAGTGATAATCCCATGCTGCTAAGTCCCTTCAGTCGTGTCTGACTCTGTGCAACCCCATAGACAGCAGCCCACCACCCCGTCCATGGGATTCTCCAGGCAAGAACGCTGGAGTGGGTTGCCATTTCCTTCTCCAACGCATGAAAGTGAAAAGTGAAAGTGAAGTCACTCAGTCGTGTCCGACCTTAGCGAACCCATGGACTGCAGCCCACCAGGCTCCTCCGTCCATGGGATTTTCCAGGCAAGAGTACTGGAGTGGGGTGCCATCGCCTTCTCCAGATAATCCCATAGAAGGGAGAAATTGATGACATACTCAAGACAAATGGATGAATTGGCTTTTATACCAAGATGCTTAAAACAGGCATAGATGTAGGTAGTTTGGTAGATGGCATAGAGCATGAGGTGTGCTCTTTATTTCTCTCTCTCTCTCTCTTTTTTGTGAACTAAAAAGCCAAGACCATCAGTAGGGGGTGAGGAAGTGAGACGGAATGCTGGAGGTTTGAGAGGAGACAGAGTGTGAGGTCGCCATCTAGGACAGTCGGAAAACCAACTGCGGAAGGACATTCCTGGAAACCTATTTGAGATTTACGTTCAACAATTTAAAATTGAACTTACCTAGCACGGTTGGCTATTTTCTCCAGTCATGTGTAGATCCTCGGATGCAGGGAAAAAACAGGCTAAGAATAGACTTAATCAGATTTGCCTGATTAAGAATAGACTTAACTAAGGTTTGCCTGAACAATGAAGGGAGAGGGGACAAGGTAAAGGGAGGCGTGGTGCATGGGATCTAACGTAAGAAAGGAAGTGGATGATGACTCTTTGGTGGATTCCCAGTCCTGGTAGGTGTTAGAGAGTGAGCTGAAATGCAGAGTGGTCCGAGGGTGCGTGGGAGGCTTGTGAAAGGAGCAGTGATGGGTTGACAGTCAGGACCATGATCATTCTGTTTGTTTTTATTCCCAGCAAAACTGGACTGTAGCTGATGTCTTCACAAACTTCCACTCTCAAGCCTCCTCGGTCACCTCTGTCCTCCCAACCCCACTGAGACTGTACCCAACAACCGGTAGTCACCACCCCCTTTGTACGTGGCCACTCCGCAGCATTTAACATCATTTGGTGCCACCTTCCCACAACACTCCTCCTGGCTTCAGTGGTTCCATATTTTCTGGGCTCCTCTCCAGCCCCAATGTTGGCTCCTTTTCAGTGCTTCCACACTCACTCTCCCCTGCTTGTTCTCTAAATGTTGGCATAAACTAGGGCTTGGTCCTGGACCTCATTCTCTTTGCTCTGCTCTCTGACTAGATGATCTCATCTGGTTCCATAACCTACATACCATTTCTTCCCAAACCTGACCCAGACTCTGAATATCCCCAGAATCTCATATATCCAGCTGCCAATGAATACACATCCATCTGATGTCAAATGGACATCTCTGTAATCTTTCCAGCTCTGAAACCAAGTTCTCTCTCAAACTCTCCCATTTTACCATCCATGCAGCTTCTCAACCTAAAAATTTTAGTTATTATCCTGACTATTTCATTGCTGTGGTTTAGTAACTCAGACATGTCCAACTCTTTTGCAACTTCATGGACTGTAGCTGCCAGGGTCCTCCGTCCATGGGATTTCCCAGGTAAGAATAGTCGAGTGGGTTGCCACTTCCTTCTCCAGGGGTCTGGCCAACCCAGGGATTGAACCCACATCTCCTGCATTGCAAGTGGATTCTTTTACTGCTGAGCCACTGGAGAAGCCCCACTACTTCATTACCTTACTCCTATATCTAATTCATTCATTCATCCACTCATTTTCAATAATGTGCTTCAATTATATGCAAAGAAATTATTCCAGGTGCTGGGAAACTACAGTGAACTAAGTATACAAAAACTAGGGCAGAGACCCTGCGTCTTGAGCATTTCCTGGTGTGTTTGAGATACAGCAGAATGACCTATACAGGTGGTGAGAGTGAAAGTGGGGAAGAGTGGTAGGATATGTAGACCTGTATGGGCCTGAACACACATTGGAAGGACTGATATTGAAGCTGAAGCTCCAATACTTTGGCCACCTGATGCAAAGAGCCAACTCATTGGAAAAGACCCTGAGGCTGGGAAAGATTGAAAGCAGGAGAAGGGGATGATAGAGAATGAGATGGTTGGATGGCATCACCAATTCAATGGACGTGAATTTGAGCAAACTCTAGGAGATGATAAGGCACAGGGAGGCTGGGTGTGCTGCAGCCATGGGGTTGCAAAGAGTCAGATGTGACTTGGCAACTGAACAACATGGGCCATCAAAGCTGCTGGAAGAGTTGAGCAAAGGAATGGCTTGATCGCATGTAAAGGGGTCACTAGTTGCTATGTTGAAAACACTGGAGGGGATGGAGTCTGAAAACAGGACCAGTCAGGTGGGTCTCAGGTGGCTCAGTGGGTAAAGAATCCACCTGCAGTGCAGGAAATGAAGGCAGATATGGGTTCGATCCCCAGGTTGGGAAGATCCCCTGGAGGAGGGCATGGAAATCCACTCCAGTATTCTTGCCTAGAGAATCCCAGTGGACAGAGGAACTGATGGGCTTTAGTCCATAGGGTTTCAGAGAGTTGGACATGACTGAAGAGAATCAGCATGCACAGATGGTTACTACAGTAATACAGGAGAGAGCACAGTGACTCAGATCAGAGAAAGAACAGTGAAGATGGCCAGGTTCTAGATGTATTTTGAAATAAGAACCAACACTATATTCTGAAAGATTGAACATGGAGTGGGAGGGAAGGAGAGGGAAGACTCGAAGGTCTATGGCCAGGGCAAGTAGAAAGATAAGGTTGACCTCAAGTGAGGTGGATGTCTGTGAGTGGAGTAGGTTTGGGGGGCATCAGGGTTGAATTTAGAGCATGCTCAGTTTGAAAGATTTGTTAGACATTTGAAAAAAGGTGTAGAGCAAAGAGTTGAATAAACAAGACTTGCATTCAGGAAAGATATTGGAGCTAGAGGTATAAATGTTGAAATCAGTGGCATATGGATAGTATAAAGGCCATGGCTTTAAGATCAATGAGCCAGTGAGGGATAGAGAGGTGATCAGAGGATGAAGCCCCAGGGCACGCCAACTTTAAGACAGTGAAACATGAGCTGGATCTAGCAGAGGATGCTGAGAAGGAGCGAGTGGCAGAAGACAACCAAGAGGCTGGTCCCTGAAGGCAGTGAAGCAAGGGTCTCGGAAAGGAGGAAACGCTCACCCCAGTCCTTGCTGGCAATGGTCACTATGCCACCATTAAGATGCTGACTGAGAACTGACCACTGGGTTTAGCAATGTGGAGGAACCTGGATGTTAAAAGGAACGATGTCAGTGGAGTAGTGCCCATAAAAGTCTGCCCAATGGAACAGGTTCATGAGAGAATAGGAAGAGAGGAGTTGCTGAAAGGGAACAGAGACAACTCTGGAAGAACTTTGCTATAAATTATGGCAAAGAAAACATGAAAATAAATGATAGCAGAGCAAAACCTAGGAAGGAAAATGGAACCAAAGACTTTTTTGTTTAAGATGGGGGGAAAAATCACATATGATCTTTCTGATGATGAGGAGCAAAGATCCAGGAGAGAAGGAAGATATGGATAAGGGTGGACCAGGAGTACTGCTGGGGAATGATCTGGAAAAGGAAAGGGAAGAGGGTGTGAAGTGGTCACCTTCATGTAGCAATGAGTTAAAGGTAGAACCTGGAGAGATGGTACTATATTTCAATACAGACACTGAGATGTGGGTGGGGTGGAAGGTTAGGGAAGTTTCCTTTCTGATTGTGTTCATTTCTTCCGTGAAGTCAGAAGTAGAGGCTTCCCAGGTAGGTCAGTGGTAGAGAATCCACCTGCCAATGCAGGAGACACAAGAGACTTGGGTTCAATCCCTGGGTCAGGAAGATCCCCTGGAGAAGGAAATGGCAACCCACTCCAGTTTTCTTGCCTGGAGAATTCCATGGAGAGAGGAGCCTTGTAGGCTACAGCCCATGGGGTCACAAAATAGTCACATGCAACTGAATGAATGGGCATGCATGCTTCGTGAAGTCAGAAACAAGGCTGTCAGCAGGAATGAGGAGGGCTAAGGAGGTGGGCTTCCCTCATAGCTCAGTCGGTAAAGAAACTTTCTGTAATGCAGGAGACCCAGGTTCAATTCCTGAGTCAGGAATATCCCCTGGAGAAGGAAATGGCAACCCACTCCAGTATTCTTGTCCAGAATCCCATGGATAGAGGAGCCTGAAAGGCTACAGTCCATGGAGTCACAAGAGTTGGACATGACTTAGGACTAAACCACCACCACCAAGGAGGTGGGAAGTTCCCAGAGAGAGGAGCGGGTGTTGAGCAGTTGTCTAAGGAAAGCAGTTCATAGACAATGGGCAATTGCCAGGCGGCATGGGAGGGGCCCTGGAGGTCATGAGGGGGATTGAACCTGGGGCCCAGCCCTGTGCTCATGTGCTTTCTCTGCCATGTGCAGCTGTGTGCCTGCAGACACTAGCTTGGCACACCTTAAAGGTCACATCACTTTCCTGCTTAAAGTACTTTTGTAGCTTCCCATTGCACTTAGAATGAAATCTACACTCAGTCTGTGAAGCTCTACACATCCATTTTCACTGATTTTCTCACTGAATCTCAAAGATTACAGCCTCCTCCTGGGCATCTTTCAGTTCTTAGAACAGGTCAAGTATGTTACTGTAGCCTTTTCACTAGCTGTTCTCTCTGCATGAATTCTCTTTCCCTCTCTCTTTGCAGGACTGACTCTTTATTAGCACTCAGTTTTTATCTGAAATGTTATCTTTCAGGATACCTTCTCAGATCACCAAGGCAAAGTACCCACCCAACACACACACACACACACACCCACACACACACCCACACACACACAATCTTAATTCTTACAGCACTTCGCTCACTGATTAACTTTATAGCACTTAGAGCAGTGTGCGGCATGGAACAGATGCTCAGTAAATATTCAGTGAATAAATGAATTTGTGTGAATGAATGCAGGAATGGCCACATAAAATTAGCTGCTAAAAGTGAAAAATAATCTAAGCCTCAGAGCTAAAATATTTACAAAACATTAACTTGTGTTTCTCTAATTGCTTCCACTTAAACTGGGGAAAAGAATGAAAGTCACAGCTGAAATAGCACATATGGCAAATATCCCATTTTGTGTTTGTAGCTGGCAGGGCACGAGTTCAAAATAAAATCCTTTCAAATTACATTATTAGTGAGATCTTTTCTGACCTCTCCACTGAGTCATTGTTTATCTTACAAAAAATTTAACAACTTTGGAAGAAGATGTGTTTCTCAGCCTTGTAGAAACAGAAGGAAAAGAAGCCAGCTCTAAATATGAGAAATGAAAATATTAAGTGGAATGGAGTATCAAATTTGAAGTTAATTCGATATTATAAGTAGTTTCCTTTCTTGCTTAGAAAATCATTGGACATAACATCTGAACTCTGTGTTTCCCTGGTGACAAAAGTTGATTCTTTGTTTCACTAACTCCTAAGTTCAGAAAGACTTTCTTAGCTCAGCTGTGGCCTTCCTCCATCTTCAAGTTTTCTTCAACTTTCATGTCCTCTCAAGTTCCCTGGGGCTTTCTGCCGCCCCATGTTCACTTAGCTAGTTCAATAAATTTTCAGTAAAATTATGTATTTTACTTCTAGTCTTGTCTCCACCATTTCCCTCCAGAGAACCTTGTTTAACACCCATACTTCATACATAACTTTGGTCAATTTACACCACTCAGGCTGCTTACTTCTTAATTTTTAAAGCATTGGCCAATCTGCTGCTTCAAGCTAAGACTTGTCCCATGCTCTTTGGTATTGTAGAAATCAGTTAACCAAGATTTCTGAAAGCAACTGTTTCCTTTCTGCCCTCAGGTACTGGGCTTCCCTGCAAGAATGCAACCCAGGTAGATACTGGTTCTTGCTGCTGCTAGAAATGAATTCAAAATGCAGAACTGTTTTGCCAACTCATCTTTCATAATTCACACCTGTGCCATTATCTGTATCTGTTCTACATCAACCTCCTGGCACAAGAAGAGTCTGCCTTTGGCTTTTGGATCTCTCCTAATTTGCGATTTAAAACTTTCTTGGAGAGGGTCTGGATTTAACTTTGAGTAATTGTGTGACTTTGTCAAAAGGAACAGAAATGTGATTCTTTCAAAAACATTTCCTAATGCAGAGTTTTGCTAATTTAGATGAATTTCTTCCCTACCCTGAATTCTAATGCATACGTTTTGTTGAATTTAGCCACCCAAATCACTATGTTCTTACGAATGCCTTATTTTGGAGGTCTACTGGATAGAAAGACTGGCTTTTCTTAGTTTTGTCTTTAAATTTTCATTTGGTTTGAAATTTGATACACTCTGACAGTCCCATATGAAAAAGAAAGATCTAAAAGTTTCTTAACTTTAATTCATTGAGAACATTCTGCTTTCCGACTTTTTAGAGAGTGCAATAAGGAGTGATGCATAGTCTTGTTCAGTTCATTCATTACTGCTTTCTCCCTACTTCAATTTTTTAAATTAGTACTGCTCACCAGAATTGTAATGAATTCTTACCTTTAAAGGAATTCTCTTCCCCAGTACATGTGACCTTCCGTTGCACTTGCCAACACAGTGTATTGCAATGGTCTATTTTCTGGACTGCCTCTTCAAATAAGAAAGTTATGGACTCTGGATATCTTCAGTTCTTTCCTAATATAGTGTCTAGTCCATAGTAGATCATCAACAAAGAGCTGAATGAATAATCTCTGCAGTTGTGGGAAGGGAGCAGTATGGTGAAGCCCATTCATCTCCCTTTTCTGAACACATACCTCTTTCTCCTCTCGTTGCACAGACTGTTAGGTCATAGATTAAATCTCATCCTATGATCCACAGATCAAAACCTGTTATTTACATTGTTGTCTGCAATTTAATACCCACATACAGTGAATTCAGCATTGGATCAACAGACCACATGGTGGATATTTTTCAGTCATCCACGAGGAATCAATTTTAATCTAGGCACTGTAGAAGTTACATAAGAAAGATAATGGGTCGAGACCATCCCTGGACACCAAAATTTTATAACGTACTTAAGGAAGTGAAACCACAAGAATTTTAGCTAGGGCAACATAAAAAGAAAATAGGACTAGAAAATCTTGAAGATCCAGGAGAAAGGAATACTATCCAGGGCTAGGGTTACTCAAGGCTTTGAAGATGAAGATTTGACCTTAAGGCAAAAGGATGTATGGCTAAGATATCAAATATAACTATCATGTAGGAGTAGAAGGAGAAAGAAGGAATTAAGAGTTGATGAGGTAGGAGAAGAAGACCCAGGGGGAAAAATTGTTTCTTAGGAGGAAAAGGGTTTCCCAGGTAGCGATAGTGGTAAGGAATCCACTTGCAATGCAGGAGAAGTAAGAGATGCGGGTTCGATCTCTGGGTTGGGAAGATCCCTTGGAGAAGGAAATGGCACCCCACTCCAGTATTCTTGCTTAGAGAATCCCTTGGACAGAGGAGCCTGGCAGGCTACAGTCCATAGGGTTGCAAAGTGTTGGACATGACTTAAGTGACTTAGCATGCATGCAGGAGGTAAAAGACTTTCAAGAAACAGTAGGGGTGGGACTTCCCTCACAGTCCAAAGTAGCAAAGACTCTGAGCTCCCAATGCAGGAAGCCTGGGTCATTCCCTGCTCAGGGAACTAGCGGAGAAGGAAATGGCAGCCCACTCCAGTACTCTTGCCTGGAAAATTCCATGGACAGAAGAGCCTGGTAGGCTGCAGTCCATGGGGTTGCTAAGAGTTGGACACAACTGAGTGACTTCACTTTTACTTTTCACTTTCACGCATTGGAGAAGGAAATGACAACCGCTCTAGTGTTCTTGCTTGGAGAATCCCAGGGATGTGGGAGCTTGGTGGGTCACACAGAGTCGGACATGACTTCTCACCAAGAAAAGACTTAGCAGCAGTAGCAGCAGCAGGGAACTAGACCCCACATGCTGCAATTAAGACCTGGTGCAGCCAAATAAATAAATGACTTTAAAAAAAGAAAGAAAGAAAGAATAGATGTGATAGGTTAAATGTGACAAACAAACAAAAGACCTTTGCTCTTCATTTCATCAAGACATAAGTCAATCGCTATGTGAATCTGGGCTGGCCTTAGGACTTGTACTGACAATACAAAGTGATGGAAGAGATGTAGCGGGACTTCCAGAATGGAAACCTCACGGAACCTTGCAGCTTCTGCCTCCACTACCTGGGAATGCTGCCCAGAGTCTGACAGGCGAGGAAGCCACATTAGCCTCATGGAGGATGAGGCTACCCGAAGAGAACTGAAACTCCCTCTATGTCAGCATCTTCACCACTGCCCTTCCTGCTGATGTTGAGTCACATGACTGAGCCCAGGTGAAATAAGCAGGGGCCCCACCCAGCCAAACCAAAGAATCATGGGAAATAGCAACAAGCCACTACATCTGGGGAGAAGGTTTTATATCTAAACAAACCAATGATGTGAAACAAGCTCTTAGGGAAGGATGAGAAGTTAAAGGGTGACCAACAGAGGTGGATGTCAACAGAGTCCTGGCATCTCAGTTCCGGGAAAGGCCTGCATCTGTCTGATGTGTTTCCAGTCTACAGATGAATGCACTGCGTTATTAATGTCTGAAGATATTCCTTGTGTAACTCATGTATGTGTAATTCATTGTCTTGTTCAGATTCTGCGCTCACTAAGAAATCCAATTGTTTGACTTTAACTTGCATAGAGCCAGACAATGCTCTGACCAGGCCAAGGGGATATCTGGCTTTCATGACAACTATATATTTTTGTAAGTGAATAATTTTCATTTTCATTGAATACTTAAAAATAAGGCCTTTCTGCATCAAAAATTAGCCTTACAGTTGATATTTATGTTGAATTAAGAGAAAAGTTTTTCTGCTTACTAAAAGGAAATGTCTTTAAAATGTAAGCCTTTTTATGTTTGTTTGTTTTTGGCTGCCCCACTCAGCTTGTGGGATCTTAGTTCCCCAACCAGGGATTGAGCCCAGGCCTTGGCAGTGAGAGCACCAAGTCCTTATTACTGAATGGCCAGAGAATTACTTGTAAAACATTTTAAAGTATATAAAGTACAAAGTAAAAATCGTCCGTACTCCTACTTCCTTTATACCCTAATAATAATAATAACAAATAATTATTATATAATACTTTTAAACCAGGATTAAAAACTTGGTCTATATTTGCACACATATACCTGTCAGTCTATGTCAGTTCACCTTTCAGGTTTATTCTTCCTCCAGACAAAAGCTGAAGAATCACTGTGCTTACAAATTTCTTTAGCCATCATAACATTTCTCTCTAGTGTACCGGAAGTATTTTTAGAAGAAAATCAAGCTGTAAATATGTATTTTCCTCTGTTAAGTTAAAGCCTAAGCACAAGTATTCCTGTATTTCAAGTAGAATGATTAAATGCTAGGAAGAGGTGCAAGTTCCCTTTCATGCCTGACCCCTGCGCACTGATCGCCTCCTCCCGCAGGCCAGTTTCATCACTCAGAGTTCTGAGTTCCGTTCCTAAAGAAAACAGGGGTTTTCTACAGCCCACTGCTGTGTTGAATTGTTTAAGCAATCTCTCCATGTGAGTTTTTTTAACCAGTGTTCTAATTGCCTATTCGTGTAGGAAACTCTTCATCTTGCATAACATACTTTGTGCCATATTTGGAATAATTCTAGACATTTAAGCCCAAGAGTTTTCCTGGTAATCTTAGCCTTAATGGGTGTTTAGGGCTTCAAGAAACCTACCAGTGTGATACAGAAGGCTGAAGCCCACTGTTTTAGCACAGGGTGAGCGTGTCATTCTGGGTCCAATCTGAAACCCCAAACAAAAAAACCACTCCTGTGAGGGGGAGGCACAGAGATGGGAGAGGTTCTTCAATCATTACTGAAGAG
Organism: Aepyceros melampus; assembly: GCA_006408695.1. Taxonomy (NCBI): domain Eukaryota; kingdom Metazoa; phylum Chordata; class Mammalia; order Artiodactyla; family Bovidae; genus Aepyceros; species Aepyceros melampus. Next base: position 33,488 of record SJXQ01010593.1, read on the forward strand.
CTTTGGAAGACTAGAAAACCGTGCTTATTCTAAATTCTTAGGTGAATTATGCAAATTAAACACATAGAGAAACTAGAATTATTTTTTGAGATATGGTTCCCCACCAAAGCATATATCCTAAAATAATTTCAGATATTATCATTTCATTGTATATAAAAGCTGAATTTTTGAGCTAAGAGTGCTGTTCAGAGAGCAATGCACGCAATACTCACTCTTTTGCCAGCTCCATTGATATTTGTTCCAAAGAGCATCCCTTTGTTTCAGGTATAAACACAATAACAAAAACCAGGGATGCTAGACTCATAACTGTATATATAAAGCACACCCACGGCAGGCCAATGAGATCTGGGGGAGGCAAAAGAAACTAGTTAGAGATGAATTTTGTGTTGCTTCCATCCCATTTGTGGATAGACGCTTTTTAGGGCACGTATAAAAACATATGTATTTTCAAACACGTCAGTAGTAGCCAGGGAAATAGCAATCACAAATTAAAATATAGCCAGCATCTGAAAGGTTCATTTTCAAAAACAACCCCAGCTCTCTCTGGTGAAGTGAATAATAGTCTTGTAAGGATCACAATTTAAACCCAATGCCATTTTCTTGGTGAACATACTTTTTGTTTTTAAAATGGTAATGGATATGTTCATTGCAAAACAAACAAAAAGAACTGCAAATAACACAGAAACACATAAAGCTGAAAGTAAGCTATCCTCAAACAACACAGAAACACATAAAGCAGAAAGTAGGCACTCGCCTCTCTCCTCACCCCCTACAGTTCCTCTCTTGGGAATCACTGCCATAGCAGTTTGGTTTCTATTTGGTCGAAATTTGTAAAGACATTTATACAAATGGACTCTTCTTGGAATGAGCTCCCCCTTCTTTACTCTGACTTGAATAAATCACTTCATGTTGGCAGTATTTCATCATTTTAGTAGCTGGCACTGTATTTGCAATGCTGCTTCCTGGATTCAGAGGGGGAGAAAAGTGATAATGGTTTGAATGAAGGATATTAACTTGCTAAGAAGCATCAGCAAGAACCAGGATCCTCCAGGTTTTGATGGATCTCATCTGCTAACCTAGTGTTTCCTCTGACGGCTTCTTGCCAGAGGTATTGTCCCTTTGTAGTACTGACCAAGGTCAAGGTAAGGTAGCTAGTGAGAGGTGGCCCCCAAGGCACTCGAGTCTGCCCTTGTATTGTGGCATCCTGTGCACAGCAGAAAGTCCAGTGTAGCCAGGTGCAGAGAGGAGGAGCCTGGCTCAGACCAGCCACAGACTGAAACAGTGCAAATAGCCCTTAGTGGCCACAAATCACAGCTAGTCAGTCAGGAACACTGACCGAGCAATTATGCAAGAAGGCAGTTTGGTAAATGCAGAGTGGAAGGATCTATGTAAATTAAGCACATGCAGGCCAGCTATGCTGAGGTGGGTTCAAGAGGGAAAAAAGACCAGCACTGCAGTCCTCCTGGCAATTTTAATTAAAGTCTGCTCTCTCTTGCCTTTCTTGCTGCTGGTGATGTTTTCCCCCAAGCGAATACTTAATAAAGACTTTAAAGATTTGGTCCTCCTTCCCTCTCTGGGGCATAAAATCAGAAAAGTAGAAGGTGGTTGGAGGGGAGCTCATCTCTGTATCAAACTTGTCCCCTTTTCTGTCTGAGTCCTTACAGGGACAGGGAGCTCACCACTTACAAAGATGTATACTTCATTGTGAATCAGCCCAGTCTGTTTCAAACATACTCGTCATTCATTTCTAAAGCCAAGTCTCCCTTCTGGGAATTTGGGTTCAGAGGCTCTGTTTTGTTCTCTGCATCAGCCTTCTCATTCCTTCTTCAAGACATGTTGCAAATACTTGAATGCACCTCCACCCCTTCCTGAGCATCCTCTTGTCCAAGGCAAACACCCCGAGCTCCTGCAACTGTTCCTCACGGACCACAGGCCATGTGGCCACATCACCCAGTGCCCTCCTTGGGGGACACGCTGAAACTCTCTAAAAATATTCTACTCAGAGCTGAAAGCAATACCCAGCTGTATTATGACCACAGGAAGGTATGTCTGTGTCTCCGTAACATTCTTCTTTTATTGGTATAGCTGACATTACACTAAAAGTCAGTGCCCAAGGGCTTGCTGTCGAGCAGAACCCTTATATATCTTTTACTTGGAAAATTGATTTTTTGAAAAGAAGTATAGAATTTCAAACTTAGTCCAATGAAATGTCATCTACAGGTCTGAGATCATACCAGGATTTTTTTTTTAAATAAATGAATATGTTCTCCAATCATTTGTTCTAAAAGTCCACTCAGAACTTGAGTTTTCATCAGCTCATCCTGTATATTAGCTATCCTTTCCAGAGATTTGTGTCATCTTTACTTGTCCTCCATCATCTCCATTCTTTCTTTTATATTTCTCTTTCTCTATATAAATGTCAGGTAAGGGGGTGTGTGTGTGTCTGTGTGTGTGTGTGAGAGAGAGAGAGAGAGAGAAGGTGAAAGGCATGGATCTATGTGTGTGATCTCAGCAGGAGACGTATGGTTGGTGCAATGACCAGTTCCTTTGTTTCATCTTGGGCTATTTCCAAAACTGTGGGAACTAAATGTTTTAAAATTTTATTAAAAACACAAGCTAGATTTAATTAATAACTCCAAAAGTTCACTTCCAAAAGTAGATGTACTAAAAAAAAAAAGAAAAAAGTGGTCAAAAAGATTCAGAAGTACATGAGTTCAGAGACTCTTGTTTTTCCCCTCTCAGTTCAGTTCAGTTCAGTCGCGCAGTTGTGTCCAACTCTTTGCAACCCCATGAATCGCAGCACGCCAGGCCTCCCTGTCCATCACCAACTCCCGGAGTTCACTCAGACTCACGTCCATTGAGTCCGTGATGCCATCCAGCCATCTCATCTTCGGTCGTCCCTTTCTCCTCCTGTCCCCAATCCCTCCCAGCATCAGGGTCTTTTCCAATGTGTCAACTCTTCGCATAAGGTGCCCAAAGTACTGGAGCTTCAGTTTTAGTATCATTCCTTCCAAAGAAATCCCAGGGTTGATCTCCCTCAGAATGGACTGGTTGGATCTCCTTGCAGTCCAAGGGACTCTCAAGAGTCTTCTCCAACACCACAGTTCAAAAGCATCAATTCTTTGGCGCTCAGCCTTCACAGTCCAACTCTCACATCCATACATGACCACAGGAAAAACCATAGCCTTGACTAGACGGGCCTTAGTCAGCAAAGTAATGTCTCTGCTTTTGAATATACTATCTAGGTTGGTCACAACTTTTCTTCCAAGGAGTAAGCGCCTTTTAATTTCATGGCTGCAGTCACCATCTGCAGTGATTTTGGAGCCCAAAAAAATAAAGTCTGACACTGTTTCTACTGTTTCCCCATCTATTTCCCATGAAGTGATGGGATCAGAGGCCATCATCTTCGTTTTCTGAATGTTGAGCTTTAAGCCAACTTTTTCACTCTCCTCTCTCACTTTCAACAAGAGGCTTTTTAGCTCCTCTTCACTTTCTGCCATAAGGGTGGTGTCATCTGCATATCTGAGGTGATTGATATTTCTCCCAGCAATCTGGATCCGGCTTGTGTTTCTTCCAGTCCAGCGTTTCTCATGATGTACTCTGCATAGAAGTTAAATAAGCAGGGTGACAATATACAGCCTTGACGTACTCCTTTTCCTATTTGGAACCAGTCTGTTGTTCCATGTCCAGTTCTAACTGTTGCTTCTTAACCTGCATACAGATTTCTCAAGAGGCAGGTCAGGTGGTCTGGTATTCCCATCTCTTTCAGAATTTTCCAGTTTATTGTGATCCACACAGTCAAAGGCTTTGGCATAGTCAATAAAGCAGAAATAGATGTTTTTCTGGAACTCTCTTGCTTTTTCCATGATCCAGAGGATGTTGGCAATTTGATCTCTGGTTCCTCTGCCTTTTCTAAAACCAGCTTGAACATCAGAGAGTTCATGGTTCCTTCTAGATATATATTTTTTTGAGTATACATCCCTGGAGAAGGAAGTGGCAACCCATTTCAAAATTCTTGCCCAGAAAATCCTGTGGACAAAGGAGCCTGGTGGGGTGCAGTCCATGGGGTTGCAAAGAGTCAGACATGACTGAGAGACTAAGTATGCAGGCATGAACCACTTCTGAAAATGTATATATTATCTCTATATTATATATATATACTATTTAAAATTTATGCATTATATATATACACATAAAATAAAGAAAACTCAACTCATTAGTCAGTTTTTGAGGATGCTGGGGAGCCACCACATTATTTTGAAAACCAGAAAATAAAGAGAAAGTTTTAAACACTAATCTTGCTAGTATATGAATCTAATATATGATCCATACTTCAGGGCAGGCAAACAACTAATGAGAAGAATTTTCTCCTTAGAGAAATACCGCTGATAAAAATACAGTTGTTGTTAAGTTGCTCAGTGGTATCTGACTCTTCGTGACCCCATGGACTGCAGCACACCAGGCTTCCCTGTCCTTCATCATCTCCCAGAGCTTGCTCAAACTCATATCCATTGAGTTGATGATACTATCCAATGATCTCATCCTCTGCCACCTCTTTCTCCTCCTGGCCTCAATCTTCCCAGCATCAGGGTCTTTTAGGGATGGATAATGGAAGGAAAATAATGCATCTTGGCAATGATCCTCAAAGGATGCAAGCACGACAAGGTGGGAGACAAACAGACAGGACATGCCTCTAATAGCAGGACACACGCCATCACCCGGGAAGGGGTTTGCAAATAAACCAGAAAAGCTAAATCTTTTCCAGCCTCTACAGATAAATAGGCTTCTCAGAAGGCTCTAGGGGTAAAGAATCACCTGCCAATGCAGGAGATGAAAAGACTCGGATTCGATCACTGGGTTGGGAAGATCCCCTGGAAAAGGAAATGGCAACCCACTCCAGCATTCTTGCCTGTAGAATCCCAAGAATAGAGGTGCCTGGCAGGCTCCAGTCCATGGGGTCACCAAGAGTCGGACATGACTGAGTGACTGAGCACTCACAGACAAATAGCAGTTTATAGGAAAAACACAAAGGACAGAGGGGCATGTGACATGACTACAGTCAGCAAATCCGGCCTGGGAAAAAGTCTATGAAATAAATGACCCAGCTTCTTTATTAAAAATGTAAAGTGTGGGGAGGGAGGAAACATGGAGCTGAAACCTGTAAATTATGAGACATGCCAATCAACTGTAAATCAGTTATTTGAACTGTGATTCAAATAAAGTGAGAAAATTATTATAAAACTATTGGGAGGATGTGAACCCAGACTGGATACTTGATACCAAGGGATTATTATTAGTATTTTTTATAGGGGTGAAAATGCTATTGTAGTCACAGTATTTAGATGTCTTATCTATTAGAGGTCCATGTTGAAACTTTAGAGACATGTTTGGAACATGACTTAAGCTAATTTGGGGGCAGAACAAGTGGGGTCATGACTGAATTAAGGACTGATAACTGTTTAAATTGGGTGGTTGGTACATCAAGTTCACTGCCATCCTCTTTACTTTGAGTGTTTGAAAATGTTGACAAGAAAGTGTTTTTCAGGCGATGTACTTCCCTAACACCTGTCCTAAGAGCATAAAAGGCCTTAGGGAAAAGCAGTTCTTACCTGTCACCGTCAAAAAAGTCAGAGAGATGAGGAGATTGATGCCCCAGTTCATGCTGGAAGTTAGAGCCATGGCACGTCCTCGAATCCCACCAGGAAAAATCTCGCTCAGCACCAACCAGGGCACTGGAAGAAAGGGAAGAGTGGACGGGGAACAGCAAAATGATGGAAAAATCCACTGAAGCTGACAGCCAGCTCACTGACCTCTGCGCCACTGACCTCTGCGAGATTTGTGGTTGCAGGGCCGTGTCCTTCTACATGAGGAAGGAGGAAGGATGTGCTTTCTTCTCTCTCCAGTCAAGTAAGAAACTGAGGGAGCTTGACAAGGGTCCCTGGAAGTAGGGGGAGCAACATAAAAGGGCTGGGGCAGGTGATACTGCCCTGAGAATTGCAAACGGGAAGTGCAGTGGCTGGGGCCACCTGCCCATGACAGGAGGCAGCTTTGAGGCTCTGCCAAGCACAGAGCCTCAGTGCCAGATGCTGGCTCTACGCACTTTCCTCTGGGCCCTATCCTGTAATCTCCTCTGCCCCTAACCTTGGAGAAGCCCACCATCGCAGCTACCAAGTGGGCAGGAGACAGAGCCAGCAGAGTGGAAGAGGAGACAGGCTCTGCTCCCTTCCCCAACTCGGGCTTCCTGGCCTGTAGCAAGCTGAGTGGAGAGAAGCTCTCAATTAAACAGAGCTCTAGCATTTGATTTTGTATCAAATATTTGACTTTCTGAAAGGAGACTCCTCGGCACAAGAACAGACCCAAGGACTTTTTGTGATCTGAGAGTGACACAGACCACTATAGGACCTGCCTGATGGAATTACTTGACTTCTGCTCACAGCCCATCAAATCCAGTTTGCCTAATAGCTACAAGTTCTTTCAATGGACTCAGCCCTTTACAAACCTCGTTATCATTGGATCCTCGCTGAATCCCTTCCCATTAGAGACTAACATTACTCTTCCCCTCTTTTAAAGTAGAGGAAACTGAGGTTGAAAGGAGTTCATAATTTGCCAAGGTCCCAACACTGCTTCCCAGGTGGTGCTAGTGGTAAAGAATTTGCCTGTCAATGCAGGAGACATAAGAGACGCAGGTTCGATCCCTGGATCGGAAAGATCCCCTGGAGGAGGGCATGCAACCCACTCCAGTGCTATTGCCTAGAAAATTGCATGGGCAGAGGAGCCTGGTGGGCTACAGTCCATGGGGTCACAATGAGTTGGACATGACTGAGCAATTAAACGCTAACAGAGTTCAGAGGTGGCATGGAGCCCGGACCGTCTCTGGATCTCACGCTTTTTCATCTCGTTGCACTCTTGGGAGTGGCTCAATAAATATTTGTTAATGAACATGTAGATAAGGAGTATAAGCACTTCTGATGCTGAAGAAAGAAGGGCTTAGGAGTTGCCCCAGCCCTGGCTCATTGCTGCCTAATTCACCTTGTGTTGCAAACCCAGTGTTTTTACACAGCCCAGCTGTATCGTCCTACCCCAGAGAAGGAAGGAACAAGAGGCTGAGGAGGGCTCCCCCTTGACCAGCAACCACTCGGGCTGCCTGTGCCAGAATCATGGGGCTGTCACCTGCGTCTCTGACTGAATATTTACCTCTCGTAGCAGGATCACGCTCTGTAGAGAGAACATCTGCTCAAAGTAAATTTGCTGTTTCAAAGAAAAATATTTAAATTACAGAAGAGGGCTGCAAACACATTTTTTCCCCTTGATTATTTGCTCCAAGTGAATCTACGTAGGGTTACCTTGAGGGTACGGAAGAGAATCGCAGCAAAGGAACATGATTATTGTTGTTCTAATTAATAAGGAATTCCAAAATAACACTCCAGAGCCCTCCCCTCCACTCTGTACCCCAAAGTCCTTCACCAGGTTCCTGCAGATTATATCCTTGGAGACCAGTGCAAAGATCAGGTAACCTTGCCCTGAGCTTTGCAAGACTGAGGATCTGGCTCTGAGAACGATAGCTGCATAATTTTGGTGAAGCCTTTGTAACAAGGCCAGGCTTGAGCAGATACAAGTAAAAGTAAGTAAGTTCACTTTGTTGAAACAAATCATCTATGCCATAGGCCAGTCCCCCAGGCTCCTTCCTGCCATGGGTATTTGATGCAGGTAGGGGTCCTGCTTTTGAACTTTGGTGGTGGAGAAGACTCTTGAGAATCCCTTGTCCTGGAAGGAGATCAAACCAGTTAATCCTAAAGGAAATCAACCCTGAATATTCATTAGAAGGATTGATGCTGAAGGTGAAGCTCTAAAACTTTTGCCACCTGTTGCAAAGAGCCCACTCATTGGAAAAGACCCTGATGCTGGAAAACATTGAAGGCAGGAAGAAAAGGGGATGACAGAGAATGAGATGGTTGAATGGCATCACTGACTCAATGGACATGAGTTTGAGCAAATTCCAGGAGATAGTGAAGGACAGGGAAGCCTGGTGTGCTGCAGTCCATGGGGTCTCAAAGGCTCGGACACAACTTAGCAACTGAACAGCAATGACAATGTTAAAATAGCTTTAACAGATCTCAGAATCATAAAAAGTACAGGTTTTCAGATCCATAGAGAAGGAAATAAAAATCTGAAAGTGCTATTTGCAGCAAGATAGAACTTACTGAAAGGATAAAGTCCCTCCATGGCAGTCTTAGGTGCAAGATGGTGCCAGAATTTTATGTCTCCACCTTCAGTGGAAAAGGGCTGTAAGTACCCAGAGCAGAGAGAATGGAGAAGCTATTTCAATTCGTAAGTAAAGAGCAAAGAGGTATAAACTATCACAGGAATTTAATATATTGATATTTAATAATAGGTGGAAGTTTGGTTTTTTTAAAATCCCAAATGTTTTTCCAATGAGAGAGCCTAATTTCTCACCACCAAAAATCAAGTTATTGCCTCATGCTGCAGTACAGTGGTGGCTCTCTCTGGAATAGTCAGAGATATAATAATTCTTCCACAATGAGTGCAGCCATTCACTGCAGGTGAGCAGGCCCTGCAACAGTTCTCCTTGACATCTATTATTTCACCTTTTATCCTTCTCTTCCAGGACCACCTCTGCAATATGTGCCTCCATAAATGTCTGCATGGTCTTTAAACTCTTCTCCAGGTTACGAGGATTGAGGGAATTTTGGACTTGCTGGGAGATGATTGTCCACAAATATTGAGACTCGTATTTCACACGGTATTCAATCACCAAGGTTGCCTGTCAGAACAGGCCTGATCCAGATGAAATCTGTGATGTTTACAGCTGCACAGAGTGCCATAAAATGACCGTGAGGGACAAACTCGTTGAAGTGGCTCTGTGTGCAGCAGAGGACACAAACTTGGATAAATAGGGCCAATCAGTGGCAACGGCTGAGCTCTGCCATGTCAGCAGCCATGCTTATCTCCCCCTCCTCCTATATTTCTGCCACTGCTGAACATTTTCTTCCACTGAGGCTGTCCTTTCTCTCCCTGTGCTTTCACATGTAAATCCTGCAGCATTTCAGGCATGCTTTCCATTTGGCTTGAGCATTTCCTGAACCACGTGGCATGGCAGCCTCAGGTCTGAAAGACTCATGGAAGGCTTGAAACTCTTACCTTACCTTGGAACTCTTAGGGAACTCCTAGCAACTTGGAGGAAGTTCTACATTTAGGCTGTAGAGTTCCCAACAGCCTGATGGAGCCAGTGTCCTATACTTTGCAGGAGTGAAGCCAAATCCTATGGCTTTTACTGACTCTGTAGGCAATGTGCAGCAGACCCAGCTCTCCTCTCACTGTAAAGAGATACTTAAAATGTGAATTTGTAAGGGAGTATGCCCATTTCCTTCCAACTAGATGTTTAAATTATGATCTTACAAGTGACTTGAATGGGAAAATCTTGTCCTTTAAAAATATACTCCTTCATAAGCCACCATCATGCTTCCCAGGTAGCTCAGCTGGTAAAGAATTCGCCTGCAATGCAGGAGACCCTGGTTCAATTCCTGGGTCAGGAAGTTCCCCTAGTGAAGAGATAGGCTACCCACTCCAGTATTCTTGGGCTTCCCTGGTGGTTCAGATGGTAAATAATCCACTTGTAATGCAGGAGACCTGGGTTCGATCCCTGGGTTGGGAAGATCCCCTGGAGAAGACATGACATCCCACTCCAGTATTCTTGCCTGGAGAATCCCCATGGACAGAGGAGCCTGGCTGGCTACAGTCCATGGGGTCACAAAGGGTCGGACACGACTGAGCGACTAAGCACAACACAGCAAACCACCATCCACAACATCAGCAATGATATTGCAGCTTTACTTTATTTTTTGTATTTTCCCTTCTCTCAGTCTCTGAATTTTGCTCACTCCTGGCTGCTTTGAACATAGATACCTTATTCAAGAATATTAACAAACCAAGAAAAGCAATGAAATAAAGCCTCAATGTTCCCCAATATTTCTATTTTAATGATTTCTAGTCAGAATCAATCAGAAGTGATTTTCTAAAATATTTTAGGAGAAATTGGATTACATGGATTAATTGGATTAAACTTTAAACCCTTAAAAAAATTCCAGAGTTAAAAATGGAACCCTATTGTGAGCAGGTACCAATTGGGAATAAGAACTGTGGCAGGGCCTCCAAGCTTTCATGCTTGTGTAGCCTTTAAAATAATTAGAAAAGCTAAGTACTTTCTTTCATTTATAAATCAACATCTCACTTTTTTTAAACCAAAAATTTAAATGACAGCAAAATATGCAATTTCAATGATTTTATTTACTTTTGATGGCATTTAAACTCTATGTTTATAATAGAGAATATTTATATCACTCAAATAGTTCCAGTGGAATTTAAATACCATCTCTATTTGATATTCATCTTCATCCATTTAAAAATATAGCAATATGGCATTTAACATAAAGTTTACATTTTTAAATAGATGAAATGTTCTCAAGAATAATAAATATTGATGAGGAGTTGATAATATTTTTTTTATAATAGCAGTCTCACTACATTCTTTAAGTCAACAAAAAAATTGTAATGATGCATCAGTTGATAAATTGATTAGCTCAGCCTATAGGTTTGTTAAAAGCAAATTATTGGAAATATCTAAGCTTAAGAAGTATTATTATATAGTCATTAGAGTCATTTTTCTAGTCCACATCTACACCAATATCTCCACTGCCTTTTTGATTAGTGTTCCTCAGGTTTTTATAATTGGGGACATATTGTCATAATAAGATTTCTGGCAGGTAATAGATGTGCTTTCTTTTAAATGGAAGAATAGTTATTAGTGGGAAGACAAGGAAGAAGAAATTTTAGGAAACAGATTTTTCCTAAAGGTCAAGAAATTGATTTCCTTTAATGAATCATTGAAGGAAGATTCCAGAAAGTAGCCCCCCAGAAGTATACTTATCCCAACTTGCAGATCACTGGACTAGAATTCAAAATGAAAAAAAAAAAGGGAAGGAGTTACAAAAAGGTAGTCCACTCTGGTTTACAGTATGATGTGAATAGCGTGCTTCACACATAACACTTTATGTTGTACTTTTCTTATGAATGATGCTTCAGTATTCATAATAAAAAGTATAATAGTTTCTAATGTTGCAAGTGTTCTTTGGAAAAATGCTTAACGTGTTCTGAAAAACAATAAAGTAACAAGTGAATACTGTGCTTATTAAGAGTGTTAAAAACCTTTATTTCTTTAATTGTTCACTGTCTGATATTCATAATTTTAAAGGGCATGAGGCAACAATCATAGTGCAGGTCAGAGAGGAAAGTTAAATACCAATGTATTATATTATGTGAACAGTTGTTGATGGCAATGTAATAAATGGTGCGATTTCTCTGTGTTTAGCCGTGTTTGTGCTACAAAAATACAGTTTCAGACTCTTTGGTTCTTTTGGGAATCACTGTGCATTATCTAACTCCAAAGAGGAAAGTGAAATTTAATTAGAAAAGGCCACATATTTCTTTTCTTTAAGTTTTTCCTCTTTTGCTTGGATGCAAATTTAGTATAAAACCATTCAGATACTATTGTTGGTTTACTTTGCATTACTGTAATGACTAACACCAGAGGACCAAATAAATCACCACTTTAATCAAGCTAAATATCTTTTAACTTAATTCACTGGGAGGAGGAGGAACAGTATTGGTATGAATTTTGGTGAGAACTGAAACATAAAACTTGAAAGAAAAAAAATTTTGGAAGATCTTAAAGGTAGACACACTTAACACAAACCCATTGGGTGAATATGATTGTATAATGGCTACATTTGATAATAAAATTCTTCTGTTTAAAGAATAATAATTTAACCAATATGCTTTTTCTCTAAAAGTACGTATTATTCCATAAGAATGGTAGGAAAAAGAAAAGATTGAACACTAAAAAAGTCTTTGACTGTAATGGTTTTGAGTATTAGAGGCCTGGAACCTAGAAGGAAATATGAAGAATATCAAAATCTCTTTGGAAACATCTGATGTAATTCTGGTCTGCAAGCCTTTGTCTAAACCCTGTATATCTTGGAGTCTAGCAGCTAAGTAAACTTCCAAATTAGAACCTGCTGTTCCACATCCCTGGATTTGTCATCATCTTTAACTATGAAAACATCACATGAACAATTTCTTTTATAAGAGCTCATTATTTAGTTATAAATTTTAGATTAAATGTTATGGCAAACAAGTCATATGCTTACCACTGATACCTATCCTCCAAAAGGCTGCTTAAATGCCACAAAACCAAACAAACAAAGCTAGTCTCTACAATCTTTGTGCCTTAAAAAGTTTCAATGTTTTGTTTTAAACAGAACATTGTTTAATATGTTTTAGAATATTTGAGTTGAAAAACAATTTTTCATGGGTCTTGCATTTCAGTATGTTTCCTGAGAAAAGCACTGACTTTGTTCCAGACTGTCTTTCTAAGGATGTTCATATAACAAACAGCCTTGGAAGATGGAGTGTCTCCTCTGGGCAAAAGTTTGCTTACTATTGCTTAAATTAATGTCTCCCTTCAAGGGAAAAATCAGGTTGGTTTACTGTCTATTATAAAAGACTTGGGTTCCCCAAGGTTGGGATTCTTCTCCTCTAAAATAACCCATTCTATGTGTAGGTGTCATCTGGCCTGGTTCATGATGTCAAGGCATTAGGGCTTGGGGAACCATGCAAATACTGTTAACGCTGGCTATTGCTATTGCTAAGAGTAATAAACTGTCTTTTGTCTCTGACCAAGAGTCTAGTGTCTTTTGCCAAAATCCATGAAACTGAGACAGGCTAATTTGTAAGCTTGCTAGTGGGCTCAAATATCAGCCAGTTTATAGTTCTTGAGAGCTGATTATTTGTAGCTATGGTATGAATTTTTTTAAAAGATCTTTTATTACCATTATTAACTTTAGACTTCCCGCTTACATCTGAGAAATTTTACATGATTCTTAAGCCTCAGATAATCCACTGAAATATTTCTATAAGCTCTAACACTAATTAAGTAAGTAAAAACAACCCCCAAATACCAGACTTAGACTCCTGTATATTTCTGCTAGAAAAACCAGGAAGAAATTATCTCAACACTTTTTTGGAAAGTGTCAAGTTTTAAACCATTGAATTACTAAACCAGGGTAGGAATAATTATCCCATGATATAGCTAATCTCAGTCTTTTCCACTTCAGGAGAAAGGTTGAATCTTATATTTGGAGAACATAATAGAAATAAATATTTTCTAATACCATACATTTTTTATGGCCTTAATTTTTATAACTTTAAGACATGAAACTTCTTAAGTCGCCAAATGAATTAGAGATGGCTCCACATCCTCAACTGAGTAGCTTTACTCAGACATAACTTTTGGTCAAGTGTATATGAGGTTCCACTCAAACCACTTTTATTTCTGATGCCCTCTATATTGATACAAATTCATACTAGAGAAGATCAGGATATGTCAACGCCTGACTAGAGAGACAGCACCCCTACATCACAGAAGCTGAAAGAGTTCCAGAAACTTTTTTGGACTCATCTAACAAATATTTCTTGAGCCTTTACTGTGGGCCAGGCACAAGGTTAGCCTCAAGGAAACAACAATGAAGAAGACACCCAAGACACAGAGTCTAAATTAGTTGCATCAATTCAGAATAACAAAGAATTGGTTATTTCTCAGCCTAAATCATACCTTTCACCAAAGCCTCCGAATTTTTTGTATCATCTGTCTGATATACTAGAAGGCTCTCTTGACTGTAGGTAATACAGAACTGAACCATATTTAAGCAATACATGTATTTTCTTTAGTCTTGACCTAATTGGAATGATGCTTGGAAGGGAGATGAGAAGGACCATGGCATCATAATTCAATATGGGGGCTATGGAACATTTGCTATGTCTCCTGAAATGGCTTAAGCAAAATGCCAGCTGAGGTCAGCGCTTGGCATTACTGGAACCATCCATCTCATGTCTAGACGGTACCTAGATATTTAATAGCACTAATAACTAAGTGTATTGAGTCCATGCCACCCACCAGGCAATGCACCCACCCACTACATGCAAATAGCTTTGTTCAACCCCAGTTAAACTGTGAGGTAGGTCAGGAAGCTGAAGCCTGGGGAGATGGATTGACTTGTCTGGAGTCCTACACCATGGAACTGCCAATTCAGTGTCAGAAAGCTTGATGCCAATGTCTGGTCTGAATTCATGCACTTTGTTTACAGCCTCTACAGGCTTTCTTGCTCTCCTCCCAAACCTCCTTCTAAACCTTGCGTGACCCCCTTAAGGCCATTGATCTTATCCCTGATCCTTCTTTATTTGTCTCCATCACTCTTACTTCCACTTAAATGCTGACACTTCTCTCTTCTCGAAGCTGTATTATACATGTATTTATTTTCTGTCTTATTGCCTGCCCCCACCACTAGCTCCATGCAGGCGAGGTGTGGCTTTCACTCATCCATCCCTGAGTCACCATCAGTGGGCACCATGCCCAGTGGGTCATGACTGAGCCATTCACATGTGCTGGACAAGTGAGTGACCAATGGATCCCCACCACCTTCTGCCCCTCTCCTCTCTTCCGGCTCACTCCAAGATGCTTTCTTGCTGGAGCTCCTGCCTATTTGGAAAAAGAGATAGGGGGAAGTGACTTGGTGTCACCTGTCATTCAATCTTCAGGGTAAAGTTCTGCTTGAACTTGAGAATACAAAGGCAGTTAAAGGATAACAGTCATAGCCTCACTATGGAGCTTAATAGGTGACCTTGGACAAATTCCTTCAATCTGCTCTAATGAAAAGATATTAGTCTGAGATAAGAAAAAGAGGTTAATTACTTAATTTATGGACATAGGAGTTCTTGGATTTTTTAAAAAGGCCCTAATAATTGTTTTGAAAAGAACAGTCACACACATTTTTCTGAGTTACAGAGGCTATTTTAAGGAAGGCAGCTACACAAGTATTACCTCAAATGAACTCATGAGATAATAACTTTATGCTTTGGGTTTGGACTCATTTCTGCTTTACTTTTGAAGCCTAAGAAGAAGACAAATCTCTATGTGGCTCTCTATATCCTCACAATGTTAGGGATCTTTGGTTCTACCCTGAAGCTTGAACTATAATAGAAAAGTATTCATTATTAGAAGGAGCTGAAATGATCAGAATCACCCCAGAAAGAGTGGAGAGTTAAGTTAAGATTTTTAACATATTTTAAAGGGAGAGATGAGTCGTGGAAAACAGAATGTTTCATAAAAGTCTTTAATAAAAGCAGTGGGGTATATATTGTGATTTTATTTGATGGAAGAGTTTTAGTATGAGTTACAGGAGGGCAGAAGTTCTTAACCTCTATGAAACCCTTCAGCAGGCTCATGAAACCTACGGATTCATCCATAGAATAATATTTTAAATGTACAAAATAAAATATGTAAGATTACTGGTTGCAAATTTAAGCCCCCTTCTGAATTCTAGATTTCAGAGTATCCCAATTATTCTAGACACAGGCAAACAGAGGACCAGAAAGTGAAATAATGTAGGGCATACACTTTAGTCTAAAAATAGAAATACTTTTTGACAAGAGAAACTATGTTGTGATCTAATACAATGAAGGAATGTTGTTCTAAGCCAACCCATATTTTAAAAGATTTAATAAAGATGATTTAATCTTGCTTTTGAGTTTTCTTTGGAACAGCAAGTACTTCTCCCTTTATGCCCCTGTTGACACAAAGGATTTACTTCTATTACAAGTAATAAACTCTCTAAATGAAATACCTGAGCAATAATCACATCAGGTTAATAAGTTTTATGATGCATTCATGATCTGGCATGAAAATTTGTCTTAATAAAAATATTCTTTAAATTTCAAATCATTTGTGCCAGTACTCTAGAATACAATTTTGGTTATTGAATTGGAATTCTTATGGTTTCTTTGGAAAAGAAAAAATTAACTACAATATGAGCATGGACATAAATGACTAACTCTTAGCAAGAAAAAAAGGAGAATTATTCAGATCTCTTCTAAAAACTCTAGCAGAATTGATAGTCTTAAGCCATCAGTATGAATTAACTGCTTGTTTTCCTTAAAGGGAATGTATTTGAGCTTCTCTGGTGGCTCAGCAGTAAAATTCCGTTCAGTTCAGTCTTTCAGTCGTGTCCAACTCTTTGCGACCCCATGAATCGCGGCACGCCAGGCCTCCCTCTCCATCACCAACTCCCAGAGTTCACCCAAACTCATGTGCATCGAGTTGGTGATGCCATCTAGCCATCTCATCCTCTGTCGTCCCCTTCTCCTCCTGCCTCCAATTCCTCTCAGCATCAGGGTCTTTTCCAATGAGTCAGCTCTTCACATGAGGTGGCCAAAGTATTGGGGTTTCAGCCTCAGCATCAGTCCTTCCAATGAACACCCAGGACTGGTCTCCTTTAGGATGGACTGGTTGGGTTGCCATTTCTTTCTCCAGGGAATCTTCCCAGATCCTGGAGAAAGAAATGGCAACCCACTCCAGTACTCTTGCCTGGGGAATCCCAAGGACAGAGGAGCCTGGCGGGCTACAATCAATGGGGTCACAAGAGTTCGACAAGACTGAGTAACTAAACCACCACCACATTCTATCTCCTGCCTGCCTTCTAGCCTCGGGTGTGAATATCTGAATCAGTGTTTGAAACAGCAATCACAAGTGGAAGAAATCAGGAGATGATGGATTATTTCCCTTTCCCAAATGCAAACCTCCTTCAAACCTGAGATTCTCATCTCATTAGCTTTGCTTTTGTTCTAAGAAATGCTCTGAAAGACTCTTCTCCATGTGAGAGCAAAACACAGAGGTGTCAAAAAAAAAAAAAAAATCTAGTACTACTTTTAGATCTCTGTGTCTGAAATTCCCAAATAACTCTTTATGACTTGACAAGTGCCCTAAGTGCTTCCAGCTACTTGTTTCTGAGCACTGCTAACTCTCCTGCATCTTTTCTTAGAGGCCGCAACAGAAAAGGATTTTTAGAACTCATGCCCAAATTGAGACAGGAGGGAAGGGGGCAGGGCACAACCTTTAAAAGAATGACAAGGCCATTGAGGGTAAGATAAAGGCTGGTTAGAACAGAGTAGGCCCAAAACGGCAGAAGATTGACTTTCAGTGAACCTTAGTCTCATTATATGCTCATTATAATATATTAGCATGTGCAAAATGACACACTCACAGGCACCATGACAGTTCTGAGGCTAACCATAAAAGGTCAGAGTGGGCAGTGGCTCAGTTCCTGGAAATCTCAGTCCCCTTCTCCAAAATAGTTGGAATAATTCTCCCACTTATTAGCCTATGAAATTATCCAGCTCATACAAACTGCTGCTGCTGCTGCTGCTAAGTCACTTCAGTCGTGTCCGACTCTGTGCCATCCTTCATATTTTGAGGCCTCTCACCTTCTGAGATGGCCTGAACTCTGTCTGTGGAGTATGTTTCTCCCTAAATAAACCTGCTTTCCTGTTTACTTTTCAGAGCAGATTCCTCTTGCCTGCTCTCTTATATCCTTCACAAGTGTCCTATATTAATAAACCTACTTTTTGCCTGTTACTTTGCCTCTTGCTGGATTTTTTCTGCAGCAAGACATATATAACCTGAGGTCCATTAAGTCTTGTGACCAGATGTGTGGTTTCAGCTGGGAGACTGTGGGTTCAAGGCCCCTCTTAAGCCAGAAACTGTGGGTTCAAGTACCAACTGAAGTGCAGCTGGATTGGAGTCCCATCCAAAGGACTGAGGTTAGAAGACTGTGGGTTTGAGTCCCAAATTGAGGTGTGTATTTGCAAAGTGGTGGATTGTTCTGCAAAAACTTGATGATTTCAGGACATACAGGCATTTCTGTGGCAACCTAGTGACTGTAGTTTTGTTAGTACTTGCCTACCAACTAGATATAGCTTGACACAGATAAAGAAACACAGGCCAAGACTTTTCCTGTATATTCATCTTTGTTTTAAAGTTCTTTCGCTCTCCTCCTTAGAAACATGAATGTACCCCTGCATCATTTTCAAACAAGTGGTGCTAATGGTAAAGAACCTGCCTGCCAATCACGAGACAAAAGAGATGCAGGTTTGAGTGGCTTGGGAAAATCCCCTGGAGGAGGGCATGGCAACCCAGTTCAGTATTCTTGTCTGGAGAATGCCATGGACAGGGAGGCTGGTGGACTACTCTTGGCACAGAGAGTCAGACAAAACTGAGCAGCTTAGCACTCAGCACGACTTCAAAGGACAGAAGAAAAAATTATGTCATGTCTTCCCTCTAAGAGCTTACAATCCAGTAACCACATTCTGGTTAATAAACCAGTAAACACTCAAAAGCAATACACTGTTTCATTAAGGACTAAGTTGTTATCACAGGCTAACTTTCATTTACATCATACACTACAGGATCCAAAACACACGCCTATGCATTGATTCCCTTGATACTCACCTATACTCTGTGATGTAGGACAGATATTATTATGCCTAGTTCATGGATTTAGAAACAGCCTCAGAGAAAATAAATGACTCAAAATCACATAACCAGTAGGCAGAAGAACTGAGATTAGAACTCAAGTTTTCTGATTTCAAATTCAGGCTCTTTGTAGCCCAGAACTGGACTACTCTACACTAGAAATAACTGGTGGTTCATATGAATAAAGACCTTGAAGAAATGAAGTAAATTCATAGAGGAGATAAGACTTTCACTGAGCTTTCAAGATAGGAGGGATTTGGGCAGACTAGATGCAGAAGGAAAAGAGGTCACAAGTGCTTTCTGTCTCCTGACCTGGGTAAGGAGCAATGGAAAATAAAAATGCACAGAGAGCAAAGTATTGCCTCATGTCACAACTCTTTGTATCCTCAGGAATCTAAATGTATTTCTATGTGAATGATAGCCCTGGAAGAAAAGTCTATAGACTATATGTAAATGGTTCCCTTGGAGTCATGCAGATACCCTGATGGAGTTGGGTGGATGATGGAGGGCCTTGAAAAATCACACTTCCTTTCCTTCCAGGATGTGTGATATCATAGTAGAAAGAGAATGGAATTAGGCTTCAGATAGATACCCAGAGATCTAGTCCTAAATCTCTGTGATCTCAATCTCTCAGAATTTCTTGTTTCTTTTTTATAAAAAGAAAATGTAGAGTAGAGCATTTCTAGTCTTCTTTTCCTCTTGAAAATGATTTGACTTTTCTGATATGGAAGAAAGTGGGACGTCATGATAGATTCATGAGCTGCAGTGACATGAGGAACATGGTTGTTTAGGGAATACTGGTATGGTGGATGGATGGATGTGGAAAGGCTGGAAGGGGAAAGAACCACCCTTTCTTTCCCCTTCCAGCCTTCCAGGTGGTTCTTTCCCCTTCCAGCCTTTCCACATCCATCCATCCACCATACCAGTATTCCCTAAACAACCATGTTCCTCATGTCACTGCAGCTCATGAATCTACCATGACGTCCCACTTTCTTCCATATCAGAAAAGTAAAGAATAGATGAGGATGGCAGAAAAGAGAAGAACAATATGAACAGAGGAGTCCATTTCGAGGGAAAATCCAAGAACTTTTGATCATTGACTCCATCGGGAAATGGTCCCAGAGCATTAAAACTGAGTGACTGGCAGAGTGACTACCCCATGGAAAACAAAGACAAGTCTTCTTGGCATAAGGGGAATAAGAATTCAGCAACAGCTTCTTTGTGTTCAGCTGACAGTGAAGCATCAAAATGGAAAAGTCCAGCACTCATTGGGAAAAAAAGAACAAGAAGTCATGTGAGGTGATGGAACTGGAGATACGTGACGATCGTCAGCCCAAGGGAGACAATTAACATTCCTGAGAAAATAAATATGAAAGCTTTTATCATGCATTAGCAAAAGAGTGTCTTTGGTTTTATAGCTAAAGAAACAAAAGCCAAGAGACAGTAATGAAATGACCTAACCTCTTTTTAGAACTAGATGGAATGGAAGCTAGTCATATATTTTAGCAAGTAATGTTTAATTAAAAGAAATAAATGTCTACACAGAATACAGAATACAGAGTCTTTGACCCTCTGAAATATTTCTTTCCAGATTCATATTTATTCTGTTAGTCGAGTTTATCACCTGACCATTTTGTCCTGTGCCGATCTAGCTAAGCTGGAACTACATTTCCCAGAATTCCCTTCCCCATGTAGTTCTGAGTGAGGATTGGCCAAAAGAGAAATTTGCCTGAGACTTGGAAGGCCAAAGTGACACTGAGCCCTGTGTTTGGGGGGCTGGCGCCCTGGACATCAGTGCAGGATGTATAAGTTGTGATATGCTGGTTGTCCTTGTTGACATGGAGGAGCAGCCAGTATGCCCAGATCTCCTCCTCCAACTTCTCCAGGTACCAAGCCAGGCACATGGGAGGGCTCTGTGGAAAAGGACATGGGTTTTCTGCAGGTGGCCTGCATTGTCAGAACTGACGTGGTGAGAGACAGGTGTGGGTTCCCATTTCTCCTTCGAGATTCCTGCTTGTCCTAGCAGGGTCCCTGGTCTTTGCTGCCCCGCTCCAAGTCCAGCTTTTCCTTCCACCTGCCCTGCTGCCCTGCAGAAACTTCAGGCGGCATCCAGATGCAGAGGGCACAGGCTTCCCAGACTCCACCAGCTTTCCTCTGAGGCCCTGATAAGTGACCTTGTCTCTTTCCTCTAACTGTCCCTTCCAGATCTGTGCTTTCTCAGCAGCTCCCACAATTATGTGATGTCTAATCCCTGTGGAAAATTCTTTATCTCATATCACTCATAGTGGTTCTACTTTTCTTATAGAATTTCTCACAGCATCTTCTCACCAGGCCTTTGTCTAGCAGGCCTCCCTTTAATTGACTGTACTTGTGCATTTCACTTATTCTGAAGGGATCATTAGCTATCAGAAAAGGATGATGAAATTTTAAAATGCATTTTAATATTTCTAAATAGGCATCATGATAGACCGGGAACCAATATCAAAGTTCGGCTACCATGAGGTTTAGGGACACTATTGGCTACTAGTGACTGAGCTGGAAACCTCCATAGTGCCCAGAACTACCCAGGTCCAGCTGTTAACTGAGAGAGAAAGAAACACCTATCTTGTTTAAGCTACTTTCATTTTGGTCTTTGTTGGAGCTGAGCTTGAATTTCAACCAATATACATGCTAAACATATTTTAATTGTTTAGTTACTCAAGTAAATGCATGTCAAAACCTTCTGCATTTCATCATTATTTTCCTTCTCTTTTAGCCCATAGTTCAATCTTATAAAAAATGTACATGCTCACTTACTTAGCAGAGCTTCAGAAAAAGAGACTACCTCTATCTTGCATAAAATACAATGGCTCATTTAATGACTTCATGCAATGGACAATAATACACAGTTTTCATTTATTCCTATTTCTAATACATCTTCTGGCATCTGGTCCCATCACTTCATGGGAAATAGATGGAGAAACAGTGGAAACAGTGTCAGACTTTATTTCTTGGGGCTCCAAAATCACTGCAGATGGTGACTGCAGCCATGAAATTAAAAGACACTTACTCCTTAGAAGGAAAGTTATGACCAAGCTAGATAGCATATTGAAAAGCAGAGACATTACTCTGCCAACAAAGGTCTGTGTAGTCAAGGCTATGATTTTTCAAGTAGTCATGTATGGATGTGAGAGTTGGACTGTGAAGAAAGCTGAGCACCAAAGAACTGATGCTTTTGAACTGTGGTGTTGGAGAAGACTCTTGAGAGTTCCTTGGACTGCAAGGAGATCCAACCAGTCCATCCTAAAGGAGACCAGTCCTGGGTGTTCATTGGAAGGACTGATGCTGAGGCTGAAACTCCAGTACTTTGGCCACCTCATGGGAAGAGTTGACTCATTGGAAAAGACCCTGATGCTGGGAGGGATTGGGGGCAGGAGGAGAAGAGGACGACAGAGGATGAGATGGTTGGATGGCATCACCAACTTGATGCACATGAGTTTGGGTGAACTTCGGGAGTTGGTGATGAACAGGGAACCTGGTGTGCAGCGATTTGAGGGGTAGCAAAGAGTCGGATACGGCTGAGTGACTGAACTGAACTGAACTGAATACATCTTCAAGGAGAGGACTGAACTAGCAATTAATGGTTACCATCAGGACCAATACAGTTCAGTCTGTTTTGTTCATTTCATAAACAAGACATGTTTTCATGTGAGCAAGTCACTTAACTTCTCTGAGATTCAGTGTCTCATTTATAAAATCTGGTGAATGTTTTTCTTCCCAGGCTTGTTGTGAAACCTCCAAAACATGTAAAAAATTCCTAGAGCAGTGTTTGATATAATATTCATTGACTCTAAAGTTTCAGTTCAGTTCAGTCGCGCAGTCGTGTCCGACTCTTTGCGACCCCATGAGTCACAGTACGCCAGGCCTCCCTGTCCATCACCAACTCCCGGAGTTCACTCAGACTCACGTCCATTGAGTCCATGATGCCATCCAGCCATCTCATCCTTGGTCGTCCCTTTCTCCTCCTGCCCCCAATCCCTCCCAGCATCAGGGTCTTTTCCAATGAGTCAACTCTTCGCATAAGGTGGCCAAAGTACTGGAGCTTCAGTTTTAGCATAATTCCTTCCAAAGAAATCCCAGGGTTGATCTCCCTCAGAATGGACTGGTTGGATCTCCTTGCAGTCCAAGGGACTCTCAAGAGTCTTCTCCAACACCACAGTTCAAAAGCATCAATTCTTCGGTGCTCAGCCTTCTTCACAGTCCAACTCTCACATCCATACATGACCACAGGAAAATTAAATAGAAATGTATATATAAAATTTTTATATTTAAAATTAGTATGGAATAATATTTGAGGAATTCTAGAAGGTAAATAATAAACAGCCTCCAATACTTTTCCCCAAAATCAGACTGAACTTCCTAAAAGGGGAACTCTTGCTCTAATACAGTAATGTATCAAATGATATATGGTGTAACTGGAGAATTACTGCACTTTACAAAGTTATCCAAAACCTAAAGAGAAGAAGAGTAGCATGTGCTCAGGAGGATTCTTATAAGAACAGGTTGGCTGTGGAAGTTTAAAATCAATGTTTCTCATAT
Source organism: Aepyceros melampus (assembly GCA_006408695.1). Classification (NCBI taxonomy): domain Eukaryota; kingdom Metazoa; phylum Chordata; class Mammalia; order Artiodactyla; family Bovidae; genus Aepyceros; species Aepyceros melampus. Next base: position 56,505 of record SJXQ01010593.1, read on the forward strand.
TATAATATGTAGCATGTATTAATCTCTGCCAGTCTGAGAGGTTCCCTGAATGAAAACAAACCAAAAAAAGGCATTCTTTTCTTAGATTCTTAGTTGATCTGGGATATTTCAAAAGACTGGATCAAGAAAACTGATGTAAAAAGGAAATATTTTTATCTTTATGATAAATATATAGGTGAAAAAGGGCTTCCCTGGTGGCTCAGACAGTAAAAATCTGCTTGCAATGCGGGAGACCTGAGTTAGATCTCTGGGTTGGGAAGATCCCCTGGAGGAGGGCATGGCAACTCACTTCAGTATTCTTGCCTAGAGAATCACCATGGACAGAAGAAGCTGGTAGGTTATAGTCCGTGGGGTCGCAAAGAGTCAGACTCGACTAAGCGACTAAGCACAGAGGGGGAAAAAGATGCCAGCAAAGGAAATCAGTGGAGCAATAAATACTACCTCAAGTTTATCAAGTGAGCAAAGATTATTGTACTTATTGATATAGAAAGGTCCATAGACAAGGCTAAGCTGTTCCTTGGTAAAAGCTAGCACTCATATCTTGCTCTTCCAGTAGACTTTAATGAGTTTCTGAAAATAATTTTTAAAAGGTGCTTACTCATTTATTTCATTAGCTGTGTGTATCAGAGTTGACACATAAGCATTGTTATTGCTGCATTTTATGGCTCCCCAAAATTCATATATTGAAACCCTAAACCTCATTGTGATGATACTTGAAATGGGGCCTTTGGGAAGTAATTAGGTCATAAGGGGGAAATTTCCATGATGGAATTAGTACCCTTATAATAAGAGACACAAAAGATATAGCTACTTCTCTGCTCTCTCAGTCTCTCTCCAACACAGCAAGAAGTCTGCCTCTACAATACAGGAAGAGGGAGTTGCCAAGAACTAAATCTCCTAACTCCTAATCTTGAACTTCCCAGCCTCCAGCCTGTGAGAAATTAATGTTTGTTCTCTAAGCCATGGCGACCCAAGCTGATAAAACAAGAGTCTCACAGGTACACACCCAAGTAATTGAATCCTGAAATAATGGTAGAAACTTGTTTCCAGGAAACTGCTCATTAATGGCATTCATCACTTTCATCCTTAAGAAGCAGTATCAGGGTCCAGGAATCTGTCAGAGAGATCAGGGGCTGATGGTACTGTAGTGCTTCCTCTATCTTCCCAAGCACAGTCCTTTATGGGGAAATCTGCCTACCCATATTGCAAAAGAAAGGGCCAGCTTCAGGACATCAATGCTTTAGATCGTGCGATCCAATCTAGCCATCACTGCTTATACCAGAACAACCAGTTATGACTTGGCATAGCAAAGAGCAGTGTAGATCAGATTCCTTCTCTGGAATCTGAACGAATCAATATCTAGAGACTGATCTCACAAAGAAGTAGGAGTAGAAGCTAAAAGATGAGGAAGCAGAAAATTGAAGGAAAGGCCACATTGGCCATGTGCAAGTCCAGTCATTAATGAACTCAGATTAAGCAGGCCAAACCTGCTGATTGCTGAATGGAATGAAGCAGACACAGGGAGCATAGCTCAATCCATTCAACCAAAGCCTCCTTGAAGACAGGACAATATCTGTCTTGCTCATTACTGTTTCCCTATCATTGAGCATAGTTCCTGGCTATTAAAACGATTAGTCACATGATCTACATTGTTTCGGTGAAGAGCTAACAGTGGATCACTAGGTCAAGCCTTTTTCCAGAAACACTATCCAGTGTCTGGCAGCTGCATGTGTTCATGAAATTCCTTCTCCTTCAACACAGCCTACATCTTCTTCTTATTCCTGAGCTTCCAACACTTCCCTTTTCGGGAGGAAACATATCTGCTCCTTGATCATTGTAAATAAACATTTCAATATCAACTCTATAAATGAGGAAAGAAAGGAGGAAGAAAGAAAGAGGGATGGAGAAGAATGAGAAGGGGGAGAGAAAGAGATGCAGATGGAAGCTAAGGGTGGTAGTGAAAGACTGCCCTTATTTTTAAGCCCATCATTTTCCAATGAGTGCAAAACAAAAGAGCTTTCACAACTTCTCTACAGAGAGGTTTAGAGTTTGGATGAGAAGCTAAAAGATTAAAGAACTGCAACAACCAACTTATGCTAGCAAACTCTAGATAAAGTTTGCTCAAGAGAAGTAATTAAACTTTGTCATTGCAATGAACCAACTATATCAAATAAAACAGTCTCGTAGCTACCTCCCTGTAGACTGTTTGCACTGTTTTCAATGGGAATACGTGGATTCCCATTCACTCATTTAACAGAGTAAAGTCCTGGGAGGTTATTTGAGCAATCAAATATCGTCCTTCCCCAAATAATGCCTTCTTAATTCCCTTCTTCATTATTACTGGAATGCATCCATTATTCTGTCTTTGAAAAAATCTAAACACGATTTTTTTCTTCCACCTTCAGAGAAACTAGAGAATAACACAGAAGAAAATGTCCCAGTAAACTTAGACTTCATAAAACAATATATTCTCTTGAGCAACATATCTTTTGAGGTCTGATTCCTTCCCAATTAATTAATAGTAAAGCATCTTCATCTGACAGATAACAGGAAGCTCCTCATTGGTTGGATACTAGCCCTGCACATTTCACAAAGCAGATATAATACAGGTGTATTTTCCTCATTACCAGAAACATAAGATAGCCAATACTACTCCTGGCTTGCTTCTAGTATTTCCATATATGAAGTATTATAGCAGTAGGATGTTCTGACTGGTCAAAAGTAATTGGTTACATTCATAAGGCAAGAGAGGGAAGGAATAAAAACTAAAATACTTACTTGGTCCTAGACCAATTGAAAAGGCAGCAACGTAAACAAGCAAGCTGGCTAAAGAAAGCCATTTCAAAAAAGTGGGGACATCTGCAGAGTCTGTGACGATCTGGTATTCAGTTTGGCTTAGTCCAACATTTGGTAAGGATGCCAGGGTCGTTCCTCCTCTCCCATCTATGTCATTTCTCGTGGGCCTCGGTGAGCTTCTGCTGTGGAAAGTCATCCCTTTAAAAGATTCTCTAAGAGTGTCATTGTAGCTGATAAGTTACCTGGTCCATAAAACACAGACTCATCCAAGGACTGGTTGATAGGACTATGGTTTCTGCAGATACTGGTGAAGTTCATGTGGATGTTGAGATTCACAATGCCCATGGTCATCAACGAAGCTGCCATCACAGAGGAACCAATGCACAGGAAGGTTTTGCTCCCAACCTGGTCTACAAGAAGGGTGGCTGGGATGGTGCTGATGACCTTGACGACCCCAACTCCCGTGGAGGCGAGGCTAGCTGCCTCATTGCTTTGGAAGCCAACGGACTTCAAAACAGTAGATGCATAGAATAATATGTTTGGCTGGCCAGTGATCTGTACAAAAAATACCAGCGTTAAGCCTATCATGATTCGGGTCCTCATGTTGTCTTTTGAACGAAACAGATCCCAAAAACTGTACTGATATTCATCTTTCAGGGAAGACTTTATCACAGTGAGTTCATCCGTTGTATCCAAGATAGTTCTCAATTTTCCAAGAACCTTACCAGCAGCTTCCTCATGTCCCTTCATCACCAGAAATCGAGGACTTGGAGGAAGAAAGTACATTGCAATGGCTTGCAAAACTCCCAAGGGAATAACAAGGCCGAACATGTATTTCCAGCCATGGGAAATGTTGGCAAATGCATAATTTGAAATGTAGGCAAAAAGAATGCCGATGACAATCATCAGCTCGTTCAGTGACACGAGAAGGCCTCTTCTGTGTTGGGGAGCAATTTCTGCGATGTAGACACAAGTGGCGGTGGAGGAGAGTGAAATGAAAACTCCAATAGCAATGCGCCCCCCTATAAGAGTGGTGTAAGATAAACTGATAATCAAGACCAGGCTCCCAAGTCCGAGAAGGCAGGAGGACAAAATGATGGTGGCCCTTCTCCCGTACCTGTCAATCAGGACCCCTCCGATTAGAGAGGCCAGCAGGGCCCCGATAAGCAGGGAGCTTACCACCATTTCCTGCTCATGGCAGGTCAGGACTAACAAGGTTCTTATTTGCAGAAGAGCCCCAGAGATGATCCAAGTTCATACCCCACCAGGAAGCCACTGACAGCAGCTGTGACAGACGACAGGAGAGTATACATGCCACAACCTACGAGCAGAGAGAAGAAACAGGTCAGTTCTGAATCGCATCTGATGGAGACGCAACTTTGTCTAAGTACATTTTCCATAGCACTGATAAACACGTATATGTGAAAGCCGCTCAGTCACGCCTGCCTTTTGCAACCCCGTGGACTCTACAGTTCCTGGAACTGTCCAGGCCAGAATACTGGAGTGGGTAGCTGTTCCCTTTTCCAGGGGATCTTCCCAACCCAGGAATCAAACCCAGGTCTCCTGCATTGCAGGCGGATTCTTTACCAGCTGAGCAACTAGGGAGAACCATAAACACATTTAATTATAGTCAAATAATACACTAACCAAAACATGATTAGATAAAGAACGAAAAGTCCTTTTTCTTTCATTTTTGGGGAGGGAGTGGAGGCATTTACACGGTTTTTGTGTGTGTGTGATGTGATGTTGGTTTTCGTTTTGAACAGACCCATGTGTGAGATAAACAGATGACCGATGATGGGGACTGAACAAGCAAGAACACTGTTTTGTTCCTGCCTTGGTGTTGGACTGGAAATTCAGAAAGCCTGGCTCCTCAGGTCCTGCTGTCTAAGGCAAACCCTTGAGGGCAGGATACAGAGGGAAGCAGTCTTTGGAAGGGCCTCAGTCTGCCCAGTGTGGAATCTGGGGGAAAATGAGGCACAGCATCCAGGAAACCTGCCCTCCTGTCTCCTTGGCCAAAATTCAGCTACCCCTGGCTTTGCTGAAACACAGGAGGGTGATGGGGAAGACCAGGGTGTGAGTGCCTTCACAAAGTCGGGGCTGGGTCAGAAAGAAGGGGTGAGGAAGAAGAACAAAAGGGGCTTCGCATTGTTCCACTCATTTGAGGTTAACATCTGAGGGAAAATGGCAAAATGTTATTATTGTGTCACTAAGTCAGGTCTGACTCTTTGTGACCCCATGGACTGTAGCACACCAGGCTTGTCGATCCTCACTATCTCCTAGAGTTTGCTCAAATTCATTTTAACAGGCAAAATGTTAAGTCATTAATTTTCAGTGGTAGGTACACTGGTGTTTGTTACATGTTTGTAATTTACTTGAGCACCTGATGCGAAGAGCCAATTCATTGGAAAAGACTCTGATGCTGGGAAAATTAAAGGCAAAAGGAAAAGGGGGTGGCAGAAGATGAGATGGTTACATAGTATCACTGACTCAATGGACATGAATTTGAGCAAACTTTGAGGTATAGCAGAGGGCAGGGAAACCTGGAGTGCTGCAGCTCATGGGCTTACAAAGAGCTGAACATGATTTAGTGACTGAACAACTTGTCACAACAGAAAGGAAACAAACAAACAAAAAAGACACAAAGCCAGGGAAGAGTACTGCAGGCAGAGGAAGCAGTAGCTTCCAAGGTCTGAGCACAAGGAAGCTTAGGTCATGTTTTAGGAACTATCAGATGCCAGGAGGCATGGGGCACAGCCCGAGCTTGGATAGGGAAGCAGAGGGGGTGTGTGTCAGTGAGCATGGGTAGGTACAGAGGGCAGGTAGACTTCATGCTGGACCTGGCAGATCACAGTGACAATTTTTATTGTATTCCCAGTACAGAGGGTGCATGCCTACTGACCAGTAAAAGGGAAGGCATTCTGAGCTTCTTACTTTTGTATGGAGACTAGTTCTTCAAGGGGCAAGATTTGTAGCAGGGGAGGGTAGTTTGTAACCTTAGTGTTGATAGGAAACAGTGCCAGCTTGCATTTGCTTGCATTTGGGTGTGGGGAATGGAATTGATGACAAGTGGACACAACTGAAATGACTTAGCAGCAGGAGCAGCAGGCAAATTTAAGAGTTAATTTGAAGGTAAAAATGATGACATTTGCTCATGAATTGGTGTTGGAGGGTAAGGAAGTGGATCAGAATAAAGATGGCTCCCTGGTTTGAGCAGTCGGTTGGGTGATTTTACAATAGTACCCTGTACACGGGCTTACGTATTATACTATACAGGCAATAGACTGACCTAGGAAGAAGGCCAGGGGACTGGCTGTGGGTGAGGGTGAAAAGAGAAGCAGAAACCAGAAGTTCCATGTTAGACTTGCTAAAATGTTTGTTTTCCCTGTAAAATGTTCAGATTAAAATATCAGGGAGCAGATTGAGTATACAGATTTGGAACTTAAGAGACAAATCAAGCCTGGAGAGATGTATTGGGGATTCAGCAATGTGTATGTGACATTTAAAGCCATGGGAAGGGGTGAGATCAATTTGGGAGACAGAACAGAGAAGGAGGAGAGACAGGACGAAAGACGAGGATATAAGGAACACCAGCATTCAGAAGAGGAGACAACAGCAAAGGCAATGGAGAAGAAGCAGAACTGGGATATGTGTGAAATGGACTAGAAATGTGTACTTGGACACACGGTTATCACAGGCTGAGCTAGGGCTGAGATTGTGCCATTCTGGAGTAGCAGATATGGTTTTAAAATGCTGTTTAGCTTTGGTGAAAGGAGCAGGTCAAATATAGGTGATCTGAAACCACTTTCCCCTGCTACAAGTATCCAAGGTATTTCACGTCTCTGGAATCCTGACGGCATAAGGAAAATGAAAGACTCCAAAAATAAAATTTAAAAAGCATCAATTATTTAGATGGAGGAGCAAATAAAAATGCAATAATCCACAATAAAATAAAGTTGATGTATGAGCATTGTGAACACAAACCATTAAAATGAAACTACATCAGCAACTTATTCAGCTAGTCGGAAAACACATGTAAAATCCCTACACAGCAGGTATTCTCTCTTTACATGTAACACAATGAAACAAAACAAATGTGGTTCTTGCCCCCCAAGAAACTTAACATTCTAGTGATATCTCTATTATTTTTCATGTCTCTGAATTTTCATGTGCAAAATCACTTTACAGCACTCTTGTGCCCTCAGTTTCCACATAAATTGTTTTCCCACATAATCTTAAAATTCTCAGCAACAGATTCTTCTACCAAAAGGAGATCTGGGTCAGATTTTCATATTCAGATAAGAATATTGTATTGTTTGTATCTCTTCTTGTCATTGTTCATTTTATCTAAGTCTGGTGCGTTGATTAGGGTGTGTGCTTTGGCGATTCATCTCCAATATTCAGATTGGAGAAATACATGATTCTGGAGACTGATGCAGCTGGGGAACAGGTTGCCTGAGGCCCCTCAGAGGGGATTTAGAGGGACAGAGGGCTGCATGAAAGTACAGAGTCAAGGACCTGGGGGAAGAGATGCCAGAGCTCTGTGAGCAGCAGATGTCTTTGCCACATTGTCCTTCTCCTTCCCCTTCCTTGGTTTCTCCCTCTTGTTGGATGGGAAATAGTGCTTCCCTACAGAAAGAAAGACCTTTTGAGTTACATCCAGATACTCCTTGATGCTCTATTATTCTACTTTAGAGAGAGTTGAGGTGGTGAATTAAGCAGGCAAGCAGGTAGAGGAGGGTACAAGTCTCAGGCCCAGCTTCTTGTGGTCTGGGGGAAAAAGCTCCTGACAAAACAGAGACATAGCCTTTTCTTCAGCTTTCTGGACTTAACTTTATATGCCTAGTTCTTTTATTCAGGCTTCATAGGACACTGACAGACTAGGGTGTGTGCAAAGAGTCTAGAAACCATCCCAGTTTTTCAACGGTCCTTTTGATATCCAGCAGCTAGTGCTGAGTACAATTCTTCAGAGATATAATAAAATTGTCTCCCTATGAATTGATAAAAAATTATCTGTACAAAATTGCAAGTTTTTAAAAATTATATATCACAATATTATCTATCGATCGATCTATCTTTTCATACTGTTCATGGGGTTCTTAGGACAAGAATACTGAGGTGCTCTGCCATTTCCTTCTCCAGTGGACCACGTTTCATCAGGCCCTCACTAGCAGGGACATGCCCTTCAACCACTCAGCATGGCTGGATGACATGCCCTGGGCCCTGGCTGTCCCACCAAAGAAGTGATGCTTTTGAACTCTGGTGTTGGAGAAGATACTTGAGAGTCCCTTGAACTGCAAGGAGATCAAACCAGTCAACCCTAAAGGAAATTAGTCCGAATATTCACTGGAAAGACTGATGCTGAAGCTGAAACTCCAATACTTTGGCCACCTAATGTGAAGAACTGACTCATTGGAAAAGACCCTGATGCTGGGAAAGATTGAAGGCAGGAGGAGAAGAGGACAACAGAGGATGAGATGGTTGGATGGCATCACCGACTCAATGGACATGAGTTTGGGCAAGCTCTGGGAATTCGTGATAGAGAAGCCTGGCATGCTGCAGTCCATGGGGTCGAAAAGTTGGAGACACTTAGTGACTGAACAATCACCTATTTATCTAGGCAATTTGCCTTCAACAGCTGCATCCCAGGCTTCCCTGTTGGCTCATTGGTAAAGAATCTGCCTGCCAATGCAGGAGACACAGGTTCAATCCTTGATCTGGGAAGATCCCACATGCCGTGGAGTAACTAAGCTTGTGCACCCCACCTACTGATCCTGTGTTCTGGAACCTGGGAGCTGCAACTATTGAAGCCTGCACACCCCAGAGCCCAAGCTCTGCAACCAGAAGCCATTGCAACGAGAAGCTGGAGCACTGCAACGAGAGAGGAGCCCCTGCTCACCACAACTAGAGAAAAGCCCCTGAGCAGTGAAGACCCAGCACAGCCATAAATAAATAAATTAAAAATTATTAAAAAATTTTTTTGCACTCCATGACCTTATTCTCACATGGGCGAGGTGATACCAACATAGGTTATATGCTACAGAATTAAGCTAAGGTCTTCATTGTCTGAATTTTATTGGAAGAGTGTGTCTTCCCTGTTATATGCTTTAAGGGCTACTACTCCAAACTAGTTCCCCCATTCATCTCACTGCTGCTTATTACTGCTGAGGTCCATTATGGTCCTCAAGTTGCCCATTCAAGATTTGGAATTTTAATTTAGTGTGGAAGGCTAGTCCCCATGTCTTCCAAAATCTCAACCCTGTGACACCTTAGGACTTCCCCCACAGGAAATTTTCCTGGTGCTACTTTACCATATAAATAAAATGAAGAAAGACATAGAGTAGGGTTTCTTCTTCTTTTTTCTGTTTCTACCTTTTGGTTGCTGATGATAGAAGCAGGATGCTACCCTATGGATGCCAAAAAGCAGAGATGACTTTCCCAAAAAATCTGACAGAGACCAGGAGGAAAGAGAAAGAATGGCTGCTTAATCATGAATGGCAGAGTCTGGGGCAGGACAGAGTCTGGGGCGGACAGAGGAGAAGCAGCCAGCGCTGAAGGAGAGAGGAGGGTGAGGAATCATAATTAGAGCCTTTTCAACAAACATCCAGCCCTGAAGTCAGTCCTCACTTTCAGTTCATGGTGAAGTTTAGCATTCCTGGCCATTCTGCCCATGGATTTGCTTCATGAGAGCCCTTCTCTACATCCCTGTATCCCCCTAAAGGTGCCATAGGGGATTCTCAGGCTTTTGTGGACATCACAGAAGTAGAAACTATCTAGAAACTTCTAACTGGTACCCACAGGCTGCTAGGTCATGCCTATACTCTGAGTCTGGCTGCTTTGTTATTAACAGACCAGTCGTGTTCCTTTGGAGCAAGAATAATTCCTTAATAAGATAATAAAGTAAAACTGTTCCTATTGAAGATGTGATCACAACCCAGAGGCTTTATGCAAATGAGCACTGAGACCCACATCCCTGGCACAAAGGATGGCCAACTCCCACAGGCCAGGCAGCTGCAGCCACTTCCACAACAATAGCCACATTGTCTGCCACTCGCGGTGACTCAGACAAAACCACAACTTTAACTGGCTTGCACCCGAAACACTCCATCTTTCACAATATTTGACTTTGTGCGCACTTTCTTCTTTCCTTTTCTTCTCCATATGCCTATTATATCGTAAGTACATAATGGAACACACAACAGACCCTTGCCGGAAGACTGACTTCTACAACAAAAGCGTGCACGCACAGGTTCTTTTTTTGGCAGGCAGCCAGGTCATTATACAGCTTGACCAACTGTGAAGGTTTCACACATTGAAAAGACCTCCTACTTCATGATTTGCTTGAGAAAAACTTGCAGTGGCCCCCAAATGGCCTTGCATCGTGTTCTCCTTCCCGAACACCTGTAATCCCAACCCATCACTCAAGAGTCATTTCAAGTGCCACCACCCCCAGGGTGACTGGCCTGTTCTGTCACCTTCTGCTACCCCACCCTCGATCCCTCTGGGCTCCCACTGTGCACAGAATATGGGGTTCCAGACATATGAAGGCATATTAGTAAGTCACTTATTTATTGACCTGTTTGTCTTCTCCTCTCACACAGGAAGACTTTGAGGCAAGAACTCTCCTTTCCTTAATATCTGTATTCTCACCTCTAGTTTTTGGCGCAGAAGCAGTCTTCAATAAATATCTGTTGAGTGAATAAATAAATTAACACTGGACTTCTTTCCTCCAAAAGTCATACTGTGACTGGTGTGGGCAGAAAGCCTCACAGCCATTCCTTTACAGGGCCACTCACTTGCAAATGTGAGCAGCGGTTGATTTCACGTGTCCTTTTAGTTATATCTAAGTGTCCCACCCTCTGCGGGGGAGGGACCTGAGCTCCCTCTGGCAATACTCCAGTTAGGAAGCCCTCAGCAGTTTCTTATCTTGACTGTAACACAGACCAGCCAGAGGAGTAGGTCTTCATCCCAGTCATATTCTACAAGCAGTGGCTCCTTCAATATGGGACAAAGGAAAGCTTGGAAGCTCCATAAACCCTCAATCTGTAAGAATTAGTCTTGGACCAGAAGCTGCCTATCCTAACAAGAGACAATACTTCATAAAGTTGGAAGTGAAGAAAGGTTTACAACCCCTCGTGGAAAAAGTCTTAAGATATCTTGCTGCCCTGACAGTTTCCATGGAATATTCCTATTCTGCCAGTTGTTAAGCCAAATGGGGAATATATGATGGTACAAGACCTTAGAGCAGTAAATGCATCACCACTATGTAATGGTCCCTATAAATCCCTTCATGGCCATCCTTACAACATATTAGCCCAGATCTCTGAGGATGCTAAATGGCTTAACTGTGCTGGATCTCTAGAATGCCTTTTTTGCACCCCAGTTCATCCATCATCACAATATTGTTTGCCTTTGAGTGGACTAACCTCAACTCAGGCCAAAGGCAACAATATACCTGGACAATATGGCCTCAGGGGTTTCAGGACAGCAGAGGTCCATCTAGTCAAAGCTATGGTTTTTCCAGTAGTCATGTATAGATGTGAGAGTTGGACTATAAAGAAAGCTGAGCACCAAAGAACTGATGCTTTTGAACTGTGATGTTGGAGAAGACTCTTGAGGATCCCTTGGACTGAAAGGAGATCCAACCAGTCCATCCTAAAGGAAATCAGTCCTGAATCTTCATTAGAAGGACTGATGCTGAAGTTTAAACTCCAATACTCTGGCCACCTGATGCAAAGAACTGACTCATTTGAAAAGACCCTGATGCTGGGAAAGATTGAGGGCAGGAGGAGAAGGGGACAACAGAGGATTAGATGGTTGGATGGCATCACTGACTCAATGGACGTGAGTTTGGGTGAACTCCAAGAGTTGGTGATGGACAGGAAGCCTGGCATGCTGTAGTCCATGGGGTCGCAAAGAGTCGGACACAACTGAGCAACTGAACTGAACTAAACTGAAGACTTATTTGCCCAGACCCTTGGGAAGGAAATAAGGGAAATATACACAAAAGAGGGTGCTAAGCTACAGTACATGAATGACCTATTGATATGAAGTCCCTCCATGGAGGCTCAGATCAAAATATCATTGAAGTCCTTCATTTCCTTGGGATCCAGAGTTAGAGAGTCTCTCAGACAAAGGCATCAGTCTCCAAACAACAAGTTAACTATCTGGGATATATTATAAACCTTCGAAGTAGACAGTTATCTCCAGCTAGAAAACAAGCTATATTAGGCCTAAGTGTTCCAAAGATAAAGGAACATCTCTATCTTTTGGGACATGGTAGGATTTTGTAAAATTCAGATTCCCGGATTCAGGCTTATGGCTAAGACCCTGTATAAAGCCGTTTAAGGACCAGATACAGAACTGTTACTTTGGAACAGGGAACAGGAAAAGACTTTTAATGATATCAAGTAGGGCCTCACCAGGGCCCCGCTCTCAGTCTTCCCAATTTGAAGAAGCCACTCATCTTCCATGTGGCTGAAAAGCAGGAGACAGCTCTGGGGGTCCTTATACAGAAGCTAGGGGAAGTTCTTCAGCCTACAGGAGACTTTGCCAAACAATGAGACTCCATGGTTGAGGCTGGCCTGGGGGCCTCTGGGCAGTAGCTGCCACAGTTTTATCAGTGGAAGAAGTTAACAAGCTTACCTTTAGACAGCAATGGAAGTCCAGACCCCTCATCAAGTGCAAGGGATCTTAGAGATAAAAGGTCACTATTGGCTAACTGAAGACTGCCTATTAAGTACCAGGCTTTGCTCTTTGACTTCCCAGAGCTAACCTTCAAAACTTGCCATCCTCTTAACCGCGCTCCTTAATGCCTGTCGAAAGCTCAGATCTAACACATTCTTGTCTCAAAACCCTTGACCGAATCTATGCCTGCAGGTCTGACCTAGCAGATGAAGCTGTGGAAAAAAAAGAAGAGTGGTTTACTGATGGCAGCAGTTTCATTAAAGATGGAGTCAAGAGGGAGGGTATGCCATCGTCAGCACCCACAGCATCACAGAAGCAAGACACTGACAGTTCTAACCTGAGCCTTAACCCCAGGGGAAGGAAAGATTGTAAATCTATATACAGATTCAAAATATGCCTTCCCTGTTTTACATGTCCATGCAGCTACCTGGAAAGAGAGAAGACTTCTAAATGCAAGAAATTCCCCCATAAAATATGGGGCTAAGATTTTACATCTCATAGAGACGGTTCAAAAACCAAAAGAGGCAACAGTCATCCACAGCTGCAGGTATCAAAAGGGACCTTCTCAAATTTCCCAAGGAAATGACTGGGCAGATCAGAAAGCAAAGGAAGAAGCCCAGATAACCAAAAAGGCATTAATCCCATCCCGTAGCCCTTTTAATGTTATACCCAGGCACTGGACTTTAGGAGAGATCTGGGCACAAGACAGAGGGGGTACCTAAGGGAACAGATGGCTGGTGGCATATAGGTCAGAAGTTGCCATGTATCTCTCTGATCGATGAAAAAATTATTAAAGAGTTACATGATTCTCTCCATCTGGGGAGAGATGCAATGTCTATGATTGTTTTCTGACTTTTTTTACAGGGAAAAAGCTCCCAGAGATGATTAAAAGAATTACTTGAGCCTGTGCCCTCCGTGCCACCCATAATCCAGGAGATAACCTCAAGCCCCCCCCCCCCTTCTTAAGCCCAATCCAGTGTGGTGGGACTTACCCAGGAGACTAGCTAAGTTAATAGATTTCACTCCGATGCCCTCTTTCCAGAACTTCAAATATTTATTAGTCTTTATAGATACTTTTACTGGATGGACAGAGGCTTTCCCCCACTAGAACAGAGGAGGCAACTTAAATGGCTAAGGCTCTCCTAGAGGAAATTATCCCTAGATTTGGATTGCCTCATCACCTCCAGAGTGACAATTGGTCTTCAGTTGCAAAGGTCACTTAACAGCTTTCACAGGCTTTAGGAAATAAATACCACCTCCATTCATCCTGGAGACTTGAGTCCTCAGGAGAGGACTAAAGAAAATCTTGGGCAAACTCTGTCAGGAAATGTCAGAGTCATGCGTCACCTGTGGCCAATAGCCCTCTTAAGGGTCAGGGCAACTCCTAAAGCAACCATCAAGTTAAGCCATTTTGAAACAATATTCGGAAGGCCATTCCTTACTCTGGACATGTTAACTGACCCAGAAACCCAGGCTCAACTTAAATACATTATAAACCTAGGTCAGGTCCAGAAGGCAATACAAGATTATGGCAACAGAGTGCAGCCCCTCCAGATGACAGTCCCAGGTACCCTGTTGACCAGCTTCTCTCAAGAATGGAAGGGTTCTTACCAGTCTTTCTGAGCACTCCTACAGCAGTTAAACTCCAGGATGTCACCAGCTGAGTTCATCTGTCTAGGATTAAACCTGTCTCCACTGATATGTTACAGGAACCTGAAGACCCACATTCCAGCCATCCCTGTGAATCCACCCCTTTCTCCAAATCTCCACAGGATCAGGGGGCCCAGAACAGACTGAAAATTCCAGGTGGATGAGTGAACCACTCCAAGACTTGAAGCTCTTATTCAGAAGGGACAAAAAGACTTCTTAGCCTCTGGCTAAGTACCTCTAACCACTATCTTCCTTTTGCCTTCTGGTACTCCAATCTACTTACAGATTAATTGAGATGCTCTGGTAGATTTAGATAAGTATTGTCTTTTTTGCTCTCACCTTCACTCTTGGAATTTATTAAACTTCTCTGCCCATGCTGGATGATTTAATTATGATCCTGACTGGTGCAACTTGTTGTTTAGTCACTAAGTCGTGCAACTATGAAGCTACCAATTGCCTTAGCTTTTCTTTGCCTCTGCAACTAAGACCATTTTAGTCCAGGAAGGACTTCGGCCACTGATGGGAAGAACTGACTCATTGGAAAAGTCCCTGGTGCTTGGAAAGATTGAGAGCAGGAGGAGACGGGGGAGACAGAGGATGAGGTGGTTAGATTACATCACCAAATCAACAGACATAAGTTGAGCAAACTCGGGGAGAGAGTGAAGGACATGAAAGCCTGGTGTGCTGCAGTCCACGGGGTCACAAAGAGTTGGACATGACTTAGTGATTGAACAGTCCAAGGAGGCCTGGGACCAACAGGTTCAGTCCTTCCATTTTAGAAATAGAGAAATATGTGGTCTCTTATTTCTTATCTGGACAGGGCCAAAGTTCCTCTCTCAGTTGTCCTCCTATTAATATTTTGGAGTTTGTGTCCACAAGGACCCAACTCTAATTGCTTACCGTGGGTGGAGGTAGGGTGGATCTATCTCCTGCTTCATATTCTTTTCTCTTTCATCTCTATCTTCTTGCCCTTTTTTTTTTTTTTATGTGCATTCCTAGTAGCTTCTCTTATTTATCCTCCACATCACAGATTTCAGATAATAATTCTGCATTTGCAGTTTTAGACTCTGACACTTCACATATTTCATATTAGGTCTATCTGCATCTCTGATCTCAACTAGCTCCAGTCACTTCAGTTCAGTCGCAGAGTCGGGCTGACTCTTTGTGACCCCATGAACTGCAGCACGCCAGGCCTCCCTGTCCATTACCATCTCCCAGAGTTCACTCAAACTCATGTCCATCGAGTCAGTGATGCCATCCAGCCATCTCATCCTCTGTTGTCCCCTTCTCCTCCTGCCCCCAATCCCTCCCAGCATCAGAGTCTTTTCCAGTGAGTCAAATCTTTGCATAACCTGGCCAAAATATTGAAGCTTCAGCTTTAGCATCATTCCTTCCAAAGAAATCCCAGGACTGATCTCCTTCAGAATGGACTGGTTGGATCTCCTTGCAGTCCAAGGGACTCTCAAGAGTCTTCTCCAACACCACAGTTCAAAGGTATCAATTCTTCTGCGCTCAGCCTTCTTCACAGTCTAACTCTCACATCCATACATGACTGCTGGAAAAATCACAGCCTTGACTAGACAGATCTTTGTTGGCAAAGTAATGTCTCTGCTTTTGAATATGTTATCTAGGTTGGTCATAACTTTTCTTCCAAGGAGTAAGCGTCTTTTAATTTCATGGCTGCAGTCACCATCTGCAGTGATTTTGGAGCCCCCCAAAATAAAGTCTGATACTGATTCCACTGTTTCCCCATCTATTTCCCATGANTATCTAGGTTGGTCATAACTTTTCTTCCAAGGAGTAAGCGTCTTTTAATTTCATGGCTGCAGTCACCATCTGCAGTGATTTTGGAGCCCCCCAAAATAAAGTCTGATACTGATTCCACTGTTTCCCCATCTATTTCCCATGAAGTGATGGGACCAGATGCCATGATCTTCGTTTTCTGAGTGTTGAGCTTTAGGCCAACTTTTTCACTCTCCTCTTTCACTTTCCTCAAGAGGCTTTTTAGTTCCTCTTCACTTTCTGCCATAAGGGTGGTGTCATCTGCATATCTGAGGTTATTGATATTTCTCCCGGCAATCTTGATCACAGCTTGTGCTTCTTTCAGCCCAGCATTTCTCATGGTGTACTCTGCATAGAAGTTAAATAAGCAGGGTGACAATATACAGCCTTGATGTACTCCTTTTCCTATTTGGAACCAGTCTGTTGTTCCATGTCCAGTTCTAACTGTTGCTTCCTGACCTGCATATAGGTTTCTCAAGAACTCCATCTTCACCTCCATTTACTCTTATCACCAGCTGTTGTCCTGCGCCTCATTTTTTCCCCCACAGAGTCCATTTTTTAAAAATTATAGACAACAGAAATCAGATACTGTCCAAAATTTATATGTGTTTCCCGTAAAGAAAAATCTTAGAATGCATGTTTTGCCTTTGTATTTAAAATGTACTTGACAGTAACTGGCTTGCCATGTTCTGTTTACCCAGCCCCTAAATCAGTTATGATATTTTTGACTGTAGGAAACCAAAAACCTGAAAAACAAGGGCATTTATTGTTTAGTTTGTGAGAAGGCCAAGTTGAATTTGGTGTCTCCAAGGATCCACGCTCTACCCATCCATCTGTTCCTGCCTGCACAGAGGGCTGGCTTTTGTCCCCAATCTGTCACCATATGTGCAAGGTGGCTGTCACAGCTCCAGGCGTGAGATGCTCTCACAACCAGATTCACAGTGGAGAAGGCTTAGGGCAAGTAGTTATCCCCATGTGCCTCTTTCCTCTTATCATGGAGGGAACTTCCAGAAGAACATTGAAAGATGATGGCATTCACAACATGCTAACCCAAAATACAACACCTTGGCATGTTGACTATTTCATGTGCTAGGTACTTTCTGTTATACTCAGAGGAAAAGACTATCCTTATCTCAGAAAGCAAAGGGGCACGAAGAAGAATTTGAATGAATAGACTTGCTAAGTTTCCCCTGGTTTACTACACTTACCTCATACTCCTGTCATATTTTCATGACAAATCAAGTATAAAAATATTCAGGCTTAATCATTTCTTTGAGCTTTTATTTCCTTATGAAGGTTTCCATGTCACATAAAACCTACATTAATTAAATATGGATGCTTTCGTGTTAATCTGTCTTTGTTGGTTTAATTTTTGGACTCAGTCACAGGCCCTAAAATGGTTGAGGATAACTTTTTACCTCCCCACAAAGACTTATCCTCATGTCTCACTGACCAGAACCAGTGTGTTCCATATAGTCAAACTTTGCTGCAAGAGAGAATAAGTATCTGAATCTTCTAGTTCCCCAGTTGGAAAAGACAAAGAAATAAAAAGGAAGTTGAGATAGCAATTAAGTTTTCGGTGTCTGACACACCTTACTATAACCACCCAGTTGCAGTTGGAAATGTTCTTAGTTAGACTTGAAGAAGCAGTTAATGTGCACAGAAGCTAGCCACACTTCTGATGTCTGTAAGTTATTTTTCTGGTGTGACCCCATTGAACTGAGAAAGGAATTTTTTTTCCTTCTACTTTTTGGTCCCCTGACTGTGAACAGGGGATAGCATCTCTGCATTATACAAAGCAAACTTTCTTTTTTTGCTTGTCAAAAACAGTACATGCAAAACTGCAACTTCTAGAATGCACCACTACAGTGGCTGATCTGAGTGTTGTCTCTTCTTAACACTGATTTTCACATTGTAGAATACCACTGTCCTTTATTTGTCTAGCCAGAGTTGCTGAAATCTTGGAAAATGTAGCCCCTAAGAGATATAGAATGGGAAGTGATGGTGATAGGATAGGGTGGGAAGAATTTACTATGGAGCAAAACCTTCTGACCCTCTCAAAAAAGCAGCTCCAAGAGGTGTGTGGAGATGTCATCCTTTGATCAATGAAAATTCTCAGTAGGGATGCTCAGTGACAGATTGTGGAAAGCTAAAATATTACTCCCTGTTTTATACATTGGGCTTCTCCAGTGGCTCAGGAGTAAAGAATTTGCCTGCAATGCAGGAGCCACAGCAGCTGTGGGTTCAATCCTGGGGTGGGGAAGACCCCCTGGAGGAAGGCAAGGCAACCCACTCCAGTATCCTTGCCTGGGAAATCTCATGGACAGACGAGGCTGGCAGGCTATAGTCCATGGGGTGGCAAAGAGTCAGACACAACTGAGCAACTAAGCACAGCACAAGTTCTAACCCATTGATAAGTATATCTGGCTTTAATGTTATTGCAATTTTGCATCTCGTCCCATCTTTTCAAGAGGATTTTCAATAGACAGTTAAGAGGGGGTGAATCTGGAAAACAAACCAGCAGCCATTCAGCCAGAGACCTCTGATATCTCCAGGAAGGAGATTCTCAATCTGTGTGAATTGTGGTGAGTGAGGCACATTTGAAAATTGATAAAGTCTTCAAAAAGGATCTTCATCCCATCAACACTTATTAAACATCAGGAAAAATAGCAACATACACATTTGTCCTTCAATCCATACATATGTGTAGATGTGATGAAATAAAAGGTTTTAATTCAAAGTGTGAGTGAATGCAGAGTAGCTGCCTGCCATTCTATATTTTCTAATCATTAAATGTAAAACTGTTAAAACTATTATGTGAGAATTTGAAATTATTTTTCTGTTTAAAAAAGAGTCCAAGGACTCAAAAATGGTTGAAAGTCATCCTCAGTGCTTTAAAAATTCTTTAATTAAGGAAATGAATAGGGAGAAAATAACATTGTAAAGCTTGTGGATGTAAAGTTCTTAGGAAGAGCACTTTATTTACTAAAAGTGAATACCTGTATGACCACCTCAGGGTTAAGGGAAAAGGCCATGGGTCATGTTGATAACCAGAGATGAGCCATGGGAGGGAGAGAGAGAAAGGGAGAAAATGCTAAGAAGCACGAATTTGTGTGTGTGTGTGTGTGTGAGAGAGAGAGAGAGAGAGACAGAGAGACAGAGCTCAAGAAAGAAAGAACAGAACCCAGAAATAAAACAAATGAAAAAAAGGTCAGGAGAATTTGTCAACTTGTAGAGGATGGGTAAGGATGAGGAATGAAGATAACAGAAAAATAGTACAAGAAGTTTGTAGCTTCTAGCAAAAATTGGTTGACAAGAAAGTCCCTAAGGTGGATTTGACAGGAGAATTGTATGAATGAGTCCACCTAATATTTAATTGCACTATAGCCCTCTTCAGATTGTCAGTAAGAATCTACCAAGAACTTGAGTGAATGGGATTTGAGTATATGAAGGAAAAGATTGTAATCCACGCATGGACCAGAAGAAGGATAAGAGAAAAGACCAGCTTTGGGAAGCAAAGGGCAAGAAACCAGGGTAAATAGGAAGTTGGTGTAAAAAGTGATCAGAAACCACTTTCTGATCCTAAGACTCCTAAAGTACACCAGTATACTGTGTGTGTGTGAGGATGGGCAGAGAGCTGGGGAACAAAGAGGCATGTGACTCTAACTTATGGGAGCTGGAGCTATTTTTGTTTAACTGTTAAAAGAATAGTGGGACTTTCCTGGTGGTCTGGTAGTTAGGACTATTTATTTTCATTGCCAATGGCCCCATGTTCAATCCTGGTTGTACCACAAACTGAGGTGCAACCAAAAAATAAAAACTAAAAGAATGATAAGGGTTTAAAGGCATGCAGGAAGAGTTTTCCAAGACCCCCTAATTCCGTCACCACTACCATCATGTTCAGAAACTTTTCTCGACTTCTGTACACTAATAAGATCTTTTCTCAATAATTCCTTCTGTCATGTTACTTATCACACAAAGGTTTCATGACACGTCCCTACTTAACATCTTCAGATTCGTTCATAACCTTGTTTCTCCTTCTTTGAACTCTGTGCTTTCCTCAGACAGAAATATTGTAGTTCCCTGAATGTGCCATTCTTTCTTCTCCAAACTCATATACAAGCTATTTTCTCCGCTTAGAATGTTCTCTGTAAACTTATTGGCCTCAGTGATACTTTCTTGACTCAGCTTAGCCATACTGTCTTCTAGGATCCCCTGTGCACTTCCAAGGCATATGTGCCTGCTCACCTCCTCCTGTCTACGTTTCTTGATCTCTTCTCTCTCATCACCCACTGGTAATATGCATCTGCATTGCATAGATGTTTCTGGTTTACCATTGGACCCAGGTTCTAGCATCATGTCTGATTCTAGGAGATGCTCAGTATTTGCTAAATGACTGTCATTATTTAGATTCTTATCTGTCTGATGAGTTGGTAAAACTTATGGACTCAGACAATATTTTAGATATTTTTATTTTTTACACTGAAGTATCTGGCACTATACCTCTTAACCAGTAGATTGTCAATAACTATTGCAGAATTAGAATGGGCTTTAGTTTAACTCAACAACACATCACTCATTCACTGATTTAACAATTAAGCATGTACTCCGTGGCAATACCATCTTGGACACAGAGGGCAGACAGGTTCATCTGGATGGATAGTGCAATCAGCAGGGTGGGCGTATCGAGCACCGTGCAGACACATTT
This sequence comes from Aepyceros melampus, assembly GCA_006408695.1. Taxonomy (NCBI): domain Eukaryota; kingdom Metazoa; phylum Chordata; class Mammalia; order Artiodactyla; family Bovidae; genus Aepyceros; species Aepyceros melampus. The sequence goes on from SJXQ01010593.1 coordinate 77,128, forward strand.
CCTAGGCTACAAGATAGCGTTATTGGGCCATGTACACATGATCCCTGGTGGCAATACAGAGGAACAGGCACAGTTCCTATCTCATATGAGCTACACAGTACTTTCTAAACAGCTAGCTCAGAGATCTGATAGGTTCAAGAATACATATTTTAATCCAGAAATTTATAATCTTACAGAAAAAGACATATCATATGGAAAATTAGGGAACTAGTTAAAATGAAACACTAGTTAAAATTCCGTGTTCAAATTCACAGATCAGAACATGGAACAGAGCAGAAAGTAGAGACATCAGTGTTGGATGGTATTGCTCAAGGGCAAAACCCTGGCGTGGATTTAGAATGTGGAAAGTGAAAGTGTTAGTTGCTCAGCCATGTCTGACTCTGTGCGCCTCATGGACTCTAGCCTGCCAGGTTCCTCTGTCCATGGAATTCTCCAGGCAAGAATACTGGAGTGGGTAGCCATTCCCTTCTCCAACGATCTTTCTGACCCAAGGATCAAACCCAGGTCTCCTGCATTGCAAGCTGATTCTTTACCATCTGAGCCACCAGAGATTTATAACACTGAGGTTTAGATCTCTAGGCTATTATCCATGCTGCATGGAGCAATCATTTTGCTTTTCTCCCAGAGGTACTTCGGCTTAACACTGAAGGTACAGTTTGGAATCAGAGTACCTGGTTAGTTAGCAGCTAGACTCTGACATGTCTAGTTTAATCTTTCTGTTCCTCCATGTCTTAAAGTAAAGATAATAATATCACATACCTCATAAAGTTACGAGAAGAAATAAAATAGAAAAGTAGCTGGTGCACACTAGTAAGTGCTTAGTAACTGTTAGCTTTTGATCTCTTAGCTTCAGTTTCCTGATCTGTCAACTGCGGGTAATGTTATTTCATGGAATTACCCACAATAATCATTCACTAATGATTTGTTTAGTCTGAATGGAGTTTTTCCAAGAGAACACACTGGTCAGAGCAAACACCCTCTTCCAACAACACAAGAGAAGGCTCTACACATGGACATCACCAGATGGTCAACACCGAAATCAGATTGATTATATTCTTTGCAGCCAAAGATGGAGAAGCTCTATACAGTCAGCAAAAACAAGACCGGGAGCTGACTGTGGCTCAGATCATGAACTCCTTACTGCCAAATTTAGACTTAAATTGAAGACTCGATAAAGGACAGAAATGGTAAGGACCTAACAGAAGCAGAAGATATTAAGAAGAGGTGGCAAGAATACACAGGAGAACTGTACAAAAAAGAGCTTCATGACCCAGATAATCATGATGGTGTGATCACTCACCTAGAGCCAGACTTCCTGGAATGTGAAGTCAAGTGGGCCTTAGGAAGTATCATTACAAACAAAGCTAGTGGAGGTGATGGAATTCCAGTTGAGCTGTTTCAAATCCTGAAAGATAATGCTGTGAAAGTGCTGCACTCAATATGCCAGCAAATTTGGAAAACTCAGCAGTGACCACAGGACTGGAAAAGGTCATTTTTCATTCCCATCCCAAAGACAAGCAATGCCAAAGTATGCTCAAACTACCATACAATTGCACTCATCTCACATGCTAGTAAAGTAATGCTCAAATTTCTCCAAGCCAGACTTCAGCAATATGTGAACCGTGAACTTCCAGATGTTCAAGTTGGTTTTAGAAAAGGCACAGGAACCAAAGATCAAATTGCCAACATCCGCTGGATCATTGAAAAAGCAAGAAGAGTTCCAGAAAAACATCTATTTCTGCTTTATTGACTATGCCAAAGCCTTCGACCCTGTGGATCACAATAAACTGTGGAAAATTCTGAAAGAGATGGGAATACCAGACCACCTGACCTACCTCTTGAGAAACCTATATGCAGGTCAGGAAGCAACAGTTAGATCTGGACATGGAACAACAGACTGGTTCCAAATAGGAAAAGGAGTACGTCAAGGCTGTATATTGTCACTCTGCTTATTTAACTTTTATGCAGAGTACATCATGAGAAATGCTAGACTGGAAGAAGCAAAAACTGGAATCAAGATTGACAGGAGAAATATCAATAACCTCAGATATGAAGATGACACCACTCAGAAAGTGAAGAAGAACTAAAGAGCCTCTTGATGAAAGTGGAGGAGGAGAGTGAAAAAGTTGGCTTAAAGCTCAATATTCAGAAAATTAAGATCATGGCATCTGGTCCCATCACTTCATGGGAAATAGATGGGGAAACAGTAGAAACAGTGTCAGACTTTATTTCTGGGGGCTCCAAAATCACTGCAGATAGTGATTGCAGCCATGAAATTAAAAGACATTTACTCCTTGGAAGGAAAGTTATGACTAACCTAGATAGCATATTCAAAAGCAGAGATATTACTTTGCCAACAAAGGTCCATCCAGTCAAGGCTGTGATTTTTCCAGTGGCCATGTATGGATGTGAGAGTTAGACTGTGAAGAAAGCTGAATGCTGAAGAATTGATGCTTTTGAACTGTGGTGTTGGAGAAGACTCTTGAGAGTCCCTTGGACTGCAAGGAGATCCAACCAGTCCATCCTAAAGGAGATCAGTCCTGGGTGTTCACTGGAAGGACTGATGCTGAAGCTGAAACTCCAATACTTTGGCCACCTCATGTGAAGAGTTAACTCATTGGAAAAGACCCTGATGCTGGGAAAGATTGAAGCAGGAGGAGAAGGGGACGACAAAGAATGAGATAGCTGGATGGCATTACTGACTCGATAGATATGAGTTTGATAGATATGAGTTTGAGTGAACTCCGGGTGTTGGTGATGGACAGGGAGGCCTGGTGTGCAGTGATTCATGGGGTCGCAAAGAGTCGGACAGGACTGAGCGACTGAACTGACCTGAACTGATTGGGTGAAATCTCTCTAACAAGTAAGTAAAACTTTGAAACAGTCTCTTACTGATAGCAAAGGAAGTAAAATGATACCTTTTTTTTCCAGCATAACAATTCTGCCTTTTCATACATTCCTGAATTCCTTTTTTTTTTTTTGGCAATACCTACACAGTTCAGTTCAGTTCAGTTCAGTCGCTCAGTCGTATCCAACTCTTTGCGACCCCATGAATCGCAGCACGCCAGGCCTCCTTGGAGGCCACTCCAGGAGTTCACTCAGACTCACATCCATCGAGTCAGTGATGCCATCCAGCCATCTCATCCTCTGTCATCCCCTTCTCCTCCTGACCCCAATCCCTCCCAGAATCAGAGTCTTTTTCAATGAGTCAACTCTTCGCATGGGGTGGCCAAAGTACTGGAGTTTCAGCTTCAGCATCATTCCCTCCAAAGAAATCCCAGGGCTGCTCTCCTTCAGAATGGACTGGTTGGATCTCCTTGCACAATGGGACTTACATCATGAAAAATTCTTCCTGTGATTTTGCCTTGAGTTTTCCACAGTTTTGTTTCCCAATAGAAGGGAAACATTCATTAGCTACGGATGTTCTTTCACAATACTAACTGATTAAAATTACAACTTCTCCCCCTATTCTTTATTTATCATCTCTGTTTCCTCTGGAGAAGGAAATGGCAACCCACTCCAGTACTCTTCCCTGGAAAATCCCATGGGCAGAGGAGCCTGGTAGGCTACAGTCTATGGGGTCGCAAAGAGTCGGACGCGACTGAGCGACTTTACTTTACTTAATTTACTATTTTATTTCATGCCCTGTGGCATGTGAGATCTTTAGTTCCCCGCCAGAGACTGAACCTGTGGCCCCTGCAGTGGAAGGGCAGTGTCTTAATCACTGGACCACCAGGAAAGTCCCTCTCTTCTTCTTAAAAAGCCTTGCACTTCTGAGGCTGAGATGCCATATATAAATTAGCATTGCACATGGCTCATAACTTGCACAAAGTGTGTGGAAACAAATGCATATGGGGCAACACATTATAAAATAACAATAATATAAATAAAATAATATGGGTGCAGCTAATAGCCACAGAGCCTAATAATGGCAGGCAGATATTTGTCATGATTGTTTTTGAGAAACAATTACTTCCAGTTTAGTTCGGTTCAATTGCTCAGTCATGTCTGGCTCTTTGTGACCCCATGGACTGCAACACACCAGGCCTCCCTGTCATCATCAACTCCTGGAGTTTACTCAAACTCATGTCCATTGAGTCAGTGATGCCATCCAACCATCTCATCCTCTGTCGTCCCCTTCTCCTCTCGCCTTCAGTCTTTCCCAGCATCAGGGTCTTTTCCAATGAGTCAGTTCTTCACATTAGGTGGCCAAAGTATTGGAGTTTCAGCTTCAGCATCAGTCCTTCCAATGAATATTCAGGACCGATTTCCTTTAGGATGAACTGGTTGGAGATTACTTTCAAAGGATGCACAATTCTACAATTTAAATAATAGTTGATTTTCTTAAGGGGAAAGAAAATATTCCTATAAGTCAAAAGTTGCATTTTTCTCCCTGATACTTCAGCACAACAGTATAAAGTGAGTCATGGTCAAAAAGAATGAAAGTTCCTAAAGTGAGAATAAGGTGATAAATTATTTTAGTCTCATCACTTTTACCTAAATTGTATAGAAAAATTAGTATATCACTGAATCATAACCATTTAGCAAATGCATAAATGAGCATGCTGTGATACAGGAAGAACAGCTTTACCAAGGAGCCAAGACAGAAAAAAAAAAAAAAAGAAAAAAACCTCATATGACTTTATGTTTAATATAAAGGTAGTATATTTGGCTCAACATTTTAGCTGGGAAATATTGCAGGGATTTCAGGTTCTGTGTCTTTTTTTTTTTTTTGCCATGCTGCTTGTGGGGTCCTATTGCCCTGACTGGTGATTGAACTCAGGCCCTCAGCAGTGAAAGCACAGAGGCCTAACCACTGGACTGCTCTGGTATCCAGAGGTTGGATACTTTCTGAGGGAAGACAGGACAGGGAATTATTCTCATTTGGTATTTGCTTGGAAAGCAGCCTGTTTCAACTTTTCTCCTTTCTCACACCATGACTTGGTGTACTTCTAGGTGGCTTTCTTTCTTTTCCTTATTTTATTCGTTAACTCATCCACTTGGGGAAGGCTCTTCATGAGAAAAAGCTGAATTTTGGAGCCCCAACTCCATTCAATTTAAATGCCTGTGCTCCGCGACAAGAGGAGCCACCACAGTGAGAAGCTGGAGTACCACATGGCAGAGTAGCCCCGACTTAACTAGAGAAAGCCTGCACACAGCAATGAAGACCCAGCACAGCCAAAAATTAATCAGTTTTTAAAAAAGAACTAACTATTCTCCAATGACAAAATATCATCCCACACATCTATAGCACTTAAAAACTGCATTTTAAGATTGGCTGATTCACCTTGAATACATACATGTAAATTATTTTCCATAGTCACCTCCAGAGTAGACTCATTGTATTTTGAGTTCTATTTTTCTCAGCTACTACAGGGTCTAGACCACTAAAAAGTACTCCCTAGAGAATACATAAAAAATATACCTGAGGGCTCCCAGTAGGGTTCCTTCCAGCTATTCACCGGGGTTGTTCCTAAAACTCAGTCATTCAGGTCCTGCTGGCAATCTTACTAGACAGAAGGATGATGTTGAAAATATCTAACAACCGCACCAAGGTATTGTCCTATCAAAATAGACATCGGCTTTAAACCTGCTCGGGCACACTGGTATCCACAGGCTAATTTCAGGCCCTCCAGGTCAGGGGCACTGTTGGTGGCTCCGTATCTGACAAGCTCTGCCACCACAGGCTGTCATCAATGCATGGCTGCTGCTGTGGTGCAGCCTAGAGGTGACAAGTGGCAATCTTCCTTGACCTCTTAGGGTGACATGATATTAAAGGGGAAAAGATCCCTGCTGTGTAAGTCAAACACCACCCACCCAGAGCTGGCAGTGGAACAGCTCCCGCCATATTTGTTTGGAGGTTTCTCCCTTACCTGGGAAATCCTATGGACAGAGGAGATACATACAGCCCATGGGGTCACAAAGAGTCGGACACGACTTAAACCACCACCACCACAGGTCCCAGAGAAGCCATTTACCCAGGTCTCACTGTCACAACACCCCTCAAATTTATATTTTTGATATGATTTCCAAATGAGGTGAAATGTACAGACCCAGAGATAAGCTGATTGAAGAGAAAGAGGAGATGGTTATCTTTAAATTTGGTCTTATTTTCAGCAAAAACATCTATCAGTTCAGTTCATTTCAGTTCAGTCACTCAGTCGTGTCTGACTGTTTGCGACCCCATGAATCGCAGCACGCCAGGCCTCCCTGTCCATCAGCAACTCCCAGAGTGCACTCAGACTCGCGTCCATTGAGTCAGTGATGCCATCCAGCCATCTCATCCTTGGTCGTCCCCTTCTCCTCCTGCCCCCAATCCCTCCCAGCATCAGGGTCTTTTCCAATGAGTCAACTCTTCGCATGAGGCAGCCAAAGTACTGGAGTACTTTAGCATCATTCCTTCCAAACCCTCATAAATTCAAATGTCTATAAATTCTGCCATTTCCTTGGGAATATCAAGCCATACACAACTTTTTTGTTTTTGTGGTTGTAATTGCCATTTATTTGTTAGATATACACGCTTTTAAAAGCACAAGTTTTGTCACTTTTTCTTTTGATACATATATACGGTATATGGTTTATTTAAAACTTTTTCCCTGCTTTTTTAAAGGTATAGTTGATTTATAATATTACATTAGTTTCAGATGTCACTTTTTAATATGTGAAAAGCCTGGGGAAATGGGAATGGACAAGGTCTGGGTCTTCCCAAAGTAACTTCCCAAAGTTGGTCTCACAGTCAAGCTCTGTTATCAGGTCAAGGTGGTCAGTCTGACCTTCTCTTCTCTGATAACAAGTCTATTCCCCAAAGTCTTCTCAGTCTATCTTACAAGTAAACTTCTCCTTGAGCTGTCTGAGGAAGCCTGAGAAGGCCAAGCCTGACTCAATTCAAGAGGGACCGGTTTAGGCTAACTCTGAGAGCCCAAGGCTCACAATAGGAGCACAGTAAATATGCCCCAACCTCGAAAACATGACCTGCATAAACTGAGCAGTGATGGACCTGAGGATTGCTAATGTGATCCTGAGCCAGGAGCCGGCTCAGGGCCACAAAGGATGAGAGGGGAGCAGAGAAGCAGCCAGGCCACAGGGCTTTCTTTCTACACTCCCCGCTTTCCACTAAAGAAGTGCTGTGTTTACCTGTCTCACATACTGACCATCTACTCAGACTCCACTTGCAGAAAGGAGTTCGCAGCTTTAAACATGTTTCAGGACAACTGCCATAGTGCAGCCACCTCACTAGCAGAGGTGTGCATTTCGTGAATTCCAGACCGCAGGACTGCGGCAGCTCAGGCTTAGAAGGGTCTGGGAGGGGGTGAAGTGCCGTCAGTGTCGCTGATTCAGTGAGCCTAGTTCCAGAGATCTGGGTTCCAGTACATTGGGCAGCTGGATTTGCGGTGTTGAAAACATGCACTCACACAAGTATTGTGCTGGTTCTGACCTTTTGGGCAGACCTGAGAGGGAAAAGCAGAGCGAGTGGGCTAATGGAGGACTTAAGGAAACCCTCTTCCTAACCAGTTGTTGAATCATGAATTAGAGGAGCCTGGGAGACCCAGCTTCTGAGGTGAAGGAGCAGGCCCCGCTGGGCCACAGGCTGCTAGGGTCCACTTTGATCAGCCACCCTCTGAATTTGGGCCAACCACACATCTTCTGGACTCCTGTTCTCCTTGTGTGAGGTGCTCTAGCCATCCACATTTCGCTCATCTATATCTGTTGCTGGCTTTAAGTACCAAGATTTCAAACTGAGCTCAACCTTGCCCTACAAGGCAATTATAACATGTCTATGAAAGCTGAAATGTTTACTAAAAATGTACCCACTTAAGCCATAACTTCTTGAAAATGAATTTAAATTCATTAGCTTCTAGACACTGGAACAAAGCACTCCTTCCAGTTTAGAGAGTTTGGCCAAGGAAAACCTGCCAACCCTTCTCACTATGCACAATAGCATTAAGGGGTGCAATCATAGGGTTTTTGTTTTGTTTCATTTTTCAGTATCTCAAATGCTTTAATTACCTTATCCTGGGTTTATAACTCATTCCTCTTTGCACATTGCTTTTCATCTAGGAATATAGAACAGCTTGCTACCTTCAAATGCAGGAAAAGAAGGATAATTATTAAGCGTATTTTAAACACTTGAAGTTTCCTGCAGGAAGCTATGGAAGTTTAAAATATAAAGAAGTTGAAAGAAGTTATTGTCAAATATTTCATTTGACATCTTTGTAAATCAGACAAAAATACAACCTTGATAGAAGAGGCGAACTAACTTGTCAAAACAGCTGAGCAAGTCCGTACTGTGTGTTCATTATATACGTAGATCTGTATAATTGCCTTTGGGTACCAAGAATGCCTAAGACAATTTAGGAAAATTTATGAAAGTAATAATAAGATTTGTATTTGTCTAAATACAAGCTACATATAGCACCCATCAAAGCTGTATTCATTAAGGAGTTAAGAAAAGCATTTAGGTTTCTTCTTCTACATGATAAAGATTTATTTAAAGTTAAATGTAAAAGACAATTGATGGTGTTTATTCATTTAGTGTTTCTTTTCAACAGCTTAAAGTTGTACTTTAAACTAAAAGTTGTGTGTGTTCAATCTTTAGAAGCACACATATTTGCTTTCCATTGTGAAGTTGGACAATCTGACCTATTAAAAGGACAGTATGCTTTCAAAGACATATCAAAACTAAATAGCCCATTTTTGATTGTTACCGTGGAGGCCCCTCTAGCATAAAGTTTGTTTTCAACTTCTTTGCGACATTTATCACTGACTATATAGTTAATGCTTTTTTGCTATTACCACCTCAACTCACCCTCTAGCTCAATCTTGCGAGAATTCAGGGAGAACTTCGCCACTCTTTCTCTACTCCCCAATACAAGTTTCTTTTGTTTGTTCTTAGACTTAGATCACACTTAGAGAAAGTGGCAGCTCTGCTGAAGAGAGGACCAGGACATAGTGTAAGGGACCCCAGATATTAATTCTTGACTAGAAGGAGGGAAGCTAGAGAGGGCTGAGCTGGAAGAGGGCAGGGGAGAAGGAGAGCTTCTCCATTTACAAGGAGGAGTCGTTTGGTGCCCCAGTTCCAATGTGGATTCAATTCCATGATCAGACAATACCACCATGCAAACCTAAGCATGTAGGGGATTTCCCCTGGTGGTCCAGTGGTTAAGACTCCGCCAGGGAATTGGGGATCTAATACTCTGCATGCAATAAACAAATCAAATTAAAACAAAATTATTTTAAAAGCACTATTGTTAAAAAAAAAATAACTAAGTATATAGATCCATCCCAAGGTGAAAGATAAATGCTTTTTGTATTTATTTGGTGGTTTGGATTATTCATGAAATTCTAATATATGGCCTGGGAATGTATTATATGATTAGAGGGAGCAGAGCTGGGAGAATCAGGGGAAGGGGGTATTATTTGTGTTTGATTTCATTGTTCCTGAGGTTTGCTACAAATAGGAACAATGAGTTCCTATTTCTTTGAAGACTAACTGATTGGGAGAGGCAACTAAATGTGGGCAGTGTGTTTGTGAAAATTGTAAATATGGAAGTGAAGAAAGGCATTTGGTTTAGCAAAGTTAACTGAAATGAATGAAAACTTTTCCAAATTTCACCTCCAGAAGGAGAAGTATTAAACAAACCTCAGTCTAAAATGCCAGTTTTAAAGAAAGCAGGAGCAAGTAAGCAGAGGTTTTAGACTCCAAACAATGCTCAAATTCATTACAAAAAGATGCTGGGCACTTAAAAAGAAAGTTGAATTTATTGATTATGTAACTAATAATTTTAGGAAGCCTCCTTAAAATGCTGTTTTTAAAATGGTGGTTAGAATGTCCAATTGTTACAGATTATCCATGTGTGACAAGAAATGAAAAAAAAAGAAAGTGTGTATGTGGGGGTATGTGTGGGTGTCTTCATCGGCGCGATTATCTTGCCAGTCAATTTCTCCAAATGAAAGAGGTTGATCCCTGATACAGCCCACACAGAGGAGGGGACCCGGCTTAGGAGTAGTGAGACTTCAGTCTTCACATTAGAGCTCCTTGTCGCTTCTCCCACGAGATCCTGTCCCCTTGTCTCCAGGCACCTTGCACGCTCACGTGGACACACACAAGCACACGCACACACACGAGTGAGACACGCGTCCAGCGCGCTCCTCTCGCGGTCCCCCAGCCAGGCTGCCTCGCTTTACCTCGCGCCCAAAGAGGATGCGGGCCGCCGCTGGCTCTGTCGCTGCCATCAGTCTCCGCCGCTCGCCCCTTCGGTTTCAGCAGACTGGGGCCCTCTGCGTTTTCAACAGGTACCATGGTCACGTAGAAGTTACAGCCGTTCCCTGGGCACCAAACCACCCCGACTTCCCCAACTGACACGAGCGGTCACTTTCCCCATAGTTGCATGCTAAAGAAAGGTGGGGAAGGAAAAAAAAAAAAAAAAACTTCGAGCAAAGCCAATGTGATTTGTGACCAACTTTGTTTCTATTTCCGAAAGCTTTGCCCTTTTCGGTGACACAGGCTGTTGCTATTCCAAGCAGCCTATCACAGGCAGTGGGAGGGCCGAATCTCCGGAGGATTGTTTTTGCCTGCAGATGCAGAGTTGGAAGCAAAGGATTTCAAGGCTTGGGAACCTGAGCTCTGACGGTGTTTGGCCCTTAGGTGGTGGGGAGCTCTCCTCTTCCTGCACCTTTGAAAAGAGGCAGAGAAAAGAAACAGGCAGATCCAAGCGCAAACTGAGGGAGGGCCTGGAATACTCACAGATGGTATTAGTTAATCTTGAAGAGGGAGGAACAATTTATGCAGAGACACACCAGAAAGGAAAGTGTGTCCATTTTTCTGCAGGCTGTTATTCCAAGAGTCATGACACTTAGGGATGTCAACAAAGCATGAAGCATAGTCACTGTTTCAACCTGATGTTACCCTAGGTAAACACTAAACATACTCGCTCTCCCCAAGGCTTGTCAGACAAATCAAGGCAAAGTCATAATGCGCAGATTCTTTGGACTTTTTGCACCCTGGGGTTACAGTAAGGTAATCCAGTTTATTTATGCATAGCTGTCTAAAGGAGGAACCGACCCTAAATTTCTTGTTGCGTTGCCCGATAGCCTGATGGCAGAAGGAGGGGCATTTCCAGTTCTGAGAGGCTAGACTCTATGGTCCATGGTGTGGCTGTGGTATCATCCAATCTGGAGCAAAATCAGGGCCTGAGAAGAAGGACTTTTTCCCCCCTGATTTGTGACTATATTTCTATAAAAGACCTTATAGAGTCATGACATTTTACCTTCAGTTATATACTTCAGTTCAGTTCAGTTCAGTCACTCAGTCGTGTCCGACTCTTTGCAACCCCATGAATCGCAGCACGCCAGGCCTCCCTGTCCATCACCATCTCCCGGAGTTCACTCAGACTCACGTTCATCGAGTCAGTGATGCCATGCAGCCATCTCATCCTCTGTCATCCCCTTCTCCTCCTGCCCCCAATCCTTCCCAGCATCAGAGTCTTTCCCAATGAGTCAACTCTTCGCATGAGGTAGCCAAAGTACTGGAGCTTCAGCTTTAGCATCATTCCTTCCAAAGTTATATACTTAGCAAACCATATTTCCTGAAAAAGGTTAGAGAAGAAATTGGGATCATTTTTGAAAATCATTAAGAGTAAAAACTAAAATTTATGGGAGCACTAATGCGCCGGAAATTTTGCTGAGGGCATTAAGTCAAATGATTCTTTTTGGGGGAGGGGAGAAACTGTGAGGCAGGTACCCTTACTACAGAGAAGCAAATGGAGGCAAAGTGACTTACCTCAAAAATAGCAGCTAGCCTGTGGTGTAGCTGAGACCAGGAAGCCAGGTGATCTAATGCCATAACTCTTTATCCTAACTGGCAAGCCTTGTGCTTCTCTGATTTTCTTGGTTTCTGTCACTTTCAGCACTTTTTCACCTGAAGAAGATGAACTGCAGCTTTTGGTCCTTGTCATTCCTGTGGACAGAGAAACAAGTTCGTGCTTGCAGAGGCAGAAGCTGAACTGTGCAGAACTCACTTTCATCATTTTGGCTGGATCCTAACACACCTCTAAATTAACTTATGATTTATATGTTTCCTTTGTTCATCTTTAGATGTTTCCATGTATTTCTTTTCCTTCAGAGAATCAGGCAGGAAATGGAAACAAACCTGTGTTGATTCAACTGGTGTTTATCATGCACCTATTATATATGAGCTGCTAGTGCTGGCAAATGACAGTTATTTGAGTATAGCCCAGCCCCCTTCTGATTCAGAGGTGAGTGGTTCAGACTCCAGCAGATTAGCCTGTCCCCACTATAGAATGTGTGGTGCTGTGATGCTGTGGCTTGTATTTGTTCCCAGGATGTGTTATCATTGTAGGAGCAACATTTTTTTTTATCTTCAAGACACACGTATTCTAATCAGCTCTCGATATTCTCTTGGTTTCTGTCTTCTTTCTGCTGGGAATCAATGACCTCTGCTGGGGACATGTTCTTGCGATGGATCAGCTGTATAATTGCTTTTGTTTAATGATCTCAGGCCCCGTGTCTCCAGCAGCTTCCTGGCACCATGGATGTGTTTGGGTGTTTTCTGTAGTCTTTGACCAAGTAGAAGATAAACCTAATTCCAGCATCCCTCACTATGGTGAAGAGCAATTCAGCAATTCTCAGTTTTTCTGTAGCCGAACCACATAGGACCTCCTAAGGCAGAAACCAAAGAGGCATGCAAAGGAATAGCATGCAATGTGACTGACCACACTGCTCCTGGTACCTGTAATTCTGTTCTTTATCTCATTGTTGACCCAGTGGAGCCACTGGTTCTCCCCAGCTCTGTTCTGTGCTCACTTCTCTCTTTTAAACAGAGTAAAGTTTAGGAGAAAAAGTCTTTTCTCCCGACTAATGGGAAATATTCTTCTGATGAAATTTCCTGAAGAACACTGTACTTCTCCTTCATAGTATTTAGTACACTTACCATGATACAGTTTCATTATAGTTACATACAGAAGTTTGATTCAACCTTCCTTTTTTCTGCTAGATCACAGGCTCTGTGACAATGGACTGTGTCTGTTTGGTTCATTATGGATATTCCAAGTTCCTGGCACAGAGTGAATACTCAGTAAATATTTGCTGGATGACACACTGATTCCTGTAAATCCAACTTTAGCATGACTAGAATGTAAGCTCCATGAGGGCAGGCCCTTATGTCTATCCTGAGCATTCATTCATCTCTGTGTCCCTAGCTCTAAGCATAGTGCCAGCAAACCCTCAATAAATACATGTTAAATACGTGACTGCTCACATATGGGCTCTTAGTGACCTGATTAACTAAGCAGTTTTTAAAAACCCCTTTGACTACTTTCTGAAACACTTTGTCCTTTTTTTCTTTTTTGGTACTCTCTTTAAAGCAAGTATCGCCACAGGCTGTCCCTCTTTAATGGAATCTGAGCCACTACTATCCTTGAAAACTGTTCCTCCATTTAAGGAAGATATAATCAACAGATGGACAGTTCATCTCCCATAATTTCAATAATTTTGATACATACCATTTCAGACTGGGCTTCCTTGATGACTCAATGGTAAAGAATTCACCTGTCAGTACAGGAGATGCGGGTTTTGTTCCTGGGTTGGGAAGATGCCCTGGAGAAGAAGAAAGTGGCACCTTACTCCAATATTCTTTGCTAGGAAATCCCATGGACAAAGGAGTCTGGCAGGCTGTAGTCCATGGGGTTACAAAAGAGTCAGACATGACTTAGTGACTAAACAACAGCAACCACCATTTCAGACCACTTGCTCATAGTTAATGCTACCAAATCCCAAACTATACATTATAGCTTATAAACTGACAAGGCAAATAAAAGGAGATGAAGAAGGTAAGAGCATCACTTCTGCTGTGTATCCTCCATATCTATTTTTATGTGATTTTTCTTAAACCTTCCAACAACTTTGTGAAGTAAAGACTACTGCCTTCATTTGGCAGAAATTGAAACTGAGAGGTTTATGAAACATGTCACAGATCAAAAAAAAAAAAAAAACCACTTTCCAATATTTCATCCTGAAAATTTTCAATTTAGGAAAACCTAGATTCTATAATCAACATTTTACTATGCTTGCTCTTTCACCTGTGTATCTGGGTTTTAATCCCTCTATCCATCCATTGATTCATTTTAGATTTTATGCATTTCAAAGTAGGCTGAAATACTTTGGTATGTATGTCATTAACTAGAGTCCAATAATTGTTTAGGTTCTTTTTTTTGCCTTTGAGAAATTTTACATACAATAATATGCACAAATCCCATGTGTAACATTATATAAATTCAGAGACGCACATACATATGTCCACTCCAAACCTCTACTAAGTTACAGAACATTACTATCATCCAGTTAGTCCCTTTATGTCTTTTCTGAGTAACTTCCCATCAAAACCCCTAGAAGCAACCAATGTTCTGATTTTCTCCACATGGGTTACCATTCCCTGTTCTAGCTCCTCATAGAATGGAATCAAAGAGTATATACTCCTGTGTAAGGCTTCTTTCACTGACCATAATTTTGACATTCATCCATATGTTTGTGTGTATTAGTAGATTATTCTGCTTATTGCTGACTAGTATTCCATGGGTAAATATATCACAGTTTATTTATCTATTTTCCTATTGATGGGCAACTGGGCTGTTTTGTTTGCGCTATTATAAATAAAGCTCAATTTATGAGCATTCTACAAGTCTTTTTGCAGAACATACTATTTCAAAGCACAGCAGTCCAAACCCATTTGATTTCAAAACTCACACGCTTTCCACTACACCCTGTTGCTTCTCTGTGGTGCATGCCATTGCCCTATGTTTTTGTGAAATATACCTCCTGAGTTTTTATCCTAAAATAATAGTTCATTACAGTATAAACACAAATAGCAAATATGATCTCTGGACAAAAAGTATCCAGATCCAATGCAGGTCTTTTTAGCCATACTTCAATAAAATATTCATCTTGGTAGGAGTTTTTTGGAAGAATATTTATTATTTTACATGTTCGTACTATCCAAATAACTTTTTCTAAGGGTATCCAATATTTTTTAATGAGTAGAATATTAGTAGTTATAACATATTGATTAAATTTCCTCAGATTACAAAAGAAGTCTGATTAAATTAACTCTATGTCCATTTGATATAAAGTTATAAAATGAATTGTTAAAAGAAGGATAATATAGCAAGATAACAAAATATTATTTCTATTACTTGAAATGAAAACATCAGAGTAGAAAATTGCATGCTGATTACCACCATAATATATATATATTTTAAAGTATGCATATTGGCAGAGACTAGAAGGGAATTTGGAAAAACTGAAAAAACAAATACACTGACAGAGTAATCTTAGGTCACATAGGAATTTAGACTAGTCCTAATCATGGATAAATCATGTGTGAAAAGTATTTTCTGAAAAATATTTTCTTAATGTTGTTATAATACTGTCTATCTAATAAGTATAAATCTGAAGAAAAGTGCTTCAAATTAGAGTTGCCATATACTGTTGTGCAATATGTACATCACACAATTATAGGTGGGTCATTCACATTCCCTTAGACAGAAATTTGTTTATTTATAAAACAGATTTTCCATAATCAAAGTTAAAGTGTACTTTGCACAAAGATCCATTTGGGCAATTAATGGGGTTGTTCAAATTATAATCTTCCTCTGCTTTGCAATGTCTTATCTGTTAGTTCGACCTATATCTGCTTTTGTATTGCTTAGCTCTATGAGCACCCTTCTCCATTCTATTACCTATTTTTCCAATTAAATTATACTTAATTTTTTAATTTTCCTTGGTACATGCTCTTTGGATGGCAGCATCCACAAAGAGATATTCAATGACCAAGCCTTTCTTTTAGGTTATCTTTCTTTTTATGCCATAATGGCAGAAAAAATTTACTATTTATTCCTCATACGTGATAAATATTTGGTTTGAGGTCTTGTGCATGTTTGCTAAGTAACTTCAGTTGTGTCCAACTCTTTGCAACCCTACAGACTCTAACCCACCAGGCTCCTCTGTCCATGGAATTCTCCAGGCGAGAATAGTGGGATAGGTTGCCATTTCCTCCGCCAGGGGGTCTTTCCAATCCAAGGATCGAACCTGGGTCTCCTGCATTGCAGACAGATCCTTTGCCATTGGAGCCACCAGGGAACCCACCCCCATCTCTACTGTCACCCTCTAAATCCAGACCACTTGCCACCTCCCCTGTGGACAACTGTAGTGACCTCCAACTGGTCTACCTCACTGCATTCTTTGATCCCCAAAGCCCACTTTTCATGCTACAGCCAAGACTTTTGTCTAAAGTCTAAACCCTTAAATGGTTCCAGTTGTTTTAAACCTTTGACCAACTGCCAACTGTTCTTGGGCCTGGTCTACATTTCTTAATGAGTCCTAAAATGCCCACCATGATCTGGCTGCAGCTGATTTCTCTGGCTGCATCTCCTGCTGTTTCCTCACTGGAAACTGCAATCTAGTCCCATCTTGGACTTTATGATGGGCCAGTGCCTCCTTGACCTCATACGCTTTTAGACATCCTTGTCTCCTCACTGTAGTTGCCTCAGTCTCACCCCCTAGCACAACTGACCGAACTAGGAATAGAGTTCTCATGTTCAGGGAGCCAAAGGGATGAGCCAGGATCCTCTCTTTGGGGGTCTTCATTCTCTAAACTAAATTAGAGATTGGTTATATGTCAGTCAGATTTCTCTTTGGGAATTTTAAACAGGAAGGAATTTGACACAGGGAGCTGGGGGCTTATAAAATCATTGGAAAGCCTGAAAGATTCAATTCCAATCATTGAGAAATGACTCCCAGAATAATACAGAGCCGACTCATCAGCTAAGCTCCTATATCTAAGGCTACCTACTGGAGCAGTGAGTTCAAGATGCATTGTTTAAATCTAGGCATCAGTTTTAAACACAACTACCCCACAACTGTGGGCTTCACAAGTGGTACAGTGGTAAGAATCTACCTACCAATGAAGGAGATATAGGAGATGTGGGTTTGATCCCTAGATCAGGAAGATCCCCTGAAGGAGGAAACGGCAAATCACTCCAGTATTCCTGCCTGCGAAATCCCATGGACAGAGAAACCTGGCAGACCACAGTACATGGGGTCACAAAGAGCTGGACATGACTGAGCGTGCACAATGCATCCCACATCTGCATTCTCCAAGAAGTTATGGATGTCAAATACTGCCTCAGGAAAATCTCACATTCATTTAATCTCATAGGCTAGTGGAAACTCCCAAGGAGGCAAAGAAAATAGCCTCCCCTTTTTCTCCCCCTACCATTTTGCAGAAACTTCCAACTGATGGCTAGAGCCTGATTGCAAAGAACTCTGGGAAATGTAGTTTTCTACTCTATCCAAGCAGAAGGAGGATGGAATGGAAATTCAAAGGGCCATTCCACTGAATCCACCAATGGTGGGTGAATGTTTGGATTAATATGAAGTGAAGCCTGGGGTCAGAGCTACGGCAGGCCATGGCAGGCCAAAATCTGTACAAGCCAGAATTATGGTAGAGGCAGCAGAGGAGATGTGCAAAATAAGAGAAAGCTGGGTGGAGAGGGAGCAAGAGAATGAAAAATCACAGAGTGAAACAGAGAGGTGGAACTCTCAGGTCAGGCCCCAGGAGAATTGGCTTTTGACTTTCTATGAGGTCTGGCTGGGCTCTATACTTGCCCTTCAATACTGGAGGAATTGGGAGGTATGGTCCTTTCCTTCCTTTCCCACTTCCTCCCCATTTCCCTCTGCCAGATGCCTCAGTCTACTCTGTCGTCCCTTTCCCCAAGTCGGGCCAAGGACCCCACTCCCTGCTCCCATGGCATAGAGTGCAGTGCTGACATAAGATGATGATTTCCTAAACTGTTCTCCCTACTAGACTGTAACCACTGTGCCCACCCGACAAGTTGTGATCACATGTTCCCTGCCACTCCTCCAGAGTCTAGCGTGGTGGCTGAAACCTTGAGTCACTCACTAAATATTGCATAAAGAAACACAGGAGAAAAATATAGAGATGAAAAATAAAAAAAGATAAACAATAAAACTTAAAATTGATTTTGTATTGGTTCATTATAAAATCACTTTGAAAGTAGGTTCTAGGACTAGCTTTGGTTTTAATTCTGGCTGCATCACTTACTAACTCAGGAATCTCTTTATGTCTCAGTTTTCTCATCTCTAAAATGGGATAATAATAGCACCCATCTCTTAGAGTTCTTATGAAGATTAAATGTATTAATATAAAGAAAGTATTTAGAACAGTATCCTACCATTGTTGTGTTGTTGTTTAGTTGCTCAGTCACGTCTGATTCTTTGTTACCTCATGGACTGCAGCATGCCAGGCTTCCCTGTCCTTCCATCTCCCAAAGCTTGCTCAAACTCATGTCCATTGAGTCAGTGACGCCATCCAACCATCTCGTCCTCTGTCGTCCCCGTCTCCTCCTGCCTTCTACCTTTCCCAGCATCAGAGTCTTTTTCAGTAAGTCAGCTCTTCGCATCAGGTAGCCAAAGTATTGGAGCTTCAGCTTCAATATCAGTCCTTCCAATGCTTCAGCATCAGTCCTTCCAATCCAACCATAGTGACCCTCAATAAATAATAGCTGTTGAATCCAAGGGGCTCCATGGAAGTACAGGTAAGTCTAGAAAAAAAAATGATTCAAGAGTAAGATCATATAAATACTATTGTATTTATTATCCACTTGACTTTAAGCCATTCAAATGATTCTTCTAGGCTATTTCCTTATCTCTAAGATAGCAAAACATACACTTGCTTTGCTGAAAGCTAATAAATTTTTTTGCCATGTAGCTAAGCTCCCTTCTTTTGGCAAAACCTTGTAATCTTCTGTTGGGAAATGACATGCCATTTTGACCTGCCAACTAATGTGCAGCATCCCTTAGCCAAGGGGTAGGCTTTTAATGCCTGCCACAACAGGTAGATGTTCTATCCCTGGAATGTGAGTCTTGAGACGTGACACAAGGTCAATACCTGAGTGGAATAATCA
The DNA here is from genome assembly GCA_006408695.1 of Aepyceros melampus. Taxonomy (NCBI): domain Eukaryota; kingdom Metazoa; phylum Chordata; class Mammalia; order Artiodactyla; family Bovidae; genus Aepyceros; species Aepyceros melampus. The sequence goes on from SJXQ01010593.1 coordinate 96,126, forward strand.
CTCATCCTGATAACAGAACAGAAAACACCACCCACTATTACCTATTTCTCCAGAACTTTCCTGGTTTTTCCCAAGACTTCGTTCTTCCTGTTTTTTCCTGCAGTCCTATAAACCAGTCAAAGCCCAGCAACACATTTATTTTTGGCTGCAGTTAACCAGAGTCCAAAGATTCCTTAGCAAAAATTATCTCAAAGGACTGTGGTTAAGATAAAATCAGAGAAAGTATTTGAAAGCACTTTGAAAACTGTTCAGGTGCTATATAAATATAATTTATCCACTAATGCAATAGCAGTAGCAGCCATAGAAGAGAATCAAGTTAATGCTCAGTTTATTTGTTTATCCAGACAACATCAGGCGCTCTTTCTAAATAAGGACAGATACAGCATATGACGGTAGACTGGTAACTGACACAGTGGTGATAAACTAGAAAAGTCCACGCATCTCCAGCCTCTACAATAGCATGACCTGACTCAACATTTCACAGAGCGACACACCCAGCTGGAGGCCCCAGTGAGATCTTTAACTCTCAGACGAATCTGGGCCCTGGTCTCACTTCCAGAGGATTTCCCAGGTGGCTGGGTGGTAAAGAATCTGCCTCCCAATGCAGGTGCTGCAGGAGGTGCAGCTTTGATCCCTGGGTTGGGAAGATTGATTCCCTGGAGGAGGAATCCTACTCCAATATTCCTGCCAAATAATCCGGCGGACAGGGGAGCTTCGGCTGAGTGCCGAAAAATTGATGCTTTTGAACTGTGATGTTGGAGAAAACTCTTGAGAGTCCCTTGGGCTACAAGGAGATCCAACCAGTCCATCCTAAAGGAAATCAGTTCTGAATATTCATGGGAAGGACTGATCTGAAGCTGAAATTCCAATACCTTGGCCACCTGATGCAAAGAACTAACTCATTTGAAAAAACCCTGATGCTGGGAAAGATTGAAGGTAGGAGGAAAAGGGGCCGACAGAGGATGAGATGGTTGGATGACTTCACCGACTCAATGGACATGAGTTTGAGTAAACTCCAGGAGTTGGTATGGACAGGGAAGCCTGGCATGCTGCAGTCCATGGGATCACAAAGAGTCAGACACGACTAAGTGACTGAACTGAACTGAACTAGGGAACCCTGGTGGACTACAGTCCATGGGGTTGCAAAGAGTTGGACAAGACTTAGTAAATGAGGGCACATGAATGCTTACCACCAGGAGAGAAGGGGAGAAGAGACAGTGCCAAGAGACAGTCGGGCCCCATCTTTCAAGCCCCATTTTTAGAGAGCTTACTTTATGAAATGGCAGGGGTCAACATCCCAGTCCGTCTTTCCCTGTTGGTAAAGAGACTCAATACCTTAGAGTGGAGAGAATCAACTCCGGTATTAAGATAAGAATGGATCGGCTAGGATTGAAGCCACGTCTCCTACAGCTCCTGCAGTGCAAGCGGATTCTTTTCCTCTTCTAGCCCCCTGGGAAACTCTCTCGGCTAGGGTGGTCCTTCCCATTTCTTCTTCTACAGAGGTTTGAGATATTAACAGACATTCTGAGGAAGTGAAAAACGAAGGGGCTCTTGTATTGTCCAAAATGTTTGAGAAATTCCCTATATGATATACTGTACTTAGAAAGAAAGTGAAAGTCACTCGGGGAAGCCCATACTGTACTTAGGACACCAAGAAACATTTTATATTTAAGAAAATTTTCAGTATAGACACAAAATAATTTAAAGGTAGATTCTCAGCCTCTGAGAATCATGTTAGGAGAAATCTAATTTTAAGGTAGATTTCCCCTAACTTCTTTAATTTTAATCCTTTTCTCCACAAAAAAAAATTTTTTTTAAAAAAGCATTAATTTTTAGGAGGACACAGTTTGGGTAATCTGTATTCAGATGCTGGTGGAATTGGGGTGGTTTTCCTCACAACCGCCCACGCCCCTGAATTTACTCTTCTCTGCTGCCCCCTTTTGATAGACAGACAGAAAAGCAGGTTTTCAGCTGCTGCTGTTGCTAAGTCACTTCAGTTGTGTCCGACTCTGTGCGACCCCATAGACAGCAGCCCACCAGGCTCCCCCACCCTGGGATTCTCCAGGCAAGAATACTGGAGTGGGTTGCCATTTCCTTCTCCAATGCGTGAAAATGAAAAGCGAAAGTGAAGTCACTCAGTCGTGTCCGACTCTTAGTGACCCCATGGACTGCAGCCTACCAGGCTCCTCCATCCATGGGATTTTCCAGGCAAGAGTACTGGAGTGGGATGCCATTGCCTTCTCCAGGTTTTCAGCTACAAGGGGCTAAAGAACCCTGGAGACTGCAACAGTAGCTGCCAATGTCTGCTGGGAAAAGAGAGCACCACAGTGATGAGGGAGTTGCCTTTGTCAGCTGCTGTGTGCAGTTTTGTGGGTCTGGTTAGCTGCTTGCTCGTGCTGCCTGCCTGCCTGCCTGGAGTAAAGGGAATGTAGTTGTTCTTCCAAACACTCATTCACCCGTTCTCACAAATGTCATGTACTATGCACCCAGCCCAATGCATGGTGATGAGGTGGAACAATGAATGCAACAGGAAGAACTCAAGACCTTTCCAGTTGATCTAACTGCGTTCTTTTTACCTGTGCCTTGACCTTCATTTTGACTCTAATACTCTTCCTTTCTAGACACGGTTCCCTGAGACTGGGACCTTTGATCGAGGCTTCTTATAGGCATTAGTGTTAAATAGGCATTATTATTAAATCAAACGGTTGAATCAGTTCAGTTCACTTCAATCACTCAGTCATGTTCGACTCTTTGCGACCCCATGGACCACAGCACTCCAGGCTTCCTTGTCCATCACCAATTCCCAGAGCTTGCTCAAACTTAAGTCCATCGAATCGGTGATGTCATCCAACCATCTAATCCTCTGTCGTCCCCTTCTTCTCCTGCCCTCAATCTTTCCCAGCATCAGGGTCTTTTTCAATAAGTCAGTTCTTCGTATCAGGTGGTCAAAGTATTGGAGCTTCAGTTGGTTGAATAACAACTTATTTTTTCACTATGAAATATTTAAACTCATTTTTGAGTTCAAATAACCACATTAATGTGTATCTTTTATGGCACTTGTCTCCTTTTTAATTCTTGTTCTAAAATAGATAGATAACAGTTGGAGAGAAGAAGGGAGGTTTGCATAAGCTAGAACTTGAGACCTGAAGTTGGCATGATGAGCAGGCAGGCCCAACACCCATCTCATGTTGAAAAAGCTGCAAAAAAGCAATTGGAACTCTCAAATCATGAAAAGATATAAAGGAGCCCTGAATTTCTTTTAGAAAGTAATCTTTTCTAGGAGTACAAGAGCAACCCCTGTATCTTCCAGCCTGACCAGAGAGCCCGAGTTACAGGCTAAGCTTTTGGAATTCGTTTGAGGATGAGGGGAGTCCATGATGGAAATTAATCAGGGAATAAGTGACTATAGGTTCCAGGCTGAGAAAAGTGGGAGGATTAAGTAGATGGTGCCACATTGACAGATTTCCAAGGCCAAAAGTGATGTCAACTGATGAGATACCCCAGGTGTATTAGTTAGCAAACTAACAAAGCTACTGTAACAAAGTACCACAGGCTGGGTGGCTTAGACAGAGAAACTTAATTGTCTCATAGCTCTGGAGGCTACAAGTCTGAGATCAAGGTGTCAGCAGAGCCATGCATAACCTCAGTCTTCAGATGGCATTCTCCCTGTGTGTGCATGTGTCTATGCGTTCTCTTTTTATAAGGACACCAACCATATTGGATTAATAATGACACTAATCTCTTTATAAGGACATCATCCTACTCCTGTATGACCTCCTTAACTAACTGCATCTGTAAAGTCTCTATTTCCAATAAGGTCACATGCTGAGGTCCCGGGGGTTAGGCCTCCAATATATGAATTAGGGGAGTGGGGTACAGTTGAGACCCCACTTGGAGAAACCTTTCTTCAGACATTGTGCCTGAATGTCTGAGAACTTCAGAAAAGGATTTAGAGTTGACTGAAAATCAGAGGATGCTGCAGGTCAGTTCCCTAAGTCCACTCTTGAAGGTTGTTGAAAAGGTTGAGATCTGTATTTAAACTGGAATTAGAGTCTTTGGTACAGAAGCGACTGGTCTGGGAGATACACACCTGAGCTCAGAACTTGCTCATTTAAACTGGGCTTGCACACACACACAGCTGAGTGCCTCACGCTGCTGCACGTCCACCTTCACTGAACCTGTGTTCCCTCCCCCTCCCCAGATGCTCTCCTATCCATTGAACTAGGTGAAGGAAAAGGGGAGAAGAGAGATAAGGAGCTGAATGCTCACTTCCATGCAAACTGGAGCAAGACATGGATGAGTTGACTTCAGCAGCCCATATCTTGCCTGCTGTGGCAGATGGGAATTTAGCAATGCAAAAAAGCCCTGACTGCTCTTGTGCATGCTTTGGGGATCTTAATGGGGACATCCTTCACCTGGGTCCCCTGGGATGGGGTGGTGCTGAGGCACAGAGAGTACCCTCTGTCCTGGTTCATCACTCCCCGTTTAAGAACCTGGTCCTTGAAGGAGTGCCCTGGAACCCAAGTGAAGAGACCACAGCATGGAGCAAGCTTGTGGCCCCAGTGGAGACCAAGGGCCCTGCTTAGCCCAATGTGGGAAGATAGAGAAAGCCACTGCGGGATTAGGGAAGCCCAATGGCTTCGTTTTTCCTTCTCTTGTGGTAGATGGTGCACAAGAATGACTTTGCAGCTTGACAGAGGCAACTCGGGTGCATTTGCACTGATCTCAGCAAATTAGGGAGAAAAGCAAGGAGTCGGGGAGCTCCACACACCAAGAAATTAGGCTCAGCTGGCTCTTTCTGTGTTCTCTTTTACTCCACACTACAGGGACCCCCCCCCCCCCAAATGAAGGGAAGAACGGTGAGGAAGAAGAGGGCCCAGCCCCTAGTTAGGGGACAAGATCTGGGTTTGTCAAAAATGGACTCTTCCTCTCTGGCTGCCTTTAAGCCAAACATTGCTCCCTCAAACTTCAGGTTTGTTGGGGCTTCACTGGGCAAAGAAAATTCTAAACCTGAGATTCATGATGAGCTGGGAAGTTGCCTCGCCGTCCACTGGCTGCAGACTCAGGCTCCTAGTCTAGGAGTCCTGAACCCTCACCGACTGATAAGCTGCTTCCGTGGAGAAACTAACATGCTGGGAAACAGACCTGGGCCCCTGGGAGGTATGACAAAGCCGGGAATACTGTTTTCTTTTCAGAGACTCCCGGATTGTGCAAGAAGGTAGGAGAGAGAGGAGAATGATAAGATTGTTTGAAAATAGCAGTTTGCGTCTCGCTGCTCCTGTGTGTTTACCTCCTCCATTCCAGAAGACAGCCAGGCCCCAATGTTCCGGCAGCCGCTTTGTGTGGTGAGGCTGGAAGGAGCGGTTGCCAGGCACCCAGAAGACACCCCTCCTCCTGGCTTTTGTGTTGCCTAGGCCTGGGCTGATCCCAGGGAATTGTGCTGCCTGAGAGTGAGAGCAATGGAGTGAGTGCTCGGGGTAAGAAAGACCTAAGTGCCTGAAGGGACTCTCCCCTCCAGAACTGGGGAGTGGAGGGGGCTTTTGTGATTCCACAGCCATTGAAGCAGCACTCCTCACCCTGACATATTCACAGTCTTGAGCATTTAGGGGCAGAATCTAGGAGGAACTGATTCTAGTTTCACCCAGAGGGACCATTCCTTCCCTCCTCACCTAGTTCTTCCTAGAAATCAGACAGAGCTGCCCCAAGCTGTCCCTCTCACACTGGGGGTTGGTGAGCAGAGTCAGTCAGTTGCTCAGTCATGTCCAACTCCAATCGCATGGCCTGCTGCACGCCAGGCTTCCCAGTCCATCACCAACTCCCTAAGCTTCCTCAAAGAGAGCAGAGAACAGAATGCATTCATTTCAATCCCCCCTGGCTCTTTCACTTACACAGAGCTCCTCAGGCCTCCTCTTATCACCCAGTTCATTGGAGTTATTTTTAGTTCTCCTATTGGATTTTTTCTCAGGCCTCCAATTCTCACTAGAGCACCTCTCAACTGTTATAACCAAATGCATTTTTTACATTCTCAATATTTATAGGGTTTATGTTTTTAGTGTCTTCAGCTCTAATTAATGTATTCATAATTTGTCTCTGTGTTACCAGATTGGTCGACTGGACCCATGCTGGGGTCCGAACCCTGCTGAGACCCTTTGTTTTGGCCAGGAAGGCAGTTTCTCTTAAGTGGATTTGTGCAGCCAATAATGAAACCAATGATGAGACTGGAATAGCACAAGCTTCATTCAGTGGCCAGAGTGGAGTAGCAGGAACCTAGTTCACAAATCAGCTTCTCAACCCAGTTTGGGTGGAGACATCAAATGTACATGATGACTGAAGTAATAAAGGAGGGAGTTGGCAAAAGTGGGAGGAATATTCATGACATATCCAAGAACAGAGGTGAGGTTTGGTCCCATATCTGATGCAGCCCTCCTTTTCATTCCTCATATGGGCTTTTCCAGCTGTTGTCATGGCAGTTTTCATGGTGCTGGTTGGTGTGTTATTTAGCATACTATGTGTTATAATGAGGGTATAATGAGGTTCAAGGTCTGCTGGCAGTCAAACCTTCCACCATCTTGGGCCTAGCTGGTACTAACCAGTTCTTTTCCTCTTTGCAGCTTCTTCCTAAAACTTCAATAAAAGTAATTGGTTTCCATTTAAGGGAGAGACAGGGGTGTGATTCTGGGGTAACAGCCTTGGTAATATATAGAGTGACTTTTAAAACTGATATTCACCATACAGCAGTTATAAGATGATGATTCAGTTCAGTTCAGTCGCTCAATCATGTCCGACTCTTTGCGACTCCATGAATTGTAGCATACCAGGCCTCCCTGTCCATCAACAACTCCCAGAGTTCACTCAAACCCACGTCCATCGAGTCAGTGATGCCATCGAGCCATCTCATCCTCTGTCGTCCCCTTCTCCTCTCTCCCCCCAACCCCTCCCAGCATCAGAGTCTTTTCCAATGAGTCAACTCTTCGCATGAGGTGGCCAAAGTACTGGAGTTTCAGCTTTAGCATCATTTCTTCCAAAGAACACCCAGGACTAATCTCCTTTAGGATGGACTGGTTGAATCTGCTTGCAGTCCAAGGGACTCTCAAGAGTCTTCTCCAACACCACAGTTCAAAAGCATCAATTCTTTGGCGCTCAGCTTTCTTCACAGTCTACTCTCACATCCATACATGACTACTGGAAAAGCCATAGCCTTGACTAGACAGACCTTTGTTGGCAAAGTAATGTCTCTGCTTTTCAATATGCTATCTAGGTTGGTCATAACTTTCCTTCCAAGGAATAGGCGTCTTTTAATTTCATGGCTGCAATCACCATCTGCAGTGATTTTGGAGCCCCCCAAAATAAAGTCTGACACTGTTTCCACTGTTTCCCCATCTATTTGCCATGAAGTGATGGGATCAGAGGCCATCATCTTAGTTTTCTGAATGTTGAGCTTTAAGCCAACTTTTTCACTCTCCTCTTTCACCTTCATCAAGAGGCTTTTTAGTTCCTTTTCACTTTCTGCCATAAGGGTGGTGTTATCTGCATATCTGAGGTGATTGATGATTATGAATATACTATTCATTAAAGAACTAAGTGAAATAATAAGACAGGATACATAAAGAAATGTCTTCATATGTCATTAAAAGCTGTGACACAAGGAGAAAAAACATGTCCAAAAGTTAAAACCAAATAATTTATTGTCTTATTCTTTATTAAGTGCTCAAAACCATACTATGTTTTAGATTGCTTTTTATTTGAACCTATAATTTCTTATAGTTTTTTTTTAGTCTGTAATTTTGCCTACTTGGTAGTCGCACTAAAAGAAGCATATACATTTACCTTCTCACTAAAGTCATCTAGCTTCTTAATATTTGTCAAGGTGAATCTACTCACCTTCTTTGACTTGTTTTAGTTTGAACAGGTTGTTTTCCAGATCCACTGCATATTTTTCATCATAGTGTACTTTCCTCTTTCTTGACCTCATATCTTCTTCATTTGATTCATTTTACGTTTTCCTAAAGTATAGTCACAGTATTTTTTTCAAAAAGGTAAATAGTAGAAAACTATTTGAACTCTGCAGTCTAAGAATACCTTTATTTTGTCTGCATGTTGAATTAATGGTGTGAGTAAGTATATCACTAGGTTAAAATAAGAACTTTGAAGGCATCCAGCAAGAGGATGTCTACCTAATTTCCTTCCTTTTAGAGAAACTTGCATTTTTCTTTCCCTTTCTTAAAATCTTTTAAGCTGTTTTACTTATCCCTGGTATCCTGAATTTTTATGTTTTGGTATGAATTTTTTCCAGTAGTCATGTATGGATGTGAGAGTTGGACTATAAAAAAGCTGAGCACTGAAGAACTGATGCTTTTATTTTTTTATTTATTAGGATATGTATTTAATAAAATTAATATTTATTATAATGTTATGGTTAATATTATGACTCTTTCCAGTAGACGATAAGTGTATTGTTCTAATTTACATATTTGATGACAATTTTTTGACAGAAGTACCTAGAAGTACTTTTCTCTAATTCTCAAGAAGGCCTCATTTGGGCTAGTGGTGACCCTAACAACCCATGGTAAGGGAGGTTTTATAAATCAGAGTTCTTCCCAAATTTTATAAAGTATCCTGGGTTTTTGAATGCTGATCAAATTTCAGTAGTACGTCTTGTCACTTTAGGCAAATCATTTAACTTTGTGAGACATATTTTCTCTTCTGTAAATTCAGAGCTGGCCAAATGATAATTTTGGTCTCTTTTTCTCTATAACCACTTTACGACTCTCGTTATGGAGCAGATACATCTATGACCTGCCTGAGAGGCATGGATCCTTGAGGAGTCTTCCAAATGTATCCAAAACATTGAAAAATATCTCAGAGCTAAAATATCATTATCTTTAATGTAAATTTCAAGCAAATTGTTATTGAAAAAAGTATTGCAAAAAAAAAAAAAAGAAAAGCTAGTGTTTTTGAACATCTACTAGACATCAGGCTCTTACATTCTCTCAAACCCTTTTATAACCATGCTGTGGGTTATTGTTTTCCTCAGTTTGTGGAAAAGGAAAGAGCTAGTATGTGGTAGAAACAATCACACTGCTTCTCAGAGGAACTTCTAGTGTTTCATGAGTCTAGGACAAGGAAAACAGGAAATATAAATACCAGTTTTGTCTGGAGGAGGCCAAAAATGGTAGAAAAATCTAGAAGATGTGAGCATTAAGCTATCAAAAGATTTAGACCAGGGATTCACAAATGTAGCTCAAGGGCCAAATGCTCATAATTGTAATCTATCCATCCATACCCAGATCCTACCACCACCACCTTTACTACTGAAATCCTTGCTGGACAGCTTTAATCGGAGGATAATTGCTTTACAATGTTGTGTCGGTTTCTGCTGTACAACACGGATCAGTCATAACTATATATATGTATATCCCCTCACTCTTGAACCTCCCCCCATCCCACCTCTTAGTCATCACAGAGCACTGAGCTGAGCTCCCTGTGCTACACAGCACCTTCCCACTAGCTCTCTATTTTACACACACACATATATATGTCAGTACTACTCTCTCAATTTGTCCCATCCTCTCCTTCCCCTGCTGTGTCCCCACAACTATTCTTTACATTTGTGTCTCTATTCCTGTCTTGCAGATAGGTTCATCAGTACCATTTTTCTAGATTCCATCAGTATGCTTTAGTATATGACTTGTTATTGAAAGTCAGTGCAGTGTTTCTACCTACCTTTTAAGCTTACTGACATTTCCTTTTCAATCCTACCCCTTTTATCACTTAAAGCCCAAACCAGTTGTTACATTATCTTAGTGGGTTCCCCCTCCCACCCTAGTTCCCATGTCATCTGAGTACTCTTCCAGACTGCAAATGGAATCAACGCAACACAACCGTTGTTGATGTTCAGTCGCTCAGTCGTGTCCGACTCTCTGTGACCCTATGGACTGCAGCATGCCAGGCTTCCCTGTCCTTCACCATCTGCCAGAGCTTGCTCAAACTCACTGAGTTGGTGATGCCATCCAATCATCTCGTCCTCTGCTGTCTCCTTCTCTTCCTGTCTTCTCTCTTTCCCAGCATCACAGTCTTTCCCAGTGAGTCAGCTCTTCACATCAGGTGGCCAAAGTATTGAAGCTTCAGCTTCAGCATCAGTCCTTCCAATGAATATTCAACACAAGCGTTATCTCCTAACTGATTATATTAAAATCAAGGTTGTAATTAAAAAACAAAAAACTGCATAACAAATATGTCTTTACTTACTTATAGAGTTTTGATCTTTACATAATTATTTTTGATAAGTGGGACCCGGCCTTAATCAACGTTGATCCTTTTCAAATAGCATAGATATTTTCTCAACTGCCATATGTCCCAAGTATCATACCTGCTTATTTTGACAGCAAAATTAGTATCATACGCCAGAATATGAGCACAGTCTCGCAGGTTTACTTTATATCCCTCAACATAAGCATTTTTCCTTCAAGGAGAAAAATAAAGTTTTATTTGTACAACTTGATAAATAATTCTCACCCCATGCAATTCACACAAAGTGCACAATTCAGTAGTTTTTAGCATAGTCGCAGAGTAGTACCTCCATCACCACAAAATCGGTTCTGTAACATTTTCATCATCTCTCTCCCAAACCCCACATTCATTAGCAGCCACTCCCCCTTCTCCCCAACATCCCCCAGCCCTAGGCAACCACTAATCTACTTTCTCCATGTAGAGATTTAACAATTCTGGACATTTCATACACATCAAATCACACAATATGTGGCTTTTCCTGCCTGGCTTCTTTCACTTGACGTTTATCCATGTCATGGCATGTATCAGTACCCAGTTTCTTTTTAATCGCTGAATAATATTCCATTGTCTGGATATGCCACATTTTCTTTATTATTTGATGCGTATTTGACTTATTTTTATTTCTGGCTGTTATGAATAATGCCACTATAAACATCTGTTTACAAGTTGCGTGGATGCATTTTCATTTTTTTCTATCGCTTAGAGTGGAATTACTGGATAATATGGTGAACGTGAAGTCGCTCAGACATGTCCAATTCTTTGCAACCCCATGGACTATAGCATACCAGGCTCCTCCGTCCATGGGATTTTCCAGGCAAAGGTACTGGAGTGGGGTGCCACTTCCTTCTCCCTGATGCTTTTAAATTGTGGTGTTGGAGAAGACTCTTGAGAGTCCCTTGGGCTGCAAGAAGATCCATCCATTCCATTCTAAAGGAAACCAGTCCTGAATATTCATTGAAGGACTGATGCTGAAGGTGAAACTCCAATACTTTGGCCACCTGATGAAAAGAACTGACTCATTTGAAAAGACCCTGATGCTGAGAAAGATTGAAGGCAGGAGGAGAAGGGGATGACAAAGGATGAGATGGTTGAATGGCATCACCAACTCGATGGACCTGAATTTGAGTAAGCTCTGGGAGTTGATAATGGACAGAGAGGCCTGGCGTGCTGCAGTCCATGGGGTCGCAAAGAGTCGGACACGACTGAGTGACTGAACTGAACTGAACTGAATTGGTGAATCTTTTCTCTCCCCACCTATTATTCCTCATGAGCTTCTCTGGTGGCTCAGACATTAGAGAATCTCCCTACAATGTGGGAGACCTGGGTTCAATCCCTGAGTTGGGAAGTTTCCCTGGAGGAGGGCACGGCAATCCATTCTAGTATTCTTGCCTGGAGAATCCTATGGACAGAGGAGCCTGACAGGCTACAGTTAATGGAGTTGCAAATAGTTGGACATGCCTGAGTGACTGAGCACACACACACATTAATCCATACAACAGTCTTCAATCTAAGTAGTTAGATTTTTCTTTATATTTCAGAATTTTTTCTCTGTATTGGGTTGACAAAAATGTTTTTCCATTATGGAAAAACCCAAATGAACTTTTGGGCCAAGCCAATATTTCTGTTTCTGGAACTCTTACGGCCCAGATTTTGGTTTGATCTATCATGTATTAGCTAGCTATTGCTGCATGACAAATTATCACAGCTTAAACAGCAGCTTAAAACATATACTATCCCATTGTCTAGCACAGCTTATCTGGGTTCTCTGCTCAAGATCTCAAAAGGCCGTGGTGATGTCAATTGGTTTACAGTCTGATCTGGAAGCTTGCTTGGGAAGGATCTGCTTCCTAGTTGGGCAGAATTCATTTCCCTTCAGCTGTTAGTCTGAGAGCCTGTCAGTTTTGGGGGAGTTTAAATCCTGGAAGCCCCTCTCAGATGCTTGCCACATGGACCTCCCAATATGGCTCTTTCCAAAGCCACTGGGGAGAGAGAACCCTGAGCGCTAATCTTCTAGCAAGAAAAGGTCTTGAATAAGGTAATGTAGTTCCTTATTACATGTGACATGCCATCACGTTTATTGCAGCTGATTCACTAGGAGAAAGTTAAAAGTCCAGCCCACACTCAATGGGAGTGGATTATACCAGAGTGTGAATGCCAGGTAGGGGGGTCATGAAGGGGGCCACCCTAGAGTCTGTCTGCTGAACCCCAACTATCTCAGTCAAACCCCCTGAAGCCATCACACACAGTTTTTTATTTTTAAATGTTTTTCCCCTTTAATCTATGCTCTGGAAGATTTCCTCTTCTTTGTTCTTTCTGAAAATAAAAGGCTTGTGATGGAGGAGATGTGACATAGGTATGTCTGACCTTGACTGCACCTTTTTGTAAACATATTAATGATAGTTACTTTCAGATAGGGGGGAGCCAATTAAGGTGGTCAGTTAAGACAACCTTATTGTTGTTCATTGACTAAGTTGTATCCAATTCTTTGTGACCCCCTGGACTGCAGCACACCAGTCTCCCCTGTCCTCCCCTATCTCCCAGAGCTTTCTCAGATTCATATCCATTGAGTCAGTGATGCTATCTAACCATCTCCTCTTCTGCTGCCCCCTTCTCCTTTTGCCTTCAATACTCCCCAGCATCAGAGTCTCTTCCAGTGAGTTGGTTCTTCACATGAGGTGGCCAAAGTACCTACTTTCACCACCAGACATATCCACAACTGAGCATTACTTCTACACTGGCACAGCTGCTTCATTCTTTCTGGAGCTATTAGTAATTGCGCTCTGCTCTTCCCCTGTAGCATATTGGACTCCTTCCGACCTGGGGAGGGGGCTGGGGCTCATCTTCTGGTGTCATATTTTTTTGCCTCTTCATATTGTTCATGGGGTTCTCGCAGCAAGAATACTGGAATGATTTGCCATTCCCGCCTCCAGTGGACCACGTTTTGTTAGAACTCTTCACTATGACCTGTTCATCTTGGGTGGCCCTGAATGGCATGGTTCACGCTTCACTGAATTACACAAGCCCCTTCTCCATGCCAAGGCTGTGTTCCATAAAAGGGAAGACCACCTAGAGCTGTATCTACATCATTACTCCAACGTGAAGGCAAAATAAAGGCATTCTCAGACAACGTTCTACCATTTACTCTTTGAAAAAAGCACTGATGATTTATCTCAGTAAAACTTAAAATTAATCCCAGGGAAGAAAAGTATCAAGTCAAGATTGTAAAAAAGCATGAGCTTTATGGAGTTATGCGGCATGACTGGTTGGGGAATGGACAAGATACAACTATGCCACATACTTTATTTAGAAATCTGAAAAAAAAAAAAAAAAGGCATTCTTTGGAGGGAGAAAGAGACATTTTAAAAAGCTGTGTCTGACAGATGGGGGCTTCTCCTGAAAGAAGTGCAACATCTGTCCCTGCTTCTTGCCTGTAATCTTTGAATTATTAGTGAAGCTTGGTGCTGGATGAGATCTGTGATTCGAGTGTGTCGGCTTTGACAATTCAACTCTTCTGCTCTGACACAAGTAGGTGGGTAATGGTCTTGTGGGAGGGTGGGCATAATAAAGCTTTTCTTTTTTCCTCCTCAATTCTCTTTGGTTCCCTAGGTAAACTTCAATTTCTCTAGAATTAGTCATTCTGTTTATTTTTCTTGGTCCTTCATTCTTGATAACTAATTTTGGGAAGCTGTTCTTGGTTACCTGGCAACAAGCTAGCTGAGCCTGATGCTTCACTCTTCTTAGGGGCAGAGCCTGAAATTTCCTCTGTAGTCAAGTGCTCTGCCTGCCTCCACTGGGGTTGGGGGGACTAGTACCCAAACTCAACTTCTCATTTGCAAGTGCATGCTCAGTCATGTCCAACTCTTTGCACCACTGTGGACTATAGCCCACTAGGATCCTCTATCCATGGGATTTTCCAGGCAAGAATATAGGAGTGGGTTGCCATTTCCTACTCTGGGGGATCCTCCAGACCCAGAGATCAAACCTGCATCTCCTTCATTTGCAGGGAGATGCTTTACCACTAGCGCACCTGGGAAGCCCAACTTCCCACTTAGCAGGCCCTAAAATTCTCCAGATGTGGACAGCTAGCATTGCTCAGAAGGCTCTTAAATAACCAGCTTCTAAGTTCAGACTTCTCAGTACTCCAGGCCAATCCTTTTTTCTTTTTCTTCACATTTAAGACCATCATCATGCTCAATTTATACAAAGGATGAGAAAAAGGAGTCAGGGCATCTGTGCTGGGATGCCCCACCACGTGTTCAGCTGCTCCCCAGATCAAGCAGGCCTCTCTACAAGATGAGAGGCTGAGTCCTTCCTGCTTTCTGCACAGACAGCCTCTGGGGGCCCAGATCCCCCTGGCTGTGTTCTGCTTGTCCTAGGATATTTTTTCCTATTTCTTTATGAAGGATAAGACTGATGAACAGAGGTGACTGACACAGTTTCCAAAGGCACTGAGTACCTTTGTTCTCCCATCAAGGCTCTTCCTGAAACCAGCATGCTGTAGAGGAGGTGTGTGTGTATATGTGCACACACACACATGCATGGAATGACGGGGTTTACCTTTGAGTGGAAACTCTGCAGAGGACATTTAAGCTAATTTTGTTGGCAAAAAGGCCAGGGCTTCACTCTTACGTGCTAGTGTCCACACTTGTTAACCCTAAACCCAGTGTGATAAGTCATCCCTTTCTTTAGATACCACATCTGTGTGGGTTGTTTTTTTTTTTCCTCCTAGCATTAACGAGAGTATTGGCCAGTGGCTTGTTAAGTGTGAGGTTAGGGAAGACAGATGGAAAGGCAGCCACTAGCCCACGTTCTGCTGAAAGCCTTCCAGGGAATGCTGCCTCCTGCCTCCCACTCCTGCCTTGGACCTGCTGATACTGAGTTTAGCCTCCCTGAAGCTTGAAAGAACATCTGCCACCTCACCCATCACCTTCTTCTGAGGTTGCTCAGACTGGCATGTCGTTCAATCCACAGTCTTCTTTCTGTAGTCCAGAAATCAGTTAAAATCTCATTGCCTCTTGTTTTCCTTCCTCTATTTCTTTATTTGTACTCATATACTCACTTAACATTTTGAACCAGAAACCTAATCCTTTTATTTTAAACAGAGTCTGGGTTTGAAACAACAGGTGACTGTTAAACCCTGTCATTTGTGTTTGGATGGAATTTAAAATGGACTTCCATGATAGCTCAGCTGGTAAGGAATCCACCTGCAATGCAGCAGATCCCGGTTTGATTCCTGGGTTTGGAAAATCTCCTGGGTAAGGGATAGGCTACCCACTCCAGTATTCTTGTACTTCCCTGGTGGCTCAGATGGTAAAGAATCCACCTGCAATGCAGAAGACCTGAGTTCAATCCCTGGGTTGGGAAGATCCCCTGGAAGAGGGCATGGCAACCTACTCCAGTATTCTTGTCTGGAGAATCCCCACGGATAGAGGAGCCTGGTGGGCTACAGTCCATGAGGTAGCAAAGAGCGGGACACGATTGAGTGACTAATTAAAATAGGCACTTTTGTTCTCAATGTTGATTACAGCTTCAAAAGGTTGATTCAAATATCATAGGTAGCAAATATTCCCACATTCCTCAGTGAGGTGCTGCACCTCCTATATGGGGCTAACAAGGAAGATGATCAGGAGAAGGAGAGGGTGGGATAATTTGAGAGAATACCATTGAAACATAAACATTACCATCTGTAAAACAGATAGCCTGTGAGAGTTTGATGTGTGATGCAGGGAACCCAAGCTGGTGATCTGTGACAACCTGGAGGGATGGGGTGGGGAGAGAGGTGGGAAGAGTCACATCGGCCTGTGGCCAACTCATGTGGATGTGTGACAGAGACCATCACAATTTATTGTTGTTCTATTGCTGTCATTTCTGACTCTGTGACTCCACGGACTGTGGCATGCCAGGCCTCCCTGACCATCACAATATTATAAGTATCCTCCAATTAAAATAAATAAACGTATTTTTTAATAAAGCTATTTCTGTGACCCTTCCAGCTTAACATCCACCAGAGGGTGTAAAAAGGTAAGGCGGAAGAGAGAGTTCCTTTGAAAAAAATGCTGTCAAGCTAGTCTCTTTTCTTCCCCTGACACCAGACATATCGAAAGGAGAGGACTATTTCCTCTTTACTCAGGCCTAGTGAGAAAGGCTTCAGAGACACATATGCAAAGCTTGATGAGTGTTTCTTAGTGTGTGGGAATATTTTGGGGCTATACATAAGACAAAGCTAAAAGGCTAAGCTGAAGCCATGTGTGAAGACAGGGATAGGGAAGAGGGCTGCGATGGGGACAGGTGAGTATACTCAAGGATGCTTGAGTATACTCTGGACCAAGTGGACAGTAAGGTTTGTAACTAAATCCATCTGGAGTCTACCCAAGAGATCAACCCAATGATGTAATCCCATCAGTATCAGGGCAAGGGGAGCCCTCTGGGTCTGGTGCTGAGGGTAGTGGCTGTCACAACTGTTTATTTAGAATATACAGCATCCACATCAGAGGGCTGGATGTGAGGTCTCACGAGGGGTGTCAAAGAAAACTGTCTGCTTGGAACCTCCACTGTTGGTTGTTCAGTTGTGTCTGACTCTTAGTGACCCCATGAACTGTAGCCCGCAAGGCTCCTCGGTCCATGGGACTTCCCAGGCAAGAATACTGGAGTGGGTTGCCTTCTCCAGGAACCTCCGTTACCCATCCCCAATTACAGCCTCAGATCAGCTCCTAGAGAGGAGACAGAAGTTCAAGGAAATAGAAGGGAAACTCTATGACCGTGCCTCTCCTCCCCATTGCAGGTTTCCAGCCTGAGGGCAGCTTGAGCTGGATAAAGAAGAAGCCTTCACTTAATAGTTTTGGAGTTCTTACTATACTTGGAACCAAAAATATTGGTATTAAAATAAAGCTGTTGCTATACTTAGAAGTAACTAGCGGTCTTCTTTTTGAAAAAATTTTCTGAGAGTTATTATAAGATCCTTAGGACCTGCCTCAAGTTTTATTCAACAGAGAAGGAATACCTCCTCAGGACAGGCTTGAAAGGCAATGAAGAGGAAGAATAAAGTTGCTTTCTGCTTATACTCTGTGTAAGTTACATTTCCATTTTGCTATTCAGATCCAACTTTAAAATGTACTTTTTGAGGAAAGATGAAAATAGAATTAGAGATAGCAGTTGAGATGAATAAAGACAGAACATATATTGTCAACGTGTCCAAATATGAAAACATTCATTCATTATTAATTCATCAAAAATAGATTACCTACTGTGTCCAATGGGAGAGTCAGAAGCACAAACAAATATAGCTCAGTGTGACCTCATAATACAGATATAGATACAGAATTATATAGAAGAAATCTTCTCCTAACTCAGGCTGCTCATTTGCATTTCTTATTTGCATATATTCAGAATACAAATTACTTGGGAGATCCACTAACCCTAAATTAGGAATTTCCTAGTAGGGAAATACAGAGACCACGGTGGAAGAAGGGCAGAGAAGGGCCCAGGCCGTAAAAAAGTTGGGCCAGAAGACTATTTGCTCACTTCATGACTTTGCTGAGTCAGAGTTACTTGCTAAGGGACAAGTTTTTCAACAGCTATTATGCAAATTAAACTCAACATTCTGTGATTAGAGCATGGTAGGAACTGGCATAGTCATATGCTTTTTTTTTCCCTCACATGTTAAAAAAAAAAAAAAACTAAACTAAAATTATTTCTCACTCCCTTTTTAGGTTTGGCAAACATTATGGTAAATGAGAAGAAAATAGAAAAGTTTTAAATGGTTTTGGCATTTGGCCCTAGTCAAACATAAGAATTAGAAGTGACAATAAGGATAATTTTTATGATTTTAGGATCTTCAAGTCTTTTTTCTTGGAGTTCTGAATTAAGTAAGGAATAGGGACTGTAGTGTATTTTCAAAAGTTTTGAGGAAGATAATTATTTTGTTTTTATTCTGTCATATTAAGTAATATTCACTCTTCAGAAATATGGTGTTTTGCTCATCCAGCTATTTAGATGTTACACTATCTGACCACCCTTAAATGAACGTTTTTGGATTTCCTTCCCTGTATAATGGGTTTCCCAGGTGGCGCTAGTGGTAAAGAACCTTCCTGCCAGTACAGGAGATCCAAGAGTGCGGGTTCAGTCCCTGGATTGGGAAGATCCCCTGGAGGAGGGCATGGCAACCCACTCCAGTTTTCTTGCCTGGAGGATCCTATAGATAGAGAAGCCTGGTGGATTGCGGTTCATGGGGTCGCAGAGTTGGACACAACTGAAGTGACTCAGCGCACACACATTCTGTACAATAATTTAACAATTTTTTTATGGAGAGAAGGCTAAATTTAGCTTTTTATTTTGTTTTTAACATTTTATGTAGCTTTTTTGGTTTGTTTTCTAAAAAATTATTTAGGAGCCTGGGCTTTTGTTAGAAAAGCCTGATTTTCGTTCTTCATTTCTATTTTTTCCCATTATTTAGTATTTTAAACTTCTTCTCTTTAAGCTTCATTTACTCCAGTTTAGGATTTTTTTTTTTTTTCCCAAATAACAGAATAGTTTTGTGAAAAAAAAATCAACTTTTATACTGTCCATGTAACTAGATTGAAGGAAGGCCCTAGTTTTCTGCTTCCTATCCTACCCTCCAAATCTCTCAATAACAGCTACCCTTTCAAAACAAACAAACTAGTAGCAGTTATGAATATGAGCTACAGTATTTACATGTGGGAAAGACTGAATTATTCTAAATATGTCAGCTATGTTTTGTGGGGCAGGGGTGGGGAGGGGGTTGTCTGAAGGATCTGAAGACTCATATGGTGCATCAACAAGAAAAGTTTTTGGTTTTCACCACATCACTGTTGTGGTTGAGACACCCCCCTGTTACATTCTTACTACTGAGAACTGTGCCTAGCACATGATGGGTAGTCAATGTTTATTGAATAAGTGAACGAATGATTACTCAAAGTGGACAGGAAGATCTGTTCCTTAGGTGTCCAGGGCCATGACTCTTAGTTGTTGGTGTCTGAAGGGGTTAATATATAGCCTTCTCTTTTGCCTCCCGCTTAAAGCTCAGGACCAACTGAGAAATAAATGCAGAAATAGTGCAGATGGAGATCAAAGTACCATTTATGATAGTGATAAAGCTGTTGGGGAAAATGGCTAATGTTTTGCTAACACTAAACTCCAGAGCTAGGCTGGGCTCACCCATCCAGTTAGACTGGTTCATCCACCCAGCCAAGGCTGATCTGGGCAATTGAAATTTACCTCTATTACAGCAAATCCTGGAAAACTGACAGTAGAACAGAGCAAAGAGAAATGGCCCAAACCTGGGATGCGCAGGCCTAATTCCTTCTTCTAACTCATTCATCAGAAACGTTGTTTCTCTTCCCACTGAGCATGGAGAGTTATGGATGGAGAGAGGTTAGTTGTTTGACTCTGTGGTGGCCTCTCCATATGAGAAGAGCCATCAAGAAAAGGAATAAGTGGAATCCCCATGCACCAGCATTTAGCTCCTCTATCAGTTTTGAGCCACTTCATAACAGACGTCTTATCCTCTTGGGGTTCAGGCACCTACCCATCCTGAACCTCAAACCACCTGTTCTTTCTCAGGCTCTGGACCTAATACTCCAGCATCCCTGCCTGGCCAGTCCTGGCTCCTCCACTCTCAATGAGCTATCCTTCCAGAACTGAAGGGCAGGTGGGGGCAGGAAAGGGCTTATTCTGAGTGGCTTCCACCTTGTGTTCTGCAATAAAAATATCCCGGAAGCCAAGGAGCACTTGGAATTTAGTTTCTTAGGATGTGAGAGGAGGAAAAACAACTCTCATTCCTCAGTTTTCCTACAGAATTAAAAATAAAATGCAAATAAATACTCCAAAATTTATTCCTCTCATCTTGTTAAAATAGCATTTCAGTTTAAGGGAATGGCATTTCGGTGGATTGATTTAAAATTCATCCTTGATAAAAGAGAAGAAAGACTACACAGGGATTTCCCTGGTGGTCCAGGGGTTAAGACTCTGTGATTTCACTTCAGAGGCACGTGTTCCATCCCTGGTCTGGGACCTAAGATTTCACATGCCACTTGGCTGGCCACACAAACAAGTTTAAAAAAAAAAAAAACCTAAAGAAAAAAAAAGAAAGAAAGATGAGGTAAAATTTAACTCTTCCTGAGTGTGTCACTGACAGTTAGCATGGGAACTCAGGCTTCATAACTTGTTAGAAAGAAGTCATTTGAAAAAAGATGGAACTCTGGCCAGTTACAAAATAGTCAATTATTAACATTATTCTTTAAAATGAGCCTTCTGGTGGTACATGCAGTTGCTTGATGAAAATATATTTCAGACTCAATATGACTTTCAAAACAGTTTTGCTGCCAGGAAGGCCAGCATCAAAATGTAATGATGCTGTCTGATGTAATGATGCTTCTCTCCTGGTGGTAAGCATTCATGTGTGCTCATTCACTAAGTCTTGTCCAACTCTTTGCAACCCACCAGGGTCCCCCCAGTTCAGTTCAGTTCAGTCACTCAGTCATGTCCAGTTCTTTGTGACCCCATGGACTGCAGCATGCCAGGCTTCCCTGTCCATCACCAACTCCCAGAGTTCACTCAAACTCATGTCCATTGAGTCAGTGATGCCATCCAACCTTTTCATCCTCTGTCGTCCCCTTCTCCTCCCACCTTAAATCTTTCCCAGCATCAGGGTTGTTTCAAATGAGTCAGTTCTTTGCATCAGGTGGCCAAAGTATTTGAGTTTCAACTTCAGCATCAGTCCTTCCCATGAACATTCAGGACTAATTTCCTTTAGGATGGATTGTTGGATCTCCTTGCAGCCCCAGGGACTCTCAAGACTTTGCTGGAGGCCCAGTGGTCAAGACTCATTGCTTCCATTGTAGGGGCATGGGTTTGATCCCTGGCTGGGGAACTAAGATCCCATGTGCTGTGCCATGTGGCCAAATAAATAAATAAATACAAGTGTGAATGGGCTTTCTCCCTGGGTATGGTTGAAGAAACAAGTCACACAGACAGCATTTGCCACAATCTTGTGAACATGAGGGGGAGCCAGATTTAGGCAGCTAGAATAATAAAAGGCGGGATGCCAATTCTTAATGACATCTTTGAACTTACAAGTCAAACCAACCCTACTGCATCTTTCTTATTTGTCTTATTTAATAAGACATCTTTCTTTTTTACGCCATTAGTAGGTAGAAAAAATTAAAAGGAGGAGTAGCATCTTTAGCTATTTTTTATCCTAAATTTGACTTTTTAAATTAATTCCTGTCACTAGGCAGGCTTTCAGGAAGCATAGCACAAGATAGTTACATTTTGATAAGGAGGGAGAGAAAGAAAAAAGATGAAAGAGAAAACAGAAAGAAAAACAGAAGGGAATTTTAAAAGCCAGCCTTTGCATCTACATTTTTACCAGACTGAAACAAAATGAGAGAAATAGAAACCATCCAGGGAGTTTTTCATGAAGGAAACTCACTCAATTTAAAAGGTTTTCCTTTGGAGATTATGCCTTTCTAACTATTTTTGGTGTTAAAATATCCTTTAAAAAACACAAATGGTGGTGGCAATAGTAGTTGCTTTCAACTCCATTTATTTCTCCATTTGAAATAAAAACAGAGCAACTTAATTATGGTCCCTATTAAGAAAAAAAAAAAAAAAAGGTGTGTTGGTCCATCATATCCAAGGCTTAAGAATCACTCTCTCAGGGGATGGGGTCTTCCCAGGTGGCGCCAGCGGTAAAGAAGCTGCCTGCCAATGCAGGAGATGTAAGAGATGCTGGTGTGATCCTTGGATCTGGAAGATCCCCTGGAGAAAGAAACTGCCACCTACTCCAGAACTCTGGCCTGAAAAAATCCCATGGACAGAGGAACCTGGCAGGCTACAGTCTATAGGGTCACAACGAGTAGAACATGACTGAAATGACTCACCATGCCACCAGAGGATGGGCTGATGGCCAAGAACACACAGATTCCATAGGAGTCTGGTTGAGACCGAATAGGAGGAAGCTCAGCCTGAAAAAGGAGGGAATGAGAACATAGGGAAGTTAAGGCAAAAACTTGACGGGAGAGCAGAATTCAAGGGCCTTTCTATCCCCTTCCTTTAGGTTCAGCCTAATCTGAACCAAGGACATGTTCTTCCAGCTACATCACATCGCTCAGCATTACACTCACTGTTAGACCTTTGACTATGTAAATGAAATATGTATATTTCACAGTGCCTGTCCAATTGCACTATTTAAGTGTTTTCTTTTAGAGGATTCATATAGCTAGTTCACACCTAGGTAAAGAAGGAAGACAAATAAAGCAGAAAACTAAAAAGTAATATTTGATGTTTGGCATCCACTCTCTCATTGGACAGTCTCACTATCTTTCGATCACCACTCTATAGATGAAGAAATTGAATACCTGAGAAATTATCTGGGGCCATGTATGTGTGTGCGTGTGTGTTCAGGCATGTTTGACTCAGCAACCCCATGGACAGTAGCCCTCCAGACTCTTCTGTCCGTGGCATTTTCCAAGCATGAATGCTGGAATGAGTTGCCATTTCTTTCTCCAGGGGATCTTCCCGCCCAGGGATCGAACCTGCATTCCTTGCATCTTCTGCATTCTCAGGTAGGTTCTTTACCAGCTGAACTACCAAGGAAGCCCATCTAAGGCCACAGAGACACTGCAAAGCATGGAAGCCTAGTCTGAACCAAGGACATGTTCTTCCAGCTACATCACATTGCTCAGCATTACCCTTATTGTTAGATGCTCAGTCGTGTCTGACTCTGTGTGACCCCATAGACTGTAGCCCGCCAGGCTCCCCTGTCCATGTGATTCTCCAGGCAAGAATACTGTAGTGGGTAGCCATTACCCTTAACAGAGTTCAAAACTGCTTGTTGTTTTATTTTTTAAGTTCTTATAGTTTCTTTTTTTAAAAAAATTAGTTTATTTATTTTAATTGGAGGCTGATTACTTTACAAAACTGTGGTGATTTTTGCCATACATTGACATAAATGAATCAGCCATGGGTGTGTATGTGTGTCCCCCATTCTGAACCCCTCCTCCCACCTCCCTTCCCATCCCATCCCTCGGGTTGTCCCAGTGCACCGGCTTTGAGTGCCCTGTTTCATGCATCAAACTTGGACTGGTGATCTATTTCACACACATGTTTCAATGCTATTCTCTCAAATCATCCACCCTCACCATCTCTCACAGAGTCTAAAAGTCTGTTCTCTATATATGTGTCTCTTTTGCAGTCTCACATTAAGGTCATTGTTACCATCTTTTAAAATTCCATGTATATGTGTTATATACTCTACTGGTGTTTTTCTTTCTGACTTACTTCACTCTGTATAATAGGTTCCAGTTTCATCCACCTCATTAGAACCGATTCAAATGTGTTCTTTTTAATAGCTGATTAATATTCCACTGTGTATATGTACCACAGCTTTCTTATCCATTGATTTGCCAATGGACATCTAGGTGGCTTCCATGTCTTGCTGCTGCTGCTGCTGCTGCTAAATTGCTTCAGTCGTGTCCGACTCTGTGCGACCCCAGAGACGGCAGCCCACTGGGCTCCCCCATCTCTGGGATTCTCTAGGCACAAATACTGGAGAGGGTTGCCATTTCCTATTCCAATGCATGAAAGTGAAAAGTGAAAGTGAAGTCGCTCAGTTGTGTCCGACTGTTAGTGACCCCATGGACTGCAACCTACTAGGCTCCTCCGTCCATGGGATTTTCCAGGCGAGTACTGGAGTGGGGTGCCATTGCCATGTCCTGGCTATTGTAAACAAAACTGTTTGTTTTAAGGTGTAAAGTATATTATGATTAAAAAACTTTTACTGAAGAATATTAACCATTGATATTGTATTTAATTTAGATTAATTGTAAAATGAAGCTATCAATTTGGGGATTATAAACCAACTGCTGATAAAAAGTTTTTCAACCCAGAGGAGAAGAGGGGTGATGAAGGGCAGAATTTACAGAATTTCCTTTGTTTCTTTGGAATTTAAATTCATTAGCCACAGAAATATATAATAACAGTAGTTTGGATTTTGAAACTCCTTTACAGAACTTCCTTAGCAGGTTGGAATTAAACAGACAAGCCATCATTTTACATCTTTACTAAAGTGGTATCAGGTCCTTAATCAGCAATAATGTGAAAGGAATACAACAGAAGGGAAGAAGTCTGGGAACTGATTTTCAGAGTTTAATGAAGTTCACTTTAGCTACATATTTTGAGGGAATACTAAGTACAACAGAACAAAACAATGAAATTTACTCTAGATGTCTTGATTGTGAATGTCCTTTAATCCTTGGAGAAGGAAATGGCACCCCACTCCAGTATTCTTGCCTAGAAAATCCCATGGACAGAGGAGCCTGGTAGGCTACAGTCCATGGGGTTGCAAGGAGTCGGACATGACTGAATGACTTCACTTTCTACTTTCTTTCTTTAATCCTAAACTTTGCCATTGTTCATAAAATGTTCCATATTGATAAATCTCATGATAGAATCAGAGAATGTCTGTCTGAAACTATAAATTTCAGACATATGATCCAATATGATTCAGCTATATGATTCAATCTATAGCTGAAAAATGATGATTCAGCAGATTCAGCACTTAGTAATGAAATAAAACCCATTCTCCCGATCCTGATTTCTAATAGATTTATATATCCTTTTTGGCTATTTATAAATCTGGAGCTTTGCATGGTTTTGACTTCAAAGTTTCTCAGCAATGACCACACCTAGCATCAACCTCATTTACCCTTGCTGAAGCACTGGAAACAATTCTATCACAGTAATTCAGAACTTCTTAATGCAACAAAAATATATGGAGCTTTTGAAAGCTCCATATATCCAAGAGACTTAGAAGTATAGCTCTCTGCCCTTGATTTTTCCATGGAATGGAACCAGTTTTTCTCTCTATATATAAAACACAGGGATTGACTACTTCACATGTTTTGAAAGTACATTTTTTAGTTTGCCTTTCTACTGCCAGTTTCTAAACTAGGGTAAAATTGGCATTTTTGGGGAGGACTGAAAAAGAACTCCACACAAAGGAGAGTTATATAAGAACTAAGTTTGAAGGCTTAAATAGTTCAAAGACAGAAATAGGGACTCTGTTCTCTGGAAAACCCCCCTGATCAGCAACATTTCAGCTATGGTGATGACCTGGAAATCGTGGGTTAAGATCCTGTGACCTGATTCCATTTGCCCTTCAAAACTGTAGACAGAGAGTAAGAAAAGCAGACCTTGGTAGCAGGAAGATGCTCGGTATTATCATTTAGGTCTTGGTTTTGCTAGCCTCAGAGCCAAGTTTTTTCTTTTTCTGTTAAACAAAGACATCAGTTCAGTTCAGTTCAGTTGCTCAGTCGTGTCCGATTCTTTGCAACTCCATGAATTGCTACACACCAGGCCTCCCTGTCCATCACCAACTCCCAGAGTTCACTCAAACTCATGTCCACTGAGTCGGTGATGCCATCGAGCCATCTCATCCTCTGTCATCCCCTTCTCCTCCTGCCCCTAATCCCTCCCAGCATCAAGGTCTTTTCCAATGAGTCAACTCTTCGCATGAGGTGGCCAAGGTATTGGAGTTTCAGCTTCAGCATCAGTCCTTCCAATGAACACCCAGGACTGGTCTCCTTTAGGATGGACTGGTTGTATCTCCCTGCAGTCCAAGGGACTTTCAAGAGTCTTTTCCAACACCACAGTTCAAAAACATCAATTCTTCGGCCCTCAGCTTTCTTCACAGTCCAACTCTCACATTCATAAAAGAGTACTGGAAAAACCATAACCTTAACTAGACGGACCTTTGTTGACAAAGTACTGTTTCTGCTTTTCAATATACTATCTAGGTTGGTCATAATTTTCCTTCCGAGGAGTAAGCATCTTAATTTCATGGTTGCAATCACCATCTGCAACCCAGAAAAATAAAATCTGACACTGTTTCTACTGTTTCCCCATCTATTTGCCATGAAGTGATGGGACCAGATGCCATGATCTTCGTTTTCTGAAACGAAGACATCAGAATGATGTTAAACACAGAACATCAGCACCAGTCAAGACCATCTGTGACAATGATGGACCAGGACAAAAACAAATTCACCAAGTGATCATACCTGAGAACAGACAAAAAGGTAAATGTTCTTTGAGCCAAAAAAACAAACTGACCAAACAACCCCCTAGCCTGGCATGTAGAAACGATTTCTGCTTCCTTACTAATTATAGCATTCTCTCTTTCTAGATAAGATTCACTAAGATACCTGCTTTTGAAATCCTAGCCCTCAGTGCCCCAGAATGTGACCTTGTTTAGAAAAGTGGTCATTGACACAGAGACAGTTGAGATGTGATCATGATAAAGTGGCATGAGCCCCTAATCCAGTGTGACTGGATTCCTTTTAGGCATAGGAAATTCGGGCACAGACATGCATCCAGGTTGAACTTCAAGTAAAGATTGGTATTATGCTACCACAAACCAAGGGACTACCTAGAAGCCAGGAGAGATTTCTGAATAGAGACTTCCCCAGTGCCCTCTGAGGCAACTTGACCCTGCCAGCACCTTGATCTCGAACTTCCAACCTCCAGAACTCTCAGATAACAAATTTCTCTCATTTAAAGCAACTGTCTTGTGGTTCTTTGCTATGACAGCCCTAGGAAGTGAAGGCATACTCAAACACAGGATGATTCTTTTTTTTTCTGGAAGCATTGTGTCCAAAAGGTACCTGACTTCCTTGAACTCTGCTGAAAATCACCTAAAGTGAAAAGTGAAAGTTGCTCAGTCATGTCCGATTCTTTGTGACCGCATGGACTAAGCAGTCCTTGGAATTCTCCAGGCCAGAATACTGGAGTGGGTAGCCTTTCCCTTCTCCAGGGTATCTTCCCAACCCAGGGATGGAACTCAGGTCTCCCACACTGCCATCGGATTTTTTAAAGCTGAGCCACCAAGGAAGCCCAAGAATACTGGAGTGAGTAGCCTATCCCTTCTCCAGAGGATCTTCCTGACCAAGGAATCGAATCGGGGTCTCCTGCATTGAAGGTGGGTTCTTTACCAACCAAGCTATTAGGGAAGCCCAAAATCACCTAACACAAGCCCAAATCCTAAAGTCTTTACTCACACCCTCTCAACATAGTTCTTCATGCTGTCTGTGCTTTCCTTCATTACAATAAGTTGATAAAACCAACCTGTTTAACTACAACTGTGTTTCTGGTGACCTTTGGCTGAAAGGCATTGACACAACTCAGGAAATCTTTTCCCCCAGTAATGTATGTAATTATTGCTTGTTTCAATTGCTTTAGTCACTTCCCCTGCTCCCGCCCCACTCTAGGAAATCTTAATTTCATAGCAAGGAGTCTATTTTCTACTATCTTTTCAACATGGCAAAAAGATTTCTACATATCACTGGTTGGATTTTATCCCATAACAAATCAATTTCTAAAGTAGATTTTTTTATTGTTTCTACATCTTTAAGTTCATTTGAACCGCTTTACTACCCTTCTACTCTCATTGTGCCCTTTTTTCATTTCAATTTTAGCTTTTTCTCTCCTTATAACTTTCTGGTCTTATTTCATATAGGCCATATCATTTTGAATTTTATTGAAAAATTCACAGTTTTTGCTGTTTTTTCTTCTGGCTTCTATGATCAATCATTTTTTATAGGTTTCCTCTTTAAAAATTTTTTAACATCATGAGTCTTTTTTGAGTCTCTTGTTCTGTAAATCATTTTCAAAATCTCTATACTGTTTGTTGTGTATATGGTAAGTTCAGTTCAGTTCAGTTCAGTGGCTTAGTTGTGTCTGACTATTTGTGACCCCATGAATCACAGCACGCCAAACCTCTCTGTCCATCACCAACTCCCAGAGTTCACTCAGACTCACGTCCATCGAGTCAGTGATGCCATCCAGCCATCTCATCCTCTGTCTTCCTCTTCTCCTCCTGCCCACAACCCCTCCCAGCATCAGTCTTTTCCAATGAGTCAACTCTTCGCATCAGGTGGCCAAAGTGTTGGAGTTTCAGCCTTAGCATCATTCCTTCCAAAGAAATCCCAGGGCTGATCTTCAGAATGGACTGGTTGGATCTCCTTGCAGTCCAAGAGACTCTCAAGAGGCTTCTCTAACACCACAGTTCAAAAGCATCAATTCTTCGGCGCTCAGCTTTCTTCACAGTCCAACCCTCACATCCATACATGACCACTGGAAAAATCACAGCCTTGACTAGACGGACCTTAGTCGGCAAAATAATGTCTCTGCTTTTGAATATACTATCTAGGTTGGTCATAACTTTTCTTCCAAGGAGTAAGTGTCTTTTATTTCATGGCTGCAGTTATCATCTGCAGTGATTTTGGAGCCCCCAAAAATAAAGTCTGATACTGATCCACTGTTTCCCCATCTATTTCTCACGAAGTGATGGGACCAGATGCCATGATCTTCGTTTTCTGAGTGTTGAGCTTTAGGCCAACTTTTTCACTCTCCTCTTTCACTTTCCTCAAGAGGCTTTTTAGTTCCTCTTCACTTTCTGCCATAAGGGTGGTGTCATCTGCATATCTAAGGTTATTGATATTTCTCCCGGCAATCTTGATTCCAGCTTGTGTTTCTTCCAGTCCAGCGTTTCTCATTATGTACTCTGCATAGAAGTTAAATAAGCAGGGCGACAATATACAGCCTTGATGTACTCCTTTTCCTGTTTGGAACCAGTCTGTTGTTCCATGTCCAGTTCTAACTGTTGCTTCCTGACCTGCATATAGGTTTCTCGAGAGGCAGGTCAGGTTGTCTAGTATTCCCATCTCTTTCAGAAGTTTCCACAGTTTATTGTGATCCACACAGTTGAAGGCTTTGGCATAGTCAATAAAGCAGAAATAAATGTTTTTCTGGAACTCTCTTGCTTTTTTGATGATGCAGCAGATGTTGGCAATTCGATCTCTGGCTCCTCTGTCTTTTCTAAAACCAGCTTAGATGTAATCGCTAAAAAATTCACCTCTGTGAAGGGATATATCCACTGAGTCCCATCTAGATTAGCAATCCCTAGCTGATTCACAGATCCATGGGAATGAATATTAATTGCTGCATGTCACCAAGATTTTGTGGTTGTTTGTTATGCAATATTAGCTAATGGTATGCTATGCTTTCTCATTTGTTTGCTTGCAAATTTATTGTCCCATGATAGAGATGACTATACGTATCTAGAATCTACCAAATTGGGTGAATGTATACCCTTAATTTTATTTTCTGACAATTGGCTGCTAGCTGAATTTCTCTTTAAATTTGTAGCTTTTAATATTAATAGGTTAGTATATTAACTCCTAGCCCAAATTCTAGCAGCTAACAAATTACATTCACCTTGCTTTGTTCTGTGGCACCAATGGGATTTTATCCTGCCCTCTCTACCAGTTTTCTGACCTGAACACAAAGAGACAGTGAAAGACGATTCCCTCCAGAGCTGGCATTCTCTAACTGTCCCACTTTAGTTATGGAAATGACATATCCCCAGATTCGATGCTTTTCCTGCTTCTTGTCCAACTGTCTTCCTCAAGTTGCACCCCTAAATGAATGTAAGAAGAAAGGTAATAAAAGGAGCACAGAAATGGTGGGTAGACAGGGGAATGGCAATCTTGCATCTACAAAAGCGACAGTCACGGCAGAGGGGGGGGGGCAGAGGGAGTGAAGGCGAGAAATACCCGGTTTTCTTTTTAGTCTAGTCCTTGTATTTCCAGGCCAGGAGAGGATGGTTTGCAAGGTATTAGGGCTGTGCAGTTTCTCACTCCACAGTACTGGCTAGATGTTTCCATCCAGGTTGTACATTACAGTTAAGAACATTTCTCTTAGACGCTTAATTTTCAGTGTTGTGAGATTTCCTAAATTTTTTTTCCCTCATGTATTTCTTTTTTCCTAGGAATTTTATTAAGAAGTAGAGACAGGTAAAAGGCTCCTCAGCAGATGTTGTTTTAAATTACGGATTAAAAATGAATAGAGTGATATAACCAAAGTATATATTCCTTATGGGCAGAGACTAAATTCAAATTTCTTAATTAATTTATAGCATAGTATCAGCATACAGTAATTGTTCAATGGATTTTCTTTGATAGACAAAATCAGTTTGCTCTAAATCATAGATAATCCCTGACTATCCAGTTGGCATTTCTTGGCAATTGAGGAAGGAATTTCATACCCACGGCCAAAGTCAATACATTCCACTCTTCAGATATCAAGCCAATTCACTATTCACTTGATGTAAATTAGTACCAAGTTCATAAGTTAATTGTGAAGATCTGAGTATCACTTTTTAAGTATCACTTAAAGCACCATTTAAAACAGTGGTTGCCATTTCCTTCTCCAAATGATCTTCCTGACCTAGGGATCGAATCCATGTCTCCTGCATTGGCAGGGGGATTCTTTACCTGCTGAGCCACCATAAATTCCTTCTAGTAGAGCTCTGGTTCCTATTATTTGTATTAGAAACTGACAAGTTGATGTACAGTCACTGAAGCACCAACACAATTAAAATTCCAAAATGATTAACCTCAAAATAGGTACAATCAACAAAAAAATAATTACTTCTGTGTCAAAGGGGGCCTCCCAGGTGGCTCAGTGGCAAAGAATCCACCTACCAATTCAGGAGAAACAGATTCAGTCCTGGGGTCAGGAAGATCCCCTGGAGCAGGAAATGGGAACCCACTCCAGTATTGATGCCTGGGAAATTCCATGGACAGAGGAACCTGGGGGGCTACAGTCCATGGGGTCACAAAAGAATGGGACATGATTTAGAGACTAAACAACAACAAGCAAAATGTCAAAGGAGGTATTTCTTGTCTAAACTTGTTCATGATTTAAAAAATCATTGACAGCCATTAACAGCAAGTAATTCCATATAAATTACTATCTGAGCCCTAAGAGCAGAGCAGAGAAGTTTTCTTTAATTTTGGTGTAGCAATTCCCTGGAATATTCAGCCTTTGTAACAGTGTTGACATTTATTCAACACAAAGTGATTTTAGCCACTATTAGAAAACATAGGTTGAATAAAATCAAGTACCACTGGAAAATCAGGCAAGTAAATATTTACAAACTCTATTTACATAAGACAAAAGATTTAAGGGATTTTCTATTAAAGGTTTTTATTTATATTGTGATGCTTCACCTCAGTAAATCTGCAATAATGGAGGGATTTAAAATTTAATTACCCTCTAGTTTTAAAAACATTTGACTTTGTAGTTCTTCAGTTCTGAGGAAGATGTATTTTGCTTCTCTTTTCAAGTAAATAAGACAAAAATAAATATTTAAGCTTTTGAAGTGACATATGGACAGAGCTACAGTCTGGAGAGCTACAGTCCATGGGACATGGACATGATAGAGCAGCTAACACAAGGTACATGTATGAGTGTGTGTTCGTCACTCAGTTGGGTCCGACTCTCTGTGACCCCATGGACTGCTGTTCACCAGGCTCCTTGTCCATGGAATTCTCCAGGCAAGAATACTGGAGTGGGTTGCCATTTCCTTCTCCAACAAGGTATATAAGCATGCTTAAATTCTATTATCATGCTTGTACTGTTTCTCTTTGATAAACTGAGTCCAACAAAAGTCCTTCAGAACTGTTGTGAATTTAAGGTTTCTAGAATTTTCTTTTGCTCCAAGCGTTAATTTAATGCTTGAAAGTTGGAGAAAAATCATAAAATAATAAAGCAACAATGTTACTATAATAAAACAGCAGCTAAACTCTTCTAAAAAGCCATAAAGAGTTGCTTGTTGTACAGTGCCAGAATTTTCTGTAAGGATCCCAAGTCATCTCCTGGGCAGACTTTCTCCAGCCAACACTGCCATCTATTGGTAAAATTATGACAGTATCTAGCAGAATGAAATTTTGGTTGGTGATTGGTGAAGGCTTTGCTTTTGATTTGACTTTGGTTTGTGTTTTGAATTTTATTTGAATGGGCCTGGAAAGAGAGGGTTTCTTTTTCTTCCTGAAAGAAGTTCACAATTTGATGTAGTGATTAAGCTAGTGATTGGCTGGCTGAGCTCTTTCCTACCTGTGTGACCTTGGCAAGTGACTTAAGCTCTCTGGGTTGTTGCTTTCTCATCTATAAAATGGATGTGCCTGCCAGAGTGCCAGGAATGCAATATATGTTCAATGAATATTAGCTCTTATTATCTCCTTCTTAAGGCAAATCTGAATGAAATCTTCCCAGTTATTTTCTAGGAACATTCCTAAATTTTAAGATATGTCCCATTCATTTCTTTTAATGTTTCAGTAACTCCCAATGGCAGAATATGGCAACCCACTCCAGTGCTCTTGCCTAGCAAATCCCATGGACGGAGGAGCCTAGTGGGCTGCAGTCCATGGGGTTGCTAGGAGTCGGACACGACTGAGGGACTTCACTTTCACTTTTCACTTTTCATGCATTGGAGAAGGAAATGGCAACCCACTCCAGTGTTCTTGCCTGGAGAATCCCAGGGATGGGGGAGCCTGGTGGCTGCCGTTTCTGGGGTCGCACAGAGTCGGACATGACTGAAGTGACTTAGCAGCAGCAGCAACTCCCAATGGCAGAATATAGTAGAAAGTCTTCCCTGAAGTTTTAATTTCCGTCTCTTGAAATTTTTCAGTCTTGAAATATATTTGATTGAGAATCATCCAGAAAATAGCCTCTTTTTTTTATGAGGAGTAGTTTTGTCTTGAATTTTTTTACACTTTTCTGTAAACCCAATTTATTATGGTGACAAAATAAAAAGATAACTATCAGTTCATTTCAGTTCAGTCGCTCAGTCGTGTCTGACTGTTTGCGACCCCATGAATCACAGCACGCCAGGCCTCCCTGTCCATCACCAACTCCCGGAGTTCACTCAAACTCACGTCCATTGAGTCCGCGATGCCATCCAGCCATCTCATCCTCGGTCGTCCTCTTCTCCTCCTGCCCCTAATCCCTCCCAGCATCAGGGTCTTTTCCAATGAGTCAGCTCTTCGCATGAGGTGGCCAAAGTACTGGAGCTTCAGCTTTAGCATCACTCCTTCCAAAGAAATCCCAGGGTTGATCTCCTTCAGAATGGACTGGTTGGATCTCCTTGCAGTCCAAGGGACTCTCAAGAGTCTTCTCCAACACCACAGTTCAAAAGCATCAATTCTTCGGTGCTCAGCCTTCTTCACAGTCCAACTCTCACATCCATACATGACCACAGGAAAAACCATAGCCTTGACTAGACGGACCTTAGCCGGCAAAGTAATGTCTCTGCTTTTCAATATGCTATCTAGGTTGGTCATAACTTTTCTTCCAAGGAGTAAGCGTCTTTTAATTTCATGGCTGCAATCACCATCTGCAGTGATTTTGGAGCCCCCCAAAAATAAAGTCTGACACTGTTTCTACTGTTTCCCCATCTATTTCCCATGAAGTGATGGGACCAGATGCCATGATCTTTGTTTTCTGAATGTTGAGCTTTAAGCCAACTTTTTCACTCTCCTCTTTCACTTTCATCAAGAGGCTTTTTAGTTCCTCTTCACTTTCTGCCATAAGGGTGGTGTCATCTGCATATCTGAGGTGATTGATATTTCTCCCGATAATCTTGATTCCAGCTTGTGTTTCTTCCAGTCCAGAAAAAGATAACTATAAACAAATAAAAATATATACTGCTTTGGGAAATGCAGCCTCTACTTAACTAAGAGCGGCTTTTAAAATTTAGACTTAAAAAAATTGTTTAGTTTGGCTGTGCTCTGTTTTCATTGCTGCAGAGAGCTTTCATAATTGCAGTGAGCAGGGGCTACTCGCCTGCTGTTCATGGGCCTTAGGGTGCACGGGACTAGTTGTCCCAAAGCACATGGAATCCTCCCAGACCAGGGATGGAACCCCAGTCCCCTGCACTGGCAGGCAGGTTCTTAACCCCTGGACCACCAGGGAAGTCCCAGAATATGGATATTATTACAGAAGGCAAGCAGGGGACATTCCATGCAGTCTCAGACTGGAAATTCACTGAGCACCACTGTGACATTTTCACATGGCTTCTTTCCTCCCGTTAGCCATCTTGTCCACTTTCTTCCCTTTAGGATTTATTTTGTAGGCTCTTGCCCTTTCCATGGGGCTTCCCAGGTGATGGTAGTGGTAAAGAACCCACCTGCCAAGACAGGAGACATAAAATTGCCTCTCTTTTTTCAGCTCCTGCCAAATCTTCTCTTCTTTGATTACCCTTATCAATATCAAAAAGACCCTTTAAGAGAGCCATAGAGCCCTTCAGAATCCTCTTCAGAAGGTTGTGGGGAGGCTAGTAGAGGATGCTTCCATGTTATGTACATATTCATAAATTCCAGTGAACATAGTGCAGTTTACATAATAACCATGAGAGAGTTGGAAGTTAACTTGGGCTTTTGCTGCATCTCTTGGTCTCGACTTGAGAGCTCTCTGAGGCAGGCACCCACTTCTCTTAGAGAGCTATTTTGGGGTTGTGGAAATAAATGAAGACCAACCAGTGAGGAAGGCAAAGGCTATTTATTCAGAGCTGCAAGAAAGTCCGTTATCATCATGTGTGTCTTGGCTGAGACTTAAGGCCAGCAGAGGAGTGGGAGAGCTTTGTAATGGAACAAAGAGAAGGCTGCAGAACTGCCCTGACTGGGAGCTGTAGGCAGGCTAACAAGAAGTGGGGCATCCTATGTGATTGGCTGAGGGTGCACATTTGGCTTTCTTTAGCTAGTCCTAAGTTGAAAGTAAAGACAAAAATTAGGGAAGTGGTCAACAATTAAGTCATGGTCATTTGGGGTCAATTTGTTCAGAAGTTATTGTTTAGCTTCTTGGACTGTGACTAGAGATAGTAGTCAGACTTCCTCCGAATTTGCCATCTAGCAGACTGACTTTCGGGGCTGGTCACTGCAGATAAGGGGGTTGGTTTTCCAGGCAGGTTGTTGCAGGTTGTGAGCCAGAGTTCTGTTTTTAAATATGATCTGCTCATTGTGGTTTAAATATTGTCTCTTGGGGTAGTGGAGGAGTAGGTTGAAGTGGCTGTCCAGTGCTGGCTTCGTTCATGCCCTTTGCTGTACCTAACTCTGCCCACAGGGGCTGGGAGCTGTAGCTTCCCCCAGGGCACCCTTTGGAAAAACAGCTCCAATCTCCGTGGATGCTCTTTCTCATAACTACATCTATTTTGTTTCGTGGCTTCTCTTCACTAAGTGCTTCATCCGTGTAAGCTCAACTGATTTCTATCTTTTAGAAATTCCTTGAAATTTGTGTTCCATTGATGATACTCTTTTTCTATTGTGTTTTTATTTTTTTTCTGTTGTTTTGATGGCATTTTTGTAGTGAGTGAAGCTAAGTATCTTGGTTCCAGATAACCAGCAGTGCTCTTTTTACCAGAATGAAAAGAAGAAACAGTAGTTTTCCACCCTTATTGCTACCGCTTGGAAAAAACTCAAGGCTCTGGTTCCTAAGAGATATGTTCTTCTGCACTGCCTCCCAGTGCAGTGGGGCAAAACTACTTTCGAACCTCTCAACAAACACAAAACTACTCCTGAACACAAAACTACTCTTGAACTTCCTTATTTTCTAGGAATTTTGCTGAAGAAAACCCTATCCTATTTAGTTTGAAAGATTAGGTGCATTAAAGAATGAAGTTGAGCTGCCATGGTTGTGAGCATAGAAGGTGAGGACCAGAGGCTGGAGGAAGGGATGATATTAATCACAAAAACCCACAAAGTCATTCTGTATATCTTACGCAAATACAGTCAGTTAATAGAAGATCTAAATTTTATTTGCAATAAGGAGGGACTCAAAGTCCCACCAGAATATGGTGACTTGCTATAAAATTATTACATATATTCCTTTCACAGAAAGGACATTCTTTTTGATAGGGTCAATGTTTATTTGCTCCAAGACTCTTCTTATACAGAAATGGTTACTAGATTGAACATTCATGTGACGCTGTAGACATTATGTTACTTTTTAATTAATTTTAATTTTGAAGAGCTACATTCCTCACTGCTGACCAGTTTTGGCAAAGTTACATTCTATAAAAATAAAAGAAGGTTTTCAGAAATGCATCCAGAAAATTATTCCTTAAAATTTTGCTATATTAGGTGATATAAATGCATCAAACCAATAGATTGTATATCTTAATCTTGTATAATGTTTTATGTCAAATATAACTCAAATTGTTTTGGCTTTATTACTAGACGTAAAATAGGTCTTAGGGGGAAAAAGTTATACATGGCTGCCTATCAATCGCACTTTCCTTACTATGATCAGCATTCTGTTTAAATTGGAAGCATTTACATAGAGATGGCAGTTCTGCAAATTACTCTGGTCATTGGACATCATTAAAGTCATGACCTTGGACTGCAAGGAGATCCAACAGTCCATTCTGAAGGAGATCAACCCTGGGATTTCTTTGGAAGGAATGATGCTAAAACTGAAGCTCCAGTACTTTGGCCACCTTATGGGAAGAGTTGACTCATTGGAAAAGACCCTGATGCTGGGAGGGATTGGGGGCAGGAGGAGAAGGGGATGACCGAGGATAAGATGGCTGGATGGCATCACGGACTCAATGGACGTGAGTCTGAGTGAACTCCGGGAGTTGGTGATGGACAGGGAGGCCTGGCGTGCTGCGACTGATGGGGTCGCAAAGAGTCGGACACGACTGAGCGACTGAACTGAACTGAGCTGAAAGCCATGACATTCTTTTGACTCAGTGACCTTTTCTTTCAAAGATAGTGTTGTTATATTCAGTACAAGAAAAGAATTAATTTTAAAATTTAATTTTGGCTCATAGATAGAACAGATAGCTCTTGTAAGTTACAGTTGAGATAAATTTTCCTAGTATTTCTAGTGTTTTCTTTGTAAAGTTGGCATTAATATCAATGCACCTTGTCATTTATTTAGTATTAATCATCCATTTTTCAGAAACACAATTTATGTTTCTTCAAAAACTTTCTTGTACCCTTGATGATTTCAAAGTCTTTATTACATTGAATCTTGTTGCCTGTTTTCTTTTACTTGTGACACTAATTTCACTTAAGATAGCATGTAAAATTAAAACGGATAAAATAAGTTGAATAACATTTTCTCAAATGTTATTTTCTGCTTGTATTCTAAAACCTATTAATACATCAATAATTTCTAAAAGATCATTGCATAGTGCCACTATTTGAGTTTCAGTGTTGATTTGTCAATTGTGTTTTACATAAAGTGTTCAAATATATGTCTGTTAAGTGCTTTTACACATAATCTATCATTTCATTGTAGCCTAAAATCAATAATTTTAAAGACATGTCCTGCTGGATTATTTCCAGCTTATCATACACACACACACACACACACACACACACACATTGACTACAATATGAGGAAGAAGTTATTGCAGATCTTATTGCTTCCAGCAAACCTATAAGGGTGGCTGACCCTTGGCCAACCCCTGGGAATGTGGCCCTTGGGGTGGGGGGTTTCTTTCGCCTGGTGATTGATGATTTTGTTGTTTCCATCTGGATTAATGGATCATTCTGTACCAGCTTGTCAGGTTGCCTTGCGCAAACATCAAGCTTGATAAAGCATGCCTATTTTCGCTATTGGGGCTCCCAGTTTCAATTTCCATGGCTGGTTGAGTAGCAGGATATGCCTGTGTGATCAGCATCCCATGAAAGCCTCAGGTTCTGAGACTTTAACAAGCTCTCCTGAACATTGGCACTGCACGTGTCTCACTGGAGCTCTCCACCAGAGAAAAGGCACAACCTGTGTGGTCTCAGATGAGGAAAGACTCAAGAAGGCCCTCTTAGCTTAGCTGTATTCCACCAGTGTAGCACTTTTCCCCTGCTGTTTTGGCTCCGTGTTCATTGCTGTAAGAAACCTTATTCATAAGAATAATCTGCTATTGAGTCTGGTGAGTCTTTCTAGAGCATCGCTGAACTTGAAACAATTATGAGAATATCAAAACATCGTATTATTAATTCTGTTATCTACTGGACAAAATTCCCCAAATGTTCAAATACAGACATTTTTACACTTTCAGTTCAATTCAGTTCAGTTCAGTCGCTCAGTCGTCTCCAACTCTTTGCGACTCCATGAATTGCAGCACGCCAGGCCTCCCTGTCCATCACCAACTCCCAGAGTTCACCCAAATTCACGTCCATCAAGTCGGTTATGCCATCCAGCCATCTCATCCTCTGTTGTCCCCTTCTCCTCCTGCCCCCAATCCCTCCCAGCATCAGGGTCTTTTCCAGTGAGTCAACTCTTCACATGAGGTGGCCAAAGTATTGGAGTTTCAGCCTCAGCATCAATCCTTCCAATGAACACCCAGGACTGGTCTCCTTTAGGATGGACTGGTTGGATCTCCTTGCAGTCCAAGGGACTCTCAAGAGTCTTCTCCAACACCACAGTTCAAAAGCATCAATTCTTCGATGCTCACTTTCTTCACAGTCCAATTCTCACATCCATACATGACCACTGGAAAAACCATAGCCTTGACTAGACGGACCTTTGTTGGCAAGTAATGTCTCTGCTTTTGAATATACTATCTAGGTTGGTCATAACTTTCCTTCCAAGGAGTGTCTTTTAATTTCATGGCTGCAATCACCATCTGCAGTTTAGTAATTCACAAATCCAAACATAATCGTCTGGATTATAAGATGTTCTTATATCAAGAATTGTTTATCTTAAACAATTTAACAATACTTAACATGTATATACAGGCTTCCCAGGTGGCACTAGTAGTACAAATCTGCTTGCCAATTCAGGAGACACAGGCTCGATCCCTGGGTTTGGAAGATCCTGTGGCGTAGGAAATGGAACCCCACTCTGGTATTTTGCACCTGGAAAATTCTACAGCAGAGAAACCAGGCAGGTTACATTCCATGGGGCCACAAAGGGTCGGACACGACTGAAGGACACACAGCATGTATATATTATGTTATTTTTATTACACTGTTTTGAATAAAATATCAAGTGTTTTATTCATCACATCACTATAACTTTAATCGCTTGATTTTGTATTTCACCCCCTAAGTGATATATACATGGCATGAATGTTTATTTTTTTATATAAATGTTTTGCTCTAATGTTAGTGCATTTTGGTTTGGTTTCTGCCAAAGGAGTAAAATTCCCAATATCAAACTCAAAAAGTTTCTCAGATGATCATCTTGTCCCAAACATTGTTTTGCTGAAACCTGAGCTATAGGTTCATACGTTCATAAATAACCAATACTGTTCCTCACAGTCCATACAGTATTCTTGTTTTTTCAAATCAGATTTTCATTTTGAACACATACCACTGTGACTGAGGTCGTATGACTAGGCTTGCGAGGTAATTACGGCTCTCTTGGCCCATCAGCTATGGAGTTGGAGGGATCCAGGTACCACACAACCCACCTTATGATTTCCTGGGAAAACAAGATTCCATTTCTTAAGCACCACCAGAGCAGAAACCTTACAACTGTGTTCAATACTATATCCTCGACCTAGAAGATGGTTTGATTCATATTAGATATTCAAAAATTATTTGATGAATAAACAAAGCATCTTCCCAATTAGCACTGTAATCCTATATAATCACTTTCCTTTTTAATTCATTATAAAAGAAGCTATCAATTTTTCAAATGCCAGATGGTGATGGTGAGCCCACAGGTGCCACTGATTTTCTTACTGCCACAGGGTATATCTGTGAAGCTCCAATCCTGCATGGTTTACAGGACCTTTGTCCCCTAAGGCAGTGATGCCCACTGATTCCAAATCTCAGTCTCTCACAGGTCCCAGAGGTGCCCCAACTTTGGCTTCTGTATTAGTTTCCTGAGACTACCACAAAATTGAGTGGCTTAGAAATAGATGTTTCATAGTTATGAAGGTCGGAAGTCCAGAATCAAGGGGTTTACAGGGCCGTGCTCCCTCTATAAGCCATAAGGAAGACTTTGCTCTGGGCCTGGTATTTTTCTGGCTTGTGACTGCATGACTCCAGTCTTCATGTGTGTAAAGCCTCCCTATGTTTGCATCCATTTCTAAACTTCTTTTTATAAAGATGCCAGTCGTATTGAATTAGGGGATACCCTACTCCAGTACAACTTCACCTTAACAAATTACATTTGCAATGACCCTATTTCCAAATAAGTTCACTTTCTGAAAAGTACTGGGTATTAAAATTTTATAGAATTTGACAGAAGATGCAATTCAATCCATCACAGACTCTAGGGTACAGGATATTATTACAGCTTTTAGTGTAGTCCCTAGGGTACAACTATTAGTTTACACCTGCTGGCGCAGCCATTGTCTCCAAAGCATCCTGAAGTTGAAAGAACCTTCTAAAGCTTAGCCACCAAGCTCCATGTCCTACTGCTGAGCCCAAGCCCCATGGTTTGTCCCCTGGTGGGGCCCCTAGGGGGCCCCTGAAGACCGTTCTGTACAAAGGCCATATGCCCACCTTGAGAGAGAACCTTAAAGGAGATTTTAAAGTTGATGTTACTCTCAGGATGGCTTCATGGCCTTTCTATAGTTTGTACATTGCCCCCCCTTTTTTATATATACTGCAAGCCAACATGAGAGGCCAAGAGAAGTGCCTACTTAAGCCATCAAAATTTCTGGCTGCAGCAATTTGCTCACCGGTATGCTGGCAATACGGACCAATTGGAACCAGACTTTTGTTTGCATTTGGGAGAATAAAAGTTCTTTCCTTTCTCTGCACCTGGAGCTCAAAGCAATTAACCCTGAGTCTCCACCACACTGGAAGAGATGTTGCTTAAAATAAACCCCCCACAGCCAGAAGCAGTGCTCAGTGTTAGAGAGATTCGGTCTTC
This sequence comes from Aepyceros melampus, assembly GCA_006408695.1. Taxonomy (NCBI): domain Eukaryota; kingdom Metazoa; phylum Chordata; class Mammalia; order Artiodactyla; family Bovidae; genus Aepyceros; species Aepyceros melampus. Next base: position 137,106 of record SJXQ01010593.1, read on the forward strand.
AGACATTCTTTAAGCTTCTGGTTCAAGCCCTATCTGATGAGGTTTTTTTCAGTTACATGAAATTCTCTTTTTGTTCCCCCACAAACATACTGGTTAAGCGTGTTTGATTTAGGATTCTAAAGATATATTTAAAAATGATAACCAGTGAATACTTGTCAGCTGGGGAGCCTATATTTCACTTTAAATTTCCCCCATCTCCTACCTTAGCATCTCTTGAAGTGATGATAAAATGTAGTGTTAAGATGACCTTTCCGTGGTAAAACTAGCTTCCTCAAATTACCTCTCAACTAGGCCTGGTAGCATTGCAACCACAGGCAAAATGACTAGGACTTGGAAAACATCTAGAAGTTTCAAAGATTCTTACAGTCTTGTGGACACTGAGAGTGGCTGGCTCAGCGTTGAAGGTGGTTGTGCACGTGCCAGAAGAATTCAAAGAGTTTTTCCTAGAAGTGTTCTCCCAGGTGTCCTATAGACTTAAGAGGATGTCTTTTAAGATATAGAGGTAAAGGAGGAGATAAAATAGATAATGAATATTTTTGTACTAAAATTTAAATCTAGAAATTTAGATTGAAAAACAAAAAATGCATTAGCTATTATTCAACTGAATCAAGATCTCAGAAGTATGGTTATAGCACTGCCTATATTCTGATACAATAATTTAAAAAATCTCAGGTGAAATGAGAGAGAAAAGTAAGATAAATACTATGAATAAAGAAGAAATTGCATGAGCTTGGGAATCAAAGTTGAGTTGAAATTGTAATTCTATGTCTGTAAACAAGTTATATAATCTCTTTAAGACTTACCTCATAGGGAAAAGAGGTTTATCATATCTACCTTGTATTGAGGTTGTGACAATTAAATGAAAAAAGAATGTATGTAAAATGTGTGGTAGAGTAGGAACTCAATTATAATTATCACTGTACTGTTCTCTAAGGAAAGAGTGTTCATATTCAAAGGTGACCTGTTTGATCATTTTAGGTGTTATGAATTATGTGGCAAATATAAAATTGCTAAGACTGGTGGCTCAGTGGTAAAGAATCCACTTGCAATGCAGGAGACATGGGTTTTATCCCTGGATAGGAAAGATCCCCTAGAGGAGGGCATGGAAACCCACTGCAAGATTCTTGCCTGGAGAATCCCATGGATTGAGGAACCTGGCAGGCTACTGTCCACAGGGTTGAAAACAATCAAATACAACTTAAGAGACTGAGCATGCATACAAAACGATGAAAGCCTTAGAAGTGTAGAATAAATGAGATACAGTTAACTTGACTCATGCAGGAAAAATAATTAATGCAACATGAAACACTTTGAGTTCTATTCTACCAAAAAGGACCACACTTAGGGCAAAGAGCTAAAGATTTTCTAACACATAAATGATTGGTTTTATATGATCCCTACATTAGGAGTCAGTATTTGGCATTAAGCAGCTATCTGTTGGAGAAGGGGGCGACAGAGGATGAGATGATTGGATGGCATCATCAGTTCAATGGACATGAATTTGAGCAAACTCTGGGAGACGGTGAAGGACAAGGAAGCCTGGTATACTGCAGTCCATGGGGTCTCAGAGTTGGACACAACTGAGCAACTGAACAGCAACAACATTATCTGCTCATCACCGCTAAAACAGTTGGCACCAGAGCTCTGCCCAGGCAGGAAGGTTCTGCAATAGATGGCAACAACCTCAGCCAATCAGAGCTCCTCCTTTGAAGGCCTGAATGGGAGACATTCAGACTTGGATACAGTAAGTGACATAGAAGAGACGCACACAAAGAAACGGCTGTTAAATAGAAGCCAAGAGGGGTAGAAATCACAAATAAACAAGAGTCAGTCATTAACCATAGGAGCAGGAGAAGCACCCAGGGGAGGGGAGGAACTGCTGAAACAAAACGTTGGAACAGGAAGCTACTAGCACCTGCCTCTGAAGGGAGGTGGCTAGGAGCTACTCCAGGCTCCAGGGAAGCAGGTAGAGCACAGAATCTCTGTTGTGGGTTCAGTGAGGGGGTCCATCCATGGGAGACCTGGCTGTGCCCCTGCTCCTAGGTTTTCCTGTCCCTCTCACTTCTCAATGCATCCTCACAGCAAGCCCCCTACGAACTGAGATGCCCTGAGTATGCCTCCATGTCTTAGGAACGAGAGCAGAACTGAAACCGCCTCCTAATTGCACAGCCAGGAACTTTCACTTAAGTGATGCCAGGAAGCTCTCACTACCGTCAGCCGACAGACTGGCTGAGCCTGCCTCAGCCAAATAGTAGATCAACAATGTCTGCTCCCAAGGCCCCTGTTTCCTCTACTTTCCCTTAGCAGTGGCTCTGTTTGGGTAGCATTTTATAATTTTCATACATTTGTACACTGATTGTCTCATTTGACACTTTTTTTTTTTTTAAGGCAGCAGAGTAATGAATGGGCTGCCCTTCTACTGCGGAGGTAAATCTGGAGACATGCACAAAAACTGACTTGAAATTCAACATTAAAAAAACCACGATCAAGGCATCCAGTCCCATCACTTCATGGCAAATAGGAGAAAAAGTGGAAACAGTGACAGATTTTATTTCTTGGACTCCAAAACCATTGCAGATGATGACTACAGCCATGAAATTGAAAGACTCCTTGGAAGAAAAGTTATGACCTGCCTACACAGTGTATTAAAAAGCAGAGACATCACTTTACAAAGAAAGGTCCATGTAGTCAAAGCTATGCATTTTCCAGTCATGTACAGATGTGAGAAACACAACTGGAATCAAGATTGCCGGGAGAAATATCAATAACCTCAGATATGAAGATGACACCACCCTTATGGCAGAAAGTGAAGAGGAACTAAAAAGCTTCTTGATAAAAGTGGAAGTGGAGAGTGAAAAAGTTGGCTTAAAGCTCAATATTCAGAAAATGAAGATCATGGCATCCGGTCCCGTCACTTCATGGGAAATAGATGGGGAAACAGTGGAAACAGTGTCGGACTTTATTTCTAGGGGCTCCAAACTCACTGCAGATGGTGACTGCAGCCATGAAGTTAAAAGATGCTTGCTCCTTGGAAGAAAAGTTATGACCAACCTAGATAGTACATTCAAAAGCAGAGATATTACTTTGCCGACTAAGGTCTGTCTAGTCAAGGCTATGATTTTTCCTGTGGTCGTGTATGGATGTGAGAGTTGGACTGTGAAGAAGGCAGAGCACTGAAGAATTGATGCTTTGGAACTGTGGTGTTGGAGAAGACTCTTGAGAGTCCCTTGGACTGCAAGGAGATCCGACCAGTCCATTCTGAGGGAGATCAACCCTGGGATTTCTTTGGAAGGAATGATGCTGAAGCTGAAGCTCCAGTACTTTGGCCACCTCATGTGAAGAGTTGACTCATTGGAAAAGACTCTGATGCTGGGAGGGATTGGGGGCAGGAGGAGAAGGGGATGACCAAGGATGAGATGGCTGGATGGCATCACTGACTCGATGGGTGTGAGTCTGAGTGAACTCCGGGAGTTGGTGATGGACAGGGAGGCCTGGTGTGCTGCGATTGATGGGGTTGCAAAGAGTCGGACACGACTGAGCGACTGAACTGAACTGAACAGACGTGAGAGTTGGACAATAAAAAAGACTGAGCTCTGAAGAATCAACAGTTTCAGATTGTGATGCTGGAGAAGGCTCTTGAAAATACTTTGGACTGCAAGGAGATCAAACCAGTCAATCCTAAAGGAAATCAACCCTGAACATTCACTGGAAGAACTGATGCTGAAACTGAAGTTCCAATACGTTGGCCACCTGTTCAAAGAGCTGATTCATTGGAAAAGACCCTGATGCTAGGAAAGACTGAAGGCAAAAGGTGAAAGGGGCAACAGAGGATGAGATGGTTAAATAGCATCACTGACTCAATGGACAAGAATTAAGCAAACTCTGGAAGATAGTGAAGACCAGAGAAGCCTGGGGTGCTTCAGTCCATGGCGTTGCAAAGATTAGGACACAACTGAGCAACTGAACAACAATGAACAGCAACAAGGTCAATGGCTAGTTTGAAATTTTGCAAGTTCAGGAAGCTTTTATTATAGCAAACCTTGGACGACAGATGAAAGCAGTAAGAATGCTGGGACAAACTGGATCAAAGAAGAGACAAACCAAGAGAAGATGGGATGCATATACAGTGCTTGAGGGTGGATGTAATCAAAGGGGTCCCAGGTGAGTTCCACTCACAGTCATGACTAGTGTACCTCATGATGGCCCACAGGTCTGAGAACTGCCGCAATCCAGCCTGTCTAGTATTTGTCCCATCTCCTTTCACGTTCAAAATTATCCCCATCTGAACAACAAACTGTATGGTTGACTCATAATATGAACCTGAAGTATTGTGAGTTCATAAATTGAGGAATATAAAAATATACTTTTTCTGTATAAGTAGGATAGAAAAGCATATTTAGAAAAAATAACTTTCGGAAAAGTGTCAGTGACATGTTTCAAGGGTCTTCCCTGGTAGCTCAGACGGTAAAGAATCGGCCTGCAATGCTGGAGACCTGTGTTCAGTCACTGGGTTGGGAAGATCCGCTGGAGAAGGGAATGGCAAACTACTCTAATATTATTGCCATCAGTACCATTTTTCTAGATGCCATATATATGCATTAATATATGATATTTGTTTTTCTCTTTCTGACCTACTTCACTCAGTATAGCAGGCTTTAGGTTCATCCACCTCAGTTCAACTGATTCACAATAGTTCTTTTTATGGCTGAGTAATATTCCACAGTATATACGTAGCACGACTTCTTTATCCATTCACCTGTCGGTAGACATCTAGGTTGTTCTATGTCCTGACTATTGAAAATAGTGCTGCAACAAACATTGGGGTACATGTGTCTTTTTGAATTGTGGTTTACTCAGGGTATGTGACCAGTCGTGGGATTGCTGGGTCATATGGCAGTTTTATTCCTAGGGGTTTTTGTTGTTGTTTGTTTGTTTAAACTTAGTTGTTTTTAAATTTTTATTTATTTACTTAAAAGTGTTGGCTGTGCTGGATCTTTGTTGCTTGCATGGGCTTTCTCTAGTTGTAGCGAGTGGGGGCTACTCTTTGTCGCTGTGCACATGAGCTTCTCATTGTGGCGGCTTCTCTTTTGCTCTGCAACAAGAGATCAGTAGCTGTGGCCGCTGGGCTTAGTTGCTCCACAGCATGTGGAATCCTCCCGGACCATGGGCTGAACCCCTGTCCCCTGCACAGCCTGGTGGATTCTAATCCACTGCACTGCCAGGGAAGTCCTACTACTGGTGTTTTTTTAAATGAACCTCAATTCTGTTCTCCACAGCACCTGAATCAATTTACATTCCCACTAATAGTGCAAGAGGATTCCCTCTTTCCTACAATGTCTCCAGCATCCATTGTTTGTCGATTTTTTGATCATGACCATTCTGACCAGTGAGAGGTGATACCACAAGGAAGTTTTGATTTGCATTTCTCTAGTAACGAGTGATGTGAGCATCTTTTCATGTGTTTATTGGCCATCTGTATGTCTTCTTTAGAGTAATGTCAGTTTAGGTCTTCTGCCATTTTTTGATTGTGTTGTTAATTTTTCTGATATTGAGCTGCATGAGCTGCTTATATATTTTGGAGATCTTTTGTCAGTTGTTTTGTTTGAAGTTATTTTCTCCCATTTTATTATCATGTCTTTGCTCAAAAACGTTCAGAGCCTCTCTGCCCTCTGTCTTTAGAAGAAATTACAGACTCACTCCTTTGAATAAGTGTCCAAGTGTTCATTAGTCAATTTCTTCCCAACACTTCTATGGCTCTACTATTGAGAGTTTTAATTTTTTAATTTGACCACACACCAGCTTATATGGCCATTTAATTTTTTCTTAGTGCTAGATTTCATTTTCTGAACAAAACTGAAAGGTCTGTGGTGACAGTGTCCTGATTTTTTTCCCTTCTCAGGCACAGGCAGTTTACAACTGATCTGCTAGACTCTAAGCTTCTTGAGCATGGGAATGAATCACCTTGTCCACAGACTCTAGCAAAGCATCCGATGTCAAATTTATGTTCAATAAAATTGCTGAATTTAATGTGTTAGGATGGGTACACTACACAAGCTGAACAATTCACCTTTATGCCAGCAGATGTCGCTACATTTAAGGTGTTTTAGCCTTGGTACTCTTGCCTGGACAATCCCATGGATGGAGAAGCCTGGAAGGCTGCAGTCCATGGGGTCACTAGGCGTCGGACACGACTGAGCGACTTCACTTTCGCTTTTCACTTTCATGCATTGGAGAAGGAAATGGCAACCCACTCCAGTGTTCTTGCCTGAAGAATCCCGGGGACGGCGGAGCCTGGTGGGCTGCCGTCTATGGGGTCGCACAGAGTCGGACACCACTGAAACGACTTAGCAGCAGCAGCAGCAGCCTTAGTTTTAGTTAGGATGTTAAACTAGTTGAGGTACTAAACTGTCACGGTAAAGGTCTACCTCATATTATTATCAATTTCTAGATTTTCTTTTTCATTGCTGTTAGGAGTTGTTCCTTGACTAGTCTCAAATTGTGCATTTCCTTTCCGTTTTCTTCCATGCATCGTTTTCTGTTTGCTGGACTCACAAATGACGATGATGGTCATAATAATGTCTGAAATTTGTAATGCTTATTACGTGTCAGGTACAGGGCTGAGCACCTCACATGTGTTACTTCATTAAAGACTCATGACACTCCCGTGAAGTAGGAACTCATCTTGCTTTCATTTTACTAAAGAGGAGACTGCAGGAGATTACACAATGTAATAAAAAAAATTTTTTAATAGCTGCAAAGTGACAGAACCAGAATGCAAATTCAGACATTTAGACAATTTTAGTGTGATGTCATTAAGCTTTTTTCTGTCATTACATGATTTTTTTGTAAACATAATTTTACTAAAATTTTAACCAGAGTGCCTTTATGTTTGTTTACCACGCCTTTATGTTTGTTTACCACAAACAATATATGTTTTAAATTGGACAGACTCATGCCCCTCAAGTTTTCTGATAAATATCTCTTATACTTATTAGATTGTTACATTTTTCAATACCATGTATAATTCCTATATATAAGGGGATATCCAGGGAAACTAGAGAAAAAGGATGCTTGAGCTTTTTAGCTTTAAGACCTAAGCTTCTCTCTCAGCTTCAAGCTGTACCTGGAATCTCTGGTGACAGACATCACTATAGTGGTTATCTTTCGTGGATTAAATGGGAGAAGCTCACAAAGGTCTCAGAGGCACTGAAATCATTGTATATCTTGATCATGGTTGTGGTTTCATATGTGTGTGTGCGTGTGTGCATTCACTAATTTGTACATTTATGACTTGTGCACTTAACTGAATAAAAGGACAATAAGAAGTTTCCAATAGCATTGAGCCTTAAGGAGTCTGGCCTTAGAGTAAACTATGATTGTCCATTTCCCAAATTGGTGGCAAAGGAAACTGAATCACAGACACATTTAACACCTATGTACTCTTTGAACTATTTGGGCAGGCAAACCCTGAGAAAAGACTAGATTTCTAGCTAATCAAGCAGATAGGGGCTTCGAGTATCAAGATTTGCTCCAAGTTTTAATATTAAGTGACCTCATTTATAACAAATGGCTAAAAAGAAACTCTTGGAGTCAGCTAGAATTAGAGCCATGTTTGACCATAACTAGCTCAGCTCTAAAGCCAGCTCAGCACATTTCTGGTTTCTAAAAAAGCATTACTAAGATGATTCATCAGCCAAATGCTTTCACAAGAATGAGCAATAATGAAGAGAAATAGCTTTGTTGGTTTGTGTGTCTTCATTTACAGGTTTCTAAAAATTGCCCTTTCTGAGCAATGAGAAATACCTCATTTCTCTCCTTGACTTTTCTCTTTTGTATATATTTCAGTCAATGTTTGTCTGACAACTATTAAAGATCAAATTTAAAGCCAGAAAACCAGTCAAAAAGATATCACAAAGGCCTAGATGGCTAATCTCTGATATAAGGATTTCACATCTAATAACTTACGTTTGTCTTTAGAGCTATCAGAGTTTTTTTTTTTTTTAATGTGTGGAGTGATGAAGCAACTGGTCTACCCCCAAGTCTCTCAGTGTAGTCAGTTAAATAGTAATAGTGATGATGATAATAATAATAATAGTAACAACAGCAGCAGTAGCAGCAAATTCTATAATAGTTATCATTTCAGAAGGCTAGAGTTACTTTGGCATACAGTTGCCCCTCTGTTTCAGTGAGTTCTGCATCCGAACATCAAAAGTGTTTTTTAAAAATCCTAGAAATTTTACAAAAGCAAAATTTGAACTTGCCATATGCTGGCAACTATTTACATAGCATTTATATTGCATTAGTTATTAATAAGCAGTCTTATTATTTAGTCACTAAGCTGTGCCTGACTCTTTTGCGACCCCATGGACTGTAGCCTGCCAGGCTCCTCTGTCCAGGGGATTTCCCAGGCAAGAATACTGGAGTGGAATATTCCTTCTTGAGGGGATCTTCCCAATCCAGGGATTGAACCCGTGTCTCCTGCATTGACAGGCAGATTCTTTACTCCTGAGCTACCGGGGAAGCCCATAAGTAGTCTAGAGTTGATTTAAAGTATATGAAAGGATGCATACATGTTATATGCAAATATGCAAATACTATGCCATTTTATATAAGGAACTTGAGCATCCATGGATTTTGGTATTTGTGGGGGTGGGGGTGGTCCTGGAACCAATTCCTCAAAGCTATTAAGGGGTGATGGTACCTTGTTTCTGCTTGAGAGGACAGTTTCTCAACCTAAATACTTCTGGTTGCTATGCACTTATTAGTTATACGACCTTGGGCAAGTTGGTTAGCTTCCCTGAGCCTAAACTTTTTTTCATTAAAAAAAAATGGAGAAAACCTTATCCCTCAAAGTTTTAGTGAATTGAAATGTTTTACCAGTGTAGGTGTGTCTGATATACAGAGGGCAACACACACTAGTGTTTTCTTTCCCTTGTTCCATCTGGAAGACTGCCATGATACCTTTTTATGTAAAGGCAATATTCTACTCTTCTCAGTTGTCACATGGGAGTGCTGCTTGTAGTTGGTTGTACACTCAGCTGAGAAAAAAATATGTTGAGCTCTGCATGGGGTTCCTGCCTTTCAGCCGGTAGGTCAATGTGGTCTCCTTGCAATCTGTGTGTGCAGTGAGTGAAAGTCACTCAGTTGTGTCTGGCTCTTTGCGACCCCATGGACTCTATAGTCCATGAAATTCTCCAGGCCAGAATACTTGAATGGGTAGCCTTTCTCTTCTCCATGGGATCTTCCCAACCCAAGGATCAAACCCAAGTCTCCCACATTGCAAGTGGATTCTTTACCAGCTAAGCCACCAGGGAAACCCTGGTGTGTGTGCAGAGGGGTGGATAAATTTTTAAAATATTTGATTGTACCAGAACATATTGTTTTACAAATGAATTGGAAAATGAAAATATAAAAGTCCTGAAATCAGTTTATAAACTAAAAAGGATAGGTCTTTGCTGGGGTCCAGCCCCGGTGGATCCAGGGAATTCGAAGTGGGGACGGCGTAGGTGAGGAAAAACTTATTTATTTAGAAATATAAGATTAGATTAGGAAGAAATAGTATAGTAGGAAAATTTAGGTGGAGAAAAGAAGGCTGAATAACTTGGTTTACGTGGAAAGCCAATAAAGTTCCAGACAAGGAGCTTGCACCATCTGCGTTAGGCCACCGGCGTCTGTTTGCATGTCGGAGAGTGTCCCACCCTGGGCTCTTTCTCTTACAGATCTTAGCAGCCAGGACAGGTAAGTAGACATGGCGAGCCTCCACACCCCAGATGGGAATTCAGCCAGAAATTAGAGTAAATAGGAGACACGGGGGAAACCAGTCCTTCCAATAACTAGCCCCATCCAAGGACTGGCCCCTTCCAAGGACTGGCCCTTCCTCTCTTATCTGAAAGGCCTTTTATACCTTTTTAGATTGTACATAGAGATCAATGGTTAATACAAAATTATGCAGCATTAGCAGCCCCAAAACCAGGCTTTCCTTTTGCATACCCTCCCGTATACAAAAGGTCTCAGGTGGTTTACATTATCTTCTGGCCAAGAGGCCTGTTAACATTTTTATGGCTCTCTTCCTGAAATGTCTATCAACCAGAAAACTCCTTTTCTCTAGAAGTATTTTTTCTTTACTCTGCATTACCCTCAAAATACTAAATAAAGTTACATTCCTGTAGGACAAAGGTGCAGTGAGTTATAATAAAGAAAGTACTTAACTGAAAGATCTAATATTGCTAATACCAGGTCTACTACCTGTTTTTCTATATACCAACTATATCTAAATAAAAGATATGAAAATTTGGCAGCAAGTATTGGCTCGACAAATGAAACCTCTAATCAGTCCTATTCTAATGATTATGACTCCTTGGAAGCCCCTACATTCCTAGGATGTTTTAAGCTTCCTGTGCCTCCTGCACAGGCCTCAAACAATCACATGTGCAGCCTGCAGGCAGGCTAGAAAGCCATCAGAGAGGTTTTTGGATTGAAACACTCTTTCAAATGCAGAAGACTAAAGCCCTGAGTTTGACTTTTTCCAGAGAGTGTCAGAAGATTGGAAAAGCAGGCAGATTCTTATTTTTGGGGGGTACATGCTCAGGAAATGCCAGGGGGGAAAACCTGAGATCTGACTCGTCCTTGCCCATCAAATCTCTGCCACGTGACCATGTCATGGGTGGGATTCCTCACGCTGGCTTCCGGCAGGTCTTATAATGTATTTGGAAAAAAAAAAAGTAAATCCTCAGTCATGTCAAAAGCCATGCATCTCTAATTTTGAGAAGATATTCATTGACCTATGGTAATTTGTTTATAAATGAAAAGAAAATTAAAAGATATTTATATGCTGGAGCTGCATCACTGTGTCTAAGTAAGATTTCTATAAAATATTTAAGTTTGGGGGAACAGCCTTGTATGAAATGAAAAGCTGGTTATAATGGCTTCATTCACCATGTATTTAATTATGGAGTCAAAGATTCTTCGGTTTCACCTTAGGTCCATTGTAAAGATAGAAAGTGAAAGTGTTGGTCACTCAGTCATGTCCAACTCCTTGTGACCTCAAAGACTGTAGCCTTCCTCTGTCCATGGAATATTCTAAGCAAGAATACTGGAGTGGATCACTATTCTCTTCAATCCCTCAATAAATAAGTTAAAAATCCCTACTGAGAACTAAATGTGTATAAAATACCCAGCAGTATTTCACAGAAGGCGCAAACACCAAAAGCCATCTTGGTAGCAGAATGGTTGTTCCTCTCCTGCAGACAAAGGCTGCATCTGTTTCTGGCTGGTAGAACAACAGTAATGGTCTAAAAGGAACTCTAAGAAGATTTACAGAATTATGTAGATTTCTCAAAGTACAAGCAGCCTAAATCCCCTTAACACAGTTATCACATCATGGGAAATGGCAACCCACTCCAGTATTCTTGCCTAGAGAATCCCATGGATGTAGATGCCTGGTAGGCTACAGTCCATGGGGTCACAATGAGTCGGACACCACTGAGCGACTTCAATTCACTTCGTTCCTGTAGTAACACTGAAAACTTGTCCAAAGAGAAGGAAGAAAAGTTCTCAGAAGCAGTGAGTGGAGGGAGGGTGGTTGAAAAGCACTGGACTGTTATATAAAGAAGGCTCTGGGAACATTAGACAGTCTCTTGAAGAATCCCAAGGGGAGAAGGTACTCAGGCAGCCCTGGAAGAACTGAATTTAATTGAATGCCTTCTGAAGTGAAGAGGCCAATTCAAAGTAAGAGCAGTAATTTTAGCTCAAAGTCCTTGTGACTGTTTTCACATGGGGCACAAAACTATCCTCAGCGTCTCTGGAGGATGTGGAGCTATTTCCTCCATCCTGCCGTGGCCCCACTAGATTGTTCTTTTCATTCTTCCTGCTTTCCTGCTCTAAACACAGAAATACACACCCTTCCCTGCTCCCTTATAGAAAAAGTGACTACGATCTAAATAACTTGTTTCCTAGGTATCTTCGGGTTTCCCTGGTGGCTTGGATGGTAAAGAATCTTCCTGCAATGCAGAAGATGCAGGTTCAATTCTGAGTCAGGAAGATCCCCTGGAGAAGGAAATAGCAACCCACTCCAGTATTCTTGCCTGGAGAATCCCATGGACAGAGGAGCCTGGCGAGCTACAGTCCATGGGGTCACAAAAAGTCAGACAAGACTGAGTGACTGACACTTTCACTTTCACAGTATCTTCTATGAAAGTTCTACTCCTTCTCAGAGCTGTTCATTTTTCCCGAATGACCTCAGTTACTCTCTTCAGGCTTATCTCCCGGCCTCTTAGAGCAAATTCATCAAAGAACTGCATACCTTCCCTGCATTCAGATGCAATGAGTTCACAGATTTTACATGCCTCAGTTATTTTCATTTGAATCCTTCTCCCTCTAAATGTGGCATTTAAAGAAAATGTATCAGCAAGTTATTTGAAAATATTTGTGATTCTGTTTCATGTAGTGTTCCTATGAAAAGAAAAGAATATTCATCATAAGAAAATCATTCTTTTGCATCAGATACCAGCCAGCAGAGTTATCAACCCACGAGCTAACTCTTAAGAAATCATCGGCATAACTCAGATTCATGCCAAATTCTTCCAAATGCAACATTCAGTTATTGGAGACTGGTGGTGACGATTCCATTCTAATTTCTTTTCATAGTTATGGCACAGAATCAAATCATTTCATATTCTTGACTGGATTTTTGTGTGGAAGGCATTGGAAACCATGAGGACTTTGTATTGGGGGTGGGGAGCTGTAGGCCACAGCTGTCCTCGGAGATGCGCATGTCATGCTGGAGAGACCAGATGTCCTAGCATTGGGGGAACTTGGGCATATCCCGATTGGAGCAAATAAAAGAGCCTCTCTGTGAGGTGGAAAGGGCAACCAAAATCCAAAAGACTCTCTCTTATGAACAGTGAGTTACTGGCCTTTCCCAGTGAATCATGGAACAGAGTGTCCTACATTTGTAAACACTCCATAAACCAATGCAACTGTGCTTTCTGAGATACGTGGCTTCACAAGAACATTTATGTAGGGGGACACAAAAGCCGAATTCTGGAAAACAGGCTGGGGTGGTTCTTAGAAATGCTTTGAAAGGAATAGAGATTGGGAAATGCTGGGAACAGAGCAGTGTGGAAGGAGCTAAAGTTACCTCCATGGGAAAATGAAAATATTTATAATAAAGACATCAGGAAGCAAGATTCTGAAAAACCCACAGAGATACAAATAGAGTGAACTGTGGATTGCCTGGATTGCCTGGGGCTATTCTTGTTATTATTTCAGAAGGTCCACAGGTCCAAAAAGAGAGTCAATAATTAATTAATATAATTAAGGTAACTCAAAATACCAGAGATCATTTGTAGCTAAACTTAAATCCAGCTTTTCTCATACAACCAAAAATATACACACACATACATAAATATATAAATAGGTAACCAAAAATTACAACATGCAAACCCACAATGGCACACAACTCTTATTCTTCCTTTCTGCTATTTGAGCAATTTTGTTCAAATCAAGCAGATGAAGTGGAGCAAGGCAGGTGTTCACACAGGTCAAGGTGACCGAGTGTGAAGTGCGTTTACGTGAAGTAGCATATTGGTGTGCAGTGTTGGAGCCAGTATAGGACCAGTTGGAGGCAGGGTAGACACATGTCACTCTAGGAAGGTAGCTCAGCTCAGATCATCAGAAAAAGGTGATGAGGACACCCATGCAGGGAAGGGGGTGGCAGGAACAACAGGAAAAAGGCCCTTTCCTCCTCACAGAGAGGCCGTTTTATTTGCTCCAGTTGGCATATGCCCAAGTTCCCCTGGTGCTAGGAAAATGATAAAGCAGGTTTCTCTTGTTGGAACGAGGAGTTAAAATCATGAGAGAAGACAAGAATTAACTGAATTGGAGTTAGAAAAACTGGTATAAGTTTCCTCTTTAATCTAGACAGATAAGAGAGATACAGAGCTAGGGCAGAGAAGGAGAGGGAGAGAGGGAGTGGGGGGTTGGTGCAGGGGGAGAGAGAGTCCCAGAGAAGTCCTGGAAGCAGTGACACCCCAAGATTAAGTAAAGCGACAAGCGCACCTAACACTCTTGGTCTTTAAATACCATTTTCCACTAAAAGGAACAAGAGTATTTTGGATAAATGGCTGGTTTCAGGGCTAGATTAACATCTATTTTGCCAGAAAGTAATGTTCAAATAATATGGGGAATGGTTTATCCCTGGCTGTAACTATACTTATTATGTTCCTAGCAAGTGTCATCAAACATTTAAATAAACATCACTTTAGCATTAAAAAAAAATAATATGGTGACATGATTAAAGTACATAGAAATCCAATTAGAGAGGTCACCACATACCAAATTTGGGACAATTCGAGCACCAGAATAATCATAATGGCATTCAGTTCAGTTCAGTTCAGTTCAGTCGCTCAGTCGTTTCCAACTCTTTGCGACCCCATGAATCGCAGCACGCCAGGCCTCCCTGTCCATCACCAACTCCCGGAGTTCACTCAGACTCACGTCTATCAAGTCGGTGATGCCATCCAGCCATCTCATCCTCGGTCGTCCCCTTCTCTTCCTGCCCCCAATCCCTCCAAGCATCAGAGTCTTTTCCAATGAGTCAACTCTTCCCATGAGGTGGTCAAAGAACTGGAGTTTTAGCTTCAGCAGCATTCCCTCCAAGGAAATCCCAGGGCTGATCTCCTTCAGAATGGACTGGTTGGATCTCCTTGCAGTCCAAGGGACTCTCAAGAGTCTTCTCCAACACCACAGTTCAAAAGCATCAATTCTTCGGCGCTCAGCCGTCTTTACAGTCCAACTCTCACATCCATACATGACCACAGGAAAAACCATAGCCTTGACTAGAGGGACCTTAGTCGGCAAAGTAATGTCTCTGCTTTTGAATATACTATCTAGGTTGGTCATAACTTTTCTTCCAAGGAGTAAGCGTCTTTTAATTTCATGGCTGCAGTCACCATCTGCAGTGATTTTGGAGCCCAAAAAAATAAAGTCTGACACTGTTCTACTGTTTCCCCATCTATTTCCCATGAAGTGATGGGACTGGATGCCATGATCTTCGTTTTCTGAATGTTGAGCTTTAAGCCAACTTTTTCCCTCTCCTCTTTCACTTTCTTCAAGAAGCTTTTTAGTTCCTCTTCACTTTCTGCCATAAGGGCGGTGTCATCTGCATATCTGAGGTTATTGATATTTCTCCCAGCAATCTGGATTCCAGCTTGTGTTTCTTCTACTCCAGCGTTTCTCATGATGTATTCTGCATAGAAGTTAAATAAGCAGGGTGACAATATACAGCCTTGACGTACTCCTTTTCCTATTTGGAACCAGTCTGTTGTTCCATGTCCAGTTTCTAACTGTTGCTTCCTGACTTGCATACTGATTTCTCAAGAGGCAGGTCAGGTGGTCTGGTATTCCCATCTCTTTCAGAATTTTCCACAGTTTATTGTGATCCACACAGTCAAAGGCTTGGGCATAGTCAATAAAGCAGAAATAGATGTTTTTCTGGAACTCTTTTGCTTTTTCCATGATCCAGCGGATGTTGGCAATTTGATCTCTGGTTCCTCTGCCTTTTCTAAAACCAGCTTGAACATCAGAAAGTTAGGACCTATTAAATAAAGCAAGAAATGAGTATATATTGAAAAAAATGAAGGAATGAATTAATTGAAAGTTTGATGAAGAATGATTTATTTACACTGTCTCAGTTCCTTCTTGTCACAAGACACTCATAGGGGCTTCCCGGGTGGCGCTAGTGGTAAAGAACCCACAGGCCAATACAGGAGATGCAGGAGACATGTTCAGTCCCTGGGTAGGGAAGATCTCCTGCAGAAGGGAACAGCGACCCACTCCAGTATTCTTTCCTGGAGAATCCCCTTCGTGGGCTACAGTCTGTAGGGTCGCAAAGAGTTGGACACAACTGAAGTGACTTAGCACATGTGTACAGGACACTCGTACCAAATATTTATCAAGTATAGGGAATAAAGAGTAATTTTATAGTCTATCACACCCATTTTAACAAGTAGTCCAAGGTAAATTATGGAGATTAGGACAATTTGAAATTCTGTGTCATTGAATAGAATGTAAGGCAAAATCCATTGTTTCTGTGATAATCCTGCCAAAGATGTGTAATTTGAATAGATCATGAAGAAATATGAACAAACTGACATTGAAAGATATTCTACTAAACACCTGGGCTGAAATCTAAGACGTCAAGGTCATGAAGTCAAGGGAAAGATGGGGAATTGTTTCAGACTGAAGGATGCTAAAGACAAGTGACAATTAAATGCAAGACATGATTCTGAACTTTTGCTAGAAAGGACACTGGACAAATGGAAAAGCTAAATTGAAGTCCAAGGATATGTTAGATGATAGTAATGTTATCAATGTTAACTTACTGATTTTGATGGTTGATTGTGGTTATCTGAGAGAATAGCTTTGTTTGTGGAAATAGACACTAAAAAAGCTGGGGATGAAGAGGCCACACGTTAGTCACTTGAAGTTATTCAGGAAGAAAATTTTGGTACTGAAATTTTTCTTAGTTTGAGATTGTTTCAAAAATATTAAAGTAGAATGGCTCAGTCTTACAGATTAACTGGTGGGGGGGGGTGGGTTAGTTGCTTAGTTATGTCCGACTCTTGCAACCCCATGAACTGCAGCCTACCAGGCTCCTCTGTCCATGGAATTCTCCAGGCAAGAACACTGGAGAGGATTGCCGTTTTCTACTCCAGGGGATCTTCCCCAGCCAGGGAGAGAATCCAAGTCTCTTATGTCTTCTGCATTGGCAGGAAAATTTTTTTTTTTTAAACCACTAGGGCCACCTGGGCCTGGTTTTAAAGACTGGAGAATCAGGCTCTCTAGTGAGGACTGGTTTGCTCATGATCTGATTTGCCTTGGGTTCCCTTCTCTGCAAAGCTTCAAAACTGATGTATTTTCAGGTTCTATATTTCAGGTTCTCCTTACTTCATTCTGTATCTCACAGGTGACAGCGAAACAGTTTCTCTTTTCTTTATTTTGCTAAGTTATAACTGCTTTGCCTAGGGCTAGACCATGATCAGTAATACTGTGAAGATAGCTTTCCAATCTGAAATAAACCTCCACACACAATTTAATAAGATCTGTTATTCCCCAAGTAAGTAGATTTCCACTTATTAAGTGGCAAATGGAAATAACTTAGAAAAGAATAAAACCAGGCTGTAAGTAAGAGAGTGTCTTAGATAAGAAAGAGCCCAGAGTGTAGAAGGAGATCCCCAGAGACCAAATCCTAGCTCTACCACTAGCAGTTATGAGACCTAGCGTCACTTACTCTTCCCATGTCTTAATATTCTAATCTGCAAAAAGGTTTAAGATGGATACAAACATCATGACATATTCTACCACAACTTTATACCTTGCAATTTAAAAGAACAATGCCTTCATGACCTATTGTGGCGTGAAAAAGCAAGTTGGTATTATGATATGATATTTACGTTGAAAGTACACTAAATAATGCCGTATATTTGTGTGGGTCTACATAAATTCACATACAACCTAAAACAAAACTGATTACACAAGAAACTGTTACCTTTTTAATTTTTTTTTACCTTCGGAAGAAAGGAACTAGATTAAAACTATGATCAAAGAGAATTTAGCTTATGGGTAATGCTACTTTTCTACAAAGAGAATGATTGTATATCATTTACATAATTAAAGGTTGGTAATAAAAATCATGTAACAACATTTCTGTATTATTTTAAGCACATGGTCAATTTTTGATTAGCGTCATAAAAGGAAGTGAACAATGTGCTTGGATCCAAAATATTAAGCTGGAGAGGAAATTCAACGTATTTTCCTCTGGGAAGATAAGAAACGTTATTTGTTGACTTTGTCTCCAGCTGATTTTCAGCTTGGTGTTCTATGGAGACTAAGAATAAAAGCTGTCTTCATTTCCCAGGTGATCTCTAGCTTGGTGGGAAAGGACACCAGTCTGGAGTGACAAAAAAAGGGGGAGGGAGGGTACAAGGTGCTATGAAGCCCTGTAGGCTTTAGCTGAAAGGTGACAATTTCTTTCTTTGCTCTTCTTTTGTTACTGCTGTTACAGTTGGAGATCTGGGCTAGTTAAGGTTTCATTCCGCTACGGGTGGTTGATTTGGATTTCTCAGAGACCTTTGCAACTCTGTGAGCTTTGCCTCTCTGAATACATGCTTCAGAATGGTGAGTAAACATGTGGTGGTGAAGAATCAAAGCGAGGACCTAGTCATGTTTACAGGGAGCTTCCACCAGTTGCCCTTCTACAGTTTCTGCACCAGTACCAGAAGTTCATCTGCAGCAAGGAAGAGGGGGTGGTGACCTTGCTGGTGAAATGGAAATGGGGAGCCAACATTTCCCCTTACAACAACACGGCTTCACATCGGGGCTGGAGAGATCCCTTGTGCCTTAGCTCTAGAATATTTAACCCCTCACTTTTCCCACTTGTAAAGCGGGAATGATACTAGCAGCAACACATGTAACCCAATGCCCCATTTACGAAGCACTTCTAACTCTTAGATTAAAAAAAAAAAGAAAACTTAGAAAATGCATCTGCATTACTCAGTGGGATAATGGGTCAGAAATAGCCTCCTTTTGAAAAAGGTAAACTAATAACATTTTTACTGGTTATTTGATCTCAGTATTTGTGCCAAATGCAATGGATATAATATGATTTCTTATGTTGCTTGCATTTTTACAGTGAAGCCACAGAAAGTTCAAAATCAAACCACTGCCATTTTTGAAAGTGGAGAAAAGAATACAAAACAATTTTTCCCAATTTGATAAAACTAAAACTTTGGCTAAAGAGAAAATACAGTGCTTATATCCATTTAGTCAAATGCCTTAACATAAGACTGATTTAAAAGGACTTGAAGTTCAGGAGTTGGCAAAAATTGGAGACAACCAGGATGCCAGATTTTTCTGATGGGCTCTAAGGAGAAAATGGGATAGAAGAAGCCAGTAGCCAAAGGCTTCCATGAAAAGCAGAAATAATCCATACACAGTAGGTCTCGGAAAAGAGGAGCTTGAGGGACAACAGCCAGTCTCTTCAGTGTGTCTGGCTAGCTCTGTCCCTCCCTGACCCTCAGAAATGATCTAGACTCCTGGGAGTTTCTTTCTGGAAATTGCTTCTCATCGGTTAAGGGTTACTCACAATTCATTTTAATTTTTCTATCTAGAAATTGGATGTGACTCAGTGCGCTTGGTCTGTAATTTTAGGCAAGCACAAGAGCTGGCACGAACCGCCTCCAGAAAGAATGTTATGAAGTTGCCACATACTCAGACGCTGGCAAATGGAGCAGACTTGATCTCCATCTGAGCCTAGTGACTGCCTTGCATCCTCGCCAGCACAGACCTGCAGCTGAAGTGACTTATTTTATCCTAACCGTGTGATCCTAGGTTTGTGTCACTTTTACCTGAGCATCCATGATGTAGGTGCTAGAAGCAGGTGTGTTTTGGATGGTCTGGATTGTACAAAGTGATCTTTCTCAGTGACTGCCTTAAATTGCCCCCCAACAAGTGAGGATCTAGTGTATTTTTAAACTATCACTTCTAAGGAAGGGTTTTGTGTTCAGCCTCCTGCATACTAACTCACAACCTACACTGATGGGGAAATCTATGATATGAGCCGTGTACTTTCTCGTGAGAGTTTGGTTGGAGGTTGGAGAATGAAGTGGGGAGCCTGGAGGATGTCTATTTCCAGGCTGTGTCCCAGGCTGTTCTGGCAGTTGCTGTGATACTGGTTCAAAATAAATGTTATGAGG
Organism: Aepyceros melampus; assembly: GCA_006408695.1. Lineage (NCBI taxonomy): Eukaryota > Metazoa > Chordata > Mammalia > Artiodactyla > Bovidae > Aepyceros > Aepyceros melampus. The sequence goes on from SJXQ01010593.1 coordinate 156,860, forward strand.
CTTTTCCCAGATAATTCCTTAACTCTAATTTCCCTGAGGATTCTTTTGGGAAACATCAGTGGCTGAAATAAATGTAACTCTAGTCAAGCCTCTAAGAGAATGGGATGTGGTCCCCTTGTTTTGGCAGGAAGTAGTCTGTCCCAGCAAGTAAACTACAGACATGGCACCTCTATATCATGATCACTTAAAATAGTCAACTGAATGGCTTTTCCATTTTCTGGTCATAATCTGATTCTAGGACTCTTTCTTAGTTATTCCAACAAACTGCATGAAAACTTGAGTTTAAGTTACAAAATGTCAGAAGAAATTTTTAATAGAAGCTAAAAATAATAGATTTATGTCTGTAGAGCACTTGCTTACTTCTCAATGGCTTTATTTGATTCTTAACATTTCTGAGAGATTATCTGAAGTGTGAAATATTTAGAACTAGAAGGGAATGTGGGAGTTACCTGGCCAGGTCTCTACCTGATGAAGGAATTTCCAATCCAAGCTGCCCACCACTTCCTGCTTCCACCCCGCAAAACAGTTGCCGAATGTGATGGTGAATTTTATGTGTCAACTTGTCTGAATTCAAAGATGCCCAGATAGCTGGCAAAACATGATACTGGAGTGTGTTTGTGAAGGTTTTTTGGGAAGAGATCTGCATTTGAATTGGTAGACTGAATAAAGAATATTGTCTTCACCAATGTGAGTCCTCATTAATGATTGTCATCATCTGATCTGTGGAGGACCTGGAGAGAACAGAAAGATACTGGAGGAGTGTATCCTTAAGCTCTATTCGCTTAAGCTGGGACATCCATCTTCTCCTGTCTTCTGACTTTGGTGCTCAGGGATTTTGGACTTGGACTGAATTATGTCACAGGTTTTCCTGGTTGTCCAGCTTGCAAATGGCAGATGGTGGAACTTCTCAGCCTCCATAATCATGTGAGCCAAATCCTATACTAAATCTCTTGTGTCTGTGTGTGTGTGTATTATACATAACATACATATGTAAATAAGTGTGCATGTATGGTAAGTCATTTTAGTTGTATCCGACTTTTTGTGACCCATTGGACTGTAGTCCGCCAGACTCCTTTGTCCATGGGGATTCTCCAGGCGAGAATGCTGGAGTGTGTTGCCATGAGCTCCTCCAGGGGATCTTCTCAACCCAGGGATTGAACCTGTGTCTCCTGTGGCTCCTGCACTGCAGATGGATTCTTTACTGCTGAACCACTAGGGAAGCCTGCTTATATATATGTCCTATTGATTCTGTTTCTCTGTGGAACTCTAATAACTCTGGGATCACTACCAAGATTTCGCTGTCTCCTCAGATTGCATCAGCCTCTCTTTGATTTCCACCCATTTCTAGTTCTGTCCTGCCACACAGCATGGCAAGAATGGTTAATTCCGCTCTGCACAAAATTTTTATAGGCAGCTATCATGCTGTCCATCTGCATACCCTCTTTACTCCCCTCTCAAACCAAGTATCTCCCCAAACTTGTCCTTTCCCAGCTAGATAGTTGCTATATTTGCTTATGGAACCTGCTTTCACTAACTTTGCCATCTTGCTCCTTTCCATCTGAGTGGTTTTCTTGGAATACCTTGCTGTTGATAGAAACAAAATTTTCTTCTCTTGGTATTATTTGTTGTTAAAAAAGGTGGAGGGGAGAATGAACTTTTTTTTTTGGACACAATATTTCTGTTAAGAGCAATTTGATTTCTGGAAGCTTCATTTGCACTTAACTCATACTGAAAATGTGAAAATGCAGTCAACTAAGTTGGCTAATGTTCACATGTACAATTTTTTTTAATTAATTAATTTTGGAGGGCTATGCCAGAAAATTTGGAAAACTCAGCAGTGGCCGCAGGACTGGAAAAGGTCAGTTTTCATTCCAATCCCCAAGAAAGGCAATGCCAAAGAATGCTCAAACTACTGCACAATTGCACTCATCTCACATGCTAGTAAAGTAATGCACAAAATTATCCAAGCCAGACTTCAGCAATACATGAACCATGAACTCCCTGATGTTCAAGCTGGTTTTAGAAAAGGCAGAGGAACCAGAGATCAAATTGTCAACATCCGTTGGATCATCAAAAGAGAGTTCCAGAAAAACATCTATTTCTGCTTTATTGACTATGCCAAAACCTTTGACTGTGTGGATCACAATACACTGTGGAAAATTCTGAGAGATGGGAATACCAGACCACCTGACCTGCCTCTTGAGAAATCTGTATGCAGGTCAGGAAGCAACAGTTAGAACTGGACATGGAAAAACAGACTGGTTCCAAATAGGAAAAGGAGTACATCAAGGCTGTATATTGTCATCCTGCTTATTTAACTTCTATGCAGAGTACATCGTGAGAAACGCTGGATTGGAAGAAACACAAGCTGGAATCCAGATTGCCGGGAGAAATATCATAACCTCAGATATGGAGATGACACCATCCTTATGGCAGAAAGTGAAGAGATGCTAAAGGGCCTCTTGAAAAAAGTGAAAGAGGAGAGTGAAAAAGTTGGCTTAAAGCTCAACATTCAGAAAACGAAGATCATGGCATCTGGTCCCATCACTTCATGGGAAATAGATGGGGAAAGAGTGGAAACAGTGTCAGACCTTATTTTGGGGGGCTCCAAAATCACTGCAGATGGTGACTGCAGCCATGAAATTAAAAGATGATTACTCCTTGGAAGAAAAGTTATGACCAACCTAGATAGTATATTCAAAAGCAGAGACATTACTTTGCCGACTAAGGTCCGTCTAGTCAAGGCTATGGTTTTTCCTGTGGTCATGTATGGATGTGAGAGTTGGACTGTAAAGACGGCTGAGTGCCAAAGAATTGATGCTTTTGAACTGTGGTGTTGGAGAAGACTCTTGAGAGTCCCTTGGACTGCAAGGAGATCCAAGCAGTCCATTCTGAAGGAGATCAACCCTGGGATTTCTTTGGAAGGAATGATGCTAAAACTGAAGCTCCAGTACTTTGGCCACCTCATGCGAAGAGTTGACTCATTGGAAAAGACCCTGATGCTGGGAGGGATTGGGGGCAGGAGGAGAAGGGGACGACCGAGGATGAGATGGCTGGATGGCATCACGGACTCAATGGACGTNTGCAGATGGTGACTGCAGCCATGAAATTAAAAGACGCTTACTCCTTGGAAGAAAAGTTATGACCAACCTAGATAGTATATTCAAAAGCAGAGACATTACTTTGCCGACTAAGGTCCGTCTAGTCAGGCTATGGTTTTTCCTGTGGTCATGTATGGATGTGAGAGTTGGACTGTGAAGAAGGCTGAGTGCCGAAGAATTGATGCTTTTGAACTGTGGTGTTGGAGAAGACTCTTGAGAGTCCCTTGGACTGCAAGGAGATCCAACCAGTCCATTCTGAAGGAGATCAACCCTGGGATTTCTTTGAAGGAATGATGCTAAAACTGAAGCTCCAGTACTTTGGCCACCTCATGCGAAGAGCTGACTCATTGGAAAAGACCCTGATGCTGGGAGGGATTGGGGGCTGGAGGAATAGGGGACGACAGAGGATGAGATGGCTGGATGGCATACGGACTCAATGGACGTGAGTCTGTGTGAACTCCGGGAGTTGGTGATGGACAGGGAGGCCTGGTGTGCTGCGATTTATGGGGTTCCAAAGAGTCGGACATGACTGAGCAACTGGACTGAACTGAACTAAACAAGAAAGTATGAAATATCAAAAATAAAAAAATACATAATATAAGTGTGCAAAACAAAAAGAGATAATATAGATGTGCAATATTTTTTAAAAAGCAGATAATGTAAGTTTACAAAACCAAAAAAGCAAGTACTTGTCAGTTCCATAGACCAGGATTTTATCTTGACTTTTAATCTCACTTGGTGATGTGCAAGTTATTTATCTGGTTCTCTTGCTTGAGATATTATAAGAATTAAAGATTATATTAGAAACATGCCTAACTTTTAAAATTCTGACAGTATTTGAAATGATAGCACCCTTGGGATAACTTAAGTATTTCCCATAGTTTATGCCTATGCTTTTATTCATCTTTAAACTCTGATATATTATTTTTTAAATTGTTCCTTTGTACCCTTCCCTCACTTATCAGCACTGTTTGATTTAGAAACTATTGTATATGAAAGAGTAATTTAAAAAGTGTACACCTAAGGTATATGCACAAATTTCAGGTTTTATTTAAAATGGTCTAAATTTAGCTTTGAGTTATCTACTGATAAAATTAGAATAATCTTCACCCTTCTTTTTCTAGATCTGAAGATCTGCCTCAGTATACAATCTCTGATCAGCTCTAAGAAACATCATATGTTGGTATTTTAAACTATATATGCTATTTTACATATCTCTGCTGGTTTTTATGAGCAATTATGTAAAACTCACTCATCATAAAGATTTTTAAATTGTAAGTTAATAAGCCTTACAATTGCAAGTCAATAAATAGAGTTTCAAGTCAAATAGATTGTTAATGTTCTCTGCCCACAAAACGAGGGAAACATCTAACTCTTCAGTTTTATTATGATGTCCTCTAAATAGGACCCACAGGTCACTTTTAAGGAGAGAGCTTGGTCTGAACTACTCTGTTAAACAATGGTAATCACAGCTGTCCCCAAGCTCCCCCAATACACTGTGCATCCTTGTGTAATACACCCATACAATTTTTGTGTGCATGTTTGATTTCCTTCTTTCTTAGGGGATAGCATAAGTGGGTAAAATGAATATCATGGCCTGGTTTTACCATTTATTACTTGTGAGATCTGGGACAAGACATATAATCTTCCTGAGACCTTGGTTCTTTCGCTTTGAAATAAAAATAATAAGACCTTAGTTTTGTTGGGAGAAGCACAGGTAATAAGTTAACATCTACCTCAAGCTGGACACAAAAACATAAGCTCCTCTACAAGGTGGCTCAGTGGTAAAGAATGCGGGTTTGATTCCTTGGTCGGGAAGACCCCCTGAAATAGGAAATGGCAACGTGCTCCAGTATTCTGGGCAGGAGAATCCCATGGCCAGAGTCAGACGTGACTGAGCAACTGACCACACCCCTAGTCAACTGAATACAGACACCGCTAGCGAGCTCTTTGAAGGCAGGGAAGGGTTCTATAGTCAATCACCACACCCTTAGCCTTTAGCACAAGGAAGTATGTCATAAAAACTCATGCAAGGAATGAATGAATAAGCAAGTGGATGACTAGAAGACTAATGCTCCAGTCATGTCCAACTCTTTGTGACCCCATGGGCTATACAGTTCATGGAGTTCTCCAGGCCAGAATACTGGAGTGGGTAGCCTTTCCCTTCTCCAAGGGATCTTCCCAGCCCAGGGATCGCACCCAGGTCTCTCGCATTGCAAGTGCATTCTTTACCAGCTGAGCCACAATGGAAGCCCAAGAATACTAGAATGGGTAGCCTATCCCTTCTCCAGAGGATCTTCCCTACCCAAGAATCGAACCAGAGTCTCCTGCATTGCAGGCGGGTTCTTACCTACTGAGCTATCAATGAAGCCCTATTTCAGGAAAGGAGTTTTGGAACTCTTTGATTTATTGAATGATTTGATTTCACTTTGGCTCAACTGAATCCAATAAATATCTCAAATTTTACAAGGTTAAAAGAATATATTTCCTGGTATTTTTCAGCCACAGAAATCATCTAATGTTAAATTCAGCCCTCAATGTCTTGTGAGTCACAGTCTGGGTGCTCTACAGTTGAAATCACTCTGGGGTGTTTGAATCCTTGGGGTCTCAAGGATTTGAGTTCTGGGGTCTCAGAATCCTTGACACTTTGGCTCAGATTCATGATGAACTGATGCTCCCTATACCTTAATATGCTTTCAGCTCCCCTTAGGAATTCATTAAAATCAAATCCTTAGGCATTATACCTAGAGATCCTGAATCTAAGTTCTAGATAAGGCAGGTTTCAGGCAACTGCATTCAAATGGCCCCAAATGCAGTTAATTCTGTTCCATAAATTTTTCTCAAATATGCCATCATCTTTTACATTTTCAGGTTGTTTCCTGGGCTCAGGGCAATTCCTGGACTAATAAGATTGTCTCTAATGTTCCATTTCTTGGCTACTTCTCACCCACCATCCACACTTCTGTCCAAGTGCTCCCTGAGAAGCCCTCACAGTGTCATGTCAGCTCAGTGATTCCCACTCCACCTACAGAAAATAGTAAGGGCCCACATCCATCACAATGAGCTTCAGTGTTGTCCTCGCCAGTTAATTTTTTTTTGTTGTTGTTCTTTTTAGTTGCCCAATCATGTCCTACTTTTTGCGACCCCATGGATTGGGATTTTCCAGGTAAGAATCCTGGAGTGAGTTGCCATTTCCTTCTCCCAGGGGTCTTTGCAAGCCCAGGAACAAACCCATGTGTCCTACCCATGTCCACTGCATTGCAGGCAGATTCTTTACTGCAGAACCCCGGGGACGCCCCATCCATTTGCTTCATTCTCCAGTCATAAGCAACCGCTCAAAACACCCAATACCACAGGCACACTACTTGATGTATTTTTAGCTCAAGCTGTTTCCTCATTCTGGAACTCTCATTCTCCCTGCAGCCTCATCTTTTATGTGAAATTCCAGTGATGCTTTTAAAGTTGAGCTAAATGTAGCCAGAATCCATTGAGAGATCCTCTGTGACTCACTGCCAGGCTGGCTTATTGCTAGAGTACATCTACTCATTCATTCATCACTTAGTGAAATCAGCAGCCCTCTTACACCATGCTATGAATACTGTGTTTATTACAAGTTTTGCACAAGATTGTGAACTTCTGAGAATCAGAGATCTTGTTTACACTATTTTTATAACCCTAGAATCCTGAGTTAGTACTCCTGAAAAACAATCCCAAAATGTTTTAAATAGTTAAACTTCACTGAAATAATATTTCAAAGTGACTAGTTTGAGAGGTACATTTTTTCACTACATTTTTCTGATTATAAAGGTAATATATGCCTATTCTACAAAAGAGGGTAATAATAATATAACAAGGAAAATTATCTGATACCACCATACAAAAAGTAGCATATTTCTTCATGTAAACTATATACACATATAATGATATTTGATATAATAAGCTTCCCTAGTAGCTCAGTTGTTAAAATATCTGCCTGCAATGCAGGAGACCTGGGTTCAATCCCTGGGTGGCTAAGATCCCCTAGAAAAGGAAATAGCAACCCACTCCAGTATTCTTGCCTAGAGAATTCCATGGAAAGAAGAACCTGGAGGGCTACAGTCTATGGGGTTGCAAAGATTTGGACACAACTGTGTAACTAACTTTCACTTTTTTTTAAATAGGGATATTTATGTATGTATAAAATATCTTTTTTTAAACTTCGGATTATACAGTATTATTATATCTTTGCACTTTCCCCATTATTAGTCTTAAATACTTTTTTCAAGACATGTTAATAAAGGCAAATTATTCACTGTGAATATCTTTACTTAGTTAGTTTATAATTGCTCACATTTGATTGACTTTCTTTTCTTAAATGCAATAAATAATGTTTCAATGCTATATGATTTTTTTCTTCCATGAAGCCACTCAAACAGAAATTCTCAAGTCAAAGGGTCAAAACATTTTAAGGCTCTGGAAATAGACATAGCCTATTTATCCTCCAGGAAAGTTGAACTATTTTCCATTCCCATAGCAGGATGGTACTCATACTACATCTTTATTTGCACTGAGATGTGCTACCAAGATAAAAAGCAAGGAAACAAACAAAAATATTTTTTCTGCATTTTATATGTCTAAAATAATGCTTTGATTTTAATATTTACTTTCACTAATATTGAGTTGAATGGATATGGATATTTCTCAAATGCTTGATAACAGAAGGGTTGATCCATATCCTTATTTTCTGTTTTATTTTTCTATAAGATAGTTTTACTTACTAATTTTTATATTTTAACTTAGGTATTTACATACTATTTATATTAACAATATCCAATGTTTAACACTTTTAGTCATTTATGTTATTGCTAACAGATGCTTCTAATTTTAAGTAGTAAAATCAATTAATTTTTTCAAAATTTCTCCAGTTTTGATTATTCAAATTTCTTGACTTTTTGATAACATATAAATATAACTCTTACTTTTTTCAGAGTTTATGGTTTTATTGTATTCTTGAATTTACTTTTACTTCATTTGTTTATATTCTTTGTTACCAAAAGTACATTGCTTATGAAGAGAAAATATATTTATAAGAAAAATGATACAAAAGGTAAAACAATAAAAGGGCAAATTTTGCATTTTAATTTTTCATGAGGTGAGAATTTACTTTTATCTGATCAATTGTTCAAGCATATATATATATGTGTATGTATATATCCATCATAGTGGTTAAGCCATATACCAATTTTTTAAATTCTGTACTATAATCTCATTTTATAAGGTACTAGCAATGGCAACCCACTCCAGTACTCTTGTCTGGCAAATCCCATGGACAGAGGAGCCTGGTGGGCTGCAGTCCATGAGGTCGCTAAGAGTCGGACACAACTGAGCGACTTCAGTTTCCCTTTTCACTTTCATGCATTGGAGAAGGAAATGGCACCCACTCCAGTGTTCTTGCCTGGAGAATCCCAGGGACGGGGGAGCCTGGTGGGCTGCCGTCTATGGGGTCGCACAGAGTCAGACACGACTGAAGCGACTTAGCAGCAGCAGCAGCTGATATAAAACTTTCAATCACTACAATCTGTATATCAGTTCTACCTTAAGGAAAATAATATCTAAGAGAAAAAAAATTACTTCTCTTCAAATTACCCTGGTATAATCATTATCTTCTTGATACACAAATGTATGTGAATGCACATATATATACACAATCCATCTTTTGCAAAAAGTACTCTGTTTCATTTTCTGGCTTTAAATGATTCATATAATGGAAAAATGTAGTTTTTCAGGTTGCAGTGTATTTTACCAAATTCTCCAGAAGTGTTTCACTTTGGAAAATATTTAGCAATTATGTTTTAAAAAATCATTGTTTGTCATCATTTAGTCACTAAGTTGTGTCCCACTCTTGCGACCCCTTGGACTGTAGACAGCCAGGCTCCTCTGTCCATGGGACTTCCCAGGCAAGACCACTGGAGCGGGCTGCTGTTTCATTGTCCAAAAGAATCGTTACATTTCATTAAAAGAAAATAAAAATCCATTTTGAAGCTGTCTGGCACCTGACCATATGATCAAACACATGCACACATGAGTATACATGCACACAGACATTTTATAGATAGTCATAAACATAAGTATGTATATATGCAGAAAAGTATAGGTCATACATTTTTGTGTATAAGTATGTATGTGTGTATTTGTGCATATGTGCATATAACAGACACATATGATTAAATTATTGAAACCTATGGGTTTCAAAAAACAAAATAATAAAATATTGCTGAAAGAATATATGTGTCTTTAATATCACTAAAAGGCTTCCCTGGTGACTCAATAGTAAAGAACTCGCCTCTTGCAATGCATGAGACTCAGGTTCGATCCCTGGGTTAGGGAGATCCCCTGGAGGAGGAAATGGCAACCCACTCTGGTATTCTTGCCTGAGAAATCCCATGGAGAGAGGAGCTGGTGAGCTACAGTCCATGGGGCTGCAAAAGAGTTCAACATGACTTAGCAACTAAGCAATAACAACGTTACCGAAGAAAAAATTAGTATGCTAAAGTTAATAAATTCTCATATCTTAAGATCCTTTATTGATCCCAAGGAATGATCTCAAAAAACCCTTGAATGATTTTACAAAAGTTCAAAAATAAATTAGCAAGTTATATTAACCTTTGATCAAGTGACTTTAGAATGAAGGATTGTCACAATCTAAGTATTAATCATAAGAACATCAACAATGTAATTATAGCAGCAAACATTACTTATTATACATAAACTATGTTCCAGACACCAGACTGGCACTTCACATATATCAGTTCCTATAGAGCTTAATAACTATATAAGCTTGTTATTTGTTAGATGATAAGTTGAGGCTTAAAGAGGTTGAATAATTTGTATAGTATCAGATTCCTAGCGGAAGGCAGAACTAGAATTGGAATTCAAAACCAAATATACCAAATGCTTAAGTCTGTGCCCTTATTAGTACACTGGATTGTCTCACAGCTAATTCTGATTAAAGTGGCCCACACTGGAAACACACACACGTGTGTGAGCACACACACACAAACAATCATCATAGTACTCTCATTTCACATAGCCAGTAACATGTGAAAGTGTGCTGTATTAAATAAAGGTGGTAAAACTTGCAACTGAAATATTAGAGGATTTATAAACTATCAAAACGTTTGGGGAGGGGTGAAACTCTGATCTTATTACTTGTTATACGTGTCATAATTATCATCATACCATCCTCTCATCTATATTATTTAAGATCATGGGCGCAATAACCATAGCATGTTCTCAGTGAGCAAAGCACTGTGTGAACATTCAGCTTGATTCATTTCACTTTAGCCTCACAACAGCCCTGTGATCATTATATTCTGGATGAGAAAATCAAGTTCAGAAGAGGTTAGAGGTTAAAGCGTCTGTCTGCAATGCGGGAGACACAGGTTCGATCCCTGGGTTGGGAAGATCCCCTGGAGAAGGAATGGCAACCCACTCTAGTATTCTTGCCTGGAGAATCCTATGGACGGAAGAGCCTGATGGGCTACAGTCCACAGGGTCGCAAAGAGTCGGACACGACTGAGCGATTTCACTTTCACTTAGCCATCTCTAGAGACAGATTCCATAATGGGTGTGAAAGAAAGTTATTAATAGAGTAAAACCTGTCATCTTCTTCCTGGCTGGGACCCTCTATCCACAGCTCAGGTTCCTTGCCTCTAATCCATAGGGATACATTCATTCATCCTCAGAATATTTTCACTTGCTTAAATTTAATATCACAGAGATAAACTGCAAAGATAGTTCTCTGTCTTCACTTCCTCCCTCCCTGCTTCCTTCTTAAAGACGTTATTACTCCAACACCTAATGGATGGAGCATTCTGACTGGAGATGTGTCCAAGTGATGAATAGTAGCAATTTCATTAATGATTAAGAACAATGGGTGAATTCCCTGGTGGTTCTGTGGTTAGGACTCCACGTTTTCACTGCCAAGAGTGCAGGTTCAATTCCTGGTCAGGGAACTAAGTTCCAAAAGCCAAGTAGCATGCCCCCCACCTCACAAAAAAAGAAGTGCTCCTTTCTCATTATATAAAAATACCTCCATCTCATCTCACTTTCAAACTGCTTACTCACTGGTTGTATTTCTGTTTGTGTTTTGAGAATATATTACTTGCTCTGTGTACTTCATCAAGGGAAGCCCTCTGAAGGTATTTTCTTTTTTATTCATCAACCACACCTCAGGTTCATTTCAGTAAGCACCTTTACCCTAAGTTTCATGGCAACAGACAGTATAGTAGTCCTCCTATACACATTTATATGCCTCTCCAAGTATATTCACAAGTATAGTTAGTGTCTCCTTATTGAGTTACATAAAAGGGTTAGCTGATTCAATGAGTGGCATTAGGAGGAAAAGTCCAAGAAACACTGCATAAAGGGAAAAGACCAAAGGTGGTGTTTCAAAACACCATGAAAGAAGATGCTAACTGCATCAAACCATCATTTAATAATTTTTCACTGTAGCAGAAATTTAAGAAGAATAAAATCTCTACATCTAGAAAAATGAAGCCTTAAACATTTAAAATGCATCACATTTTTGTATAACAAGATGACAGCTATGTGCAAAGCAAATTGTCAAAACTGGGTGCTAACATTGTATCTCATATGAACACATACAAAATGCACAGTGGTAACTGAATGTGATTTGGCACATACATGTTCTATGTGCCAGACCTATGATCAAAGACTATATGGTAGAATATACAATGAGAAACTGCCTATCATCTATTCAGGTGTGTGTAACATCATATGTGCATCTCTATACATATGTACAGAGCATATATACAGGTATAATAAGTGCATTCATTTGTGTAGGGTATAGAAAAATGCAATGACTGAGAAATGTTCATACTACTGCATGAGAAAGAGTTGATTTATGATACAGTTCTCAAATGTCTGAAATTGTCTTAAAGTGTTGCTACATTAAAATCTGTATACAGTGGTAAGGGACATGTAAAATAAGCATGAATGATAGATGATTTAATATATGACATTCCTATATCAAAATGCAAGAAGAGGCTTTACAGAGGAAAGTTATTTATGTCCAAATATCAAAAATATTATGTCTGTGTCTGCAAGCAGGACCACGTATTATCTTAAAATACAGATATAGACACAGATATATAGACATATATATGTATATATAACTTGATTTGACTTTTACTATTTTATGATTATTAATTCTTTACCCTTAGAAAGTAAAAAGACTATAGAAAAATTGTGATACATTTTTCTCAACAAAAAAAGGCACAGCATATTCTTCAGCAATTAAATCTAATAATGACTACAATTTTAGCTGCTAATTGATTAAATGAATTGTTTGTAATAAGAAAACCTGAGTAGGTTTCAGAATTAATTTATGTTTCTAAATGAGCAAGAACTTTCTAAGTAGAACGCCTTAAAAAGACATTCCCTGAAGGAGCAAACAGTATTACAAGATAAAATTCAATTACAACAAGTGTATTGATGTTTTCACAAAGTGTATTCTCTTAATCACTTACATTAGCATTAAGTTAATTTTGAGTTTAATTCCATTAGAAAATATTGGTTTTTAATTGTTCATATGGACTTGATCACAGATAAATTAAGGAGTGTCACATCTCAATAGACATTTGTTTTATCTAGCAAAAGAAAGGGAAGTTCAGAGACAACCAGAATAAACTAATCCTCAAAGAACAGTTTTAAACATCTTTGGCAGAGCTAACAATCATTTTCATATCTTGTAACTTTGACTAGACCTTAGAAAGTATGTAAAATATATTTTTCTTCTGTAGAACACATTACCCAATAGAAGCGTAACGAGAAACAAGTTGCAGATCCTAATAATTCAATCCTGAAGTCAGCTTTGCTGTTTACTCGCTCTGGTAAGTCACTTCACTTCTCTTGGCCTCAGGTTAGAAAGGACTGGGAGGTACAAAATATGAATGCAAGGTTGCATCAGGGTCACAGGTGTATTTTGTATAAAGTGCACAATATTTTAAAGTTTTGAAACTATGTGAACAAAAAATCATTAGATTATATAGAAAAAGAATGAGAGAGAGAACAGAGGAGGAAAGGAAAGGGCTGGGGAAGATTCACCTGGAATGTGGCTTCTCTTGAAAAATCACAGAAACATGGCCACAATTGGCTATGGCTGTTTTCTTTCCTCTCTTTAAATAGGCTTATTTGTCCAGTTCAACTTGCATGCGTGCTTTGTAGCTCCGTCGTGTCCAACTCTTTGCAACCCCATGGACTGTAGTCCACTAGGCTCATCTGGCCATGGGATTTTCCAGGCAAGATTACTGGAGCAGGTTGCCATTTCCTTTTCCAGGGGATCTTCCCAACCCAGGGATTGAAACTGTGTCTCCTCTGTCTCCCGCGTTGCAGGCAGATTCTTTACCCACTGAGTCATTAGGGAATCCTCCAGTTTAACTTGGTCCCATGTCATTCAAAGCTGAGACAAAGCACCAGTTGCCATTTTCATTTCACTAGGAATAATACTTTTCATCTGATAGAAAATATTTTCTGTTCTGTTGATTCTATCAAAGTGAGAAAGTACCCATTTCCAATGCCTCCTAGGTAGCTGTCGGCACTGGGGTCTATGACTCTGTAACTTCACCATCTAAATAAGTTTCTTTTCATTCTATGATTTCAAGTCTGAGCCACATGGACCTAAAGTCTAAGGCCTTTCATCTTAATTCAAAATCATCACTTATGCCCCAAGTAATCAAAATAACCCTTGTAATTAGACTCCAATTACTCTGTGGTCAACATTACAAGGATTTATAATTGGACTCTAATCCAATTATAATTGGATTTCCTCAAAAGAAGTTGGCCATTTTCCTTTTAGCAAAATTCATCCAAATCGTCATGGAGTCAGTAGGGAAAGGCAGGAAAAAATGAGCACCTTGTACAAGAAACCCAAAATCAGCTTAAGAGCAAGCAGTTCCCTTGCAAAGCCAACAGTTCAGTAGAGTTTCCTTCTTTGCTGCCTAATTCATATCCTCCATCTCAATTTCTTTTATCCTGCTTCCCATGCTGCTTACCGACTGCCCAAGAAAACATCCTTCAGGGCAGCTAAAAACAAGGTGTCATGGAATCACCTAAATGAATTCTAGAAGAAGCATGGATTGTAAGATGTGCTCTAAAGCAGTGGTGCCCAAAGGTTTTGGCACCAGGGACTGATTCCCCGGAAGAGAATTTTTCCAGGGACTGGAGCAGGATGGGGCAGGATGGGGGATGCGGTGGGTGAGAGGCAGTTTCTGGCTGATTCAAGTACATTATATTTATCGTGCACTTTATTTCTATTATATTGCATCAGCTCCACCTCAGAACATCAGGCATTATATCATGGAGGTTGGGGACCCCTGCTCTACAAAGATAACAAACAAGGGCTTTCAGCGGAGGCTCAAGTTTAAAGGCATGAAATCTGATTTCAAGAATTAAAATCTCTTGTGTGCTGTTAACTCACTTCTCAGGAGGGCAATATGATCAGTTTTGCTCATTTGAAAACTAGAAGAAATTTCTTTTATTCAGTGTAATTTATGTTATAACAATTGAGGAAATCAGTTCATTTAAAAGTACCTTTTCTAAAGGAATATTCAAAAGGTTCTCTAATTGTGAAAAACATACACTCTTTCAACCTGAAAGTTATTAACTAGAAAATGGCCCTGCCATCCCAGATCTTCTCAGCTTCTGTCTTTCAAAGAATCATGAATGGGCTGTAGTATCATTCTCCACCGTACGTAAGGAACAACTTATGCTCAGAGGTAGAATCAAAGTTAAAACATAAAGCAATAAAATCCTTGTGGGTGAGAAATGGAATATTTCCTGCCATATTAGTAAACAAAAAATGTCACAATCATCAATGGTTGAAGCCACCATGGATAGTGAGCTGGTGAACCCTGAGGAGGCTCAGGAAGGCAAGAATACCTGCCATCTAGCAGCCATCAGACTACAGCCACTCCCTAAAGTGAGCCCTGAGAAAACTCAGAATGTGAAAAATAGTTTATCAGTCCCAGATAACTGAGGTGCACATCAAAGGAAGGATTTTAGTGAGCCCAGATTCTTGTATCTTCTCATACAAAGCAAAGCACTAAAGTCCTTAACTTGAGATATCTGTTTTTTTCCTAAATTAATAATAATCCTTTGACTACCTGCTCTTTGTTGCAAAACTTCCACATAACCTGTCTCCCCTCATGACCTCCTGAGAGCAGTTCTCCCAGGATCACTTAAGATGCTGCTTTCTGGGCTTGAAGTTCTAAAAATTCCCATCAAATAAAAGATAACTCTCAACTTTCAGGTTGTGAATATTTTAATTTTGTTCATATAGGAAATGGTTCTAGGATCGTCCCTGCATCTCTGCCATATTATGCTGCCCTCATTGACAAGTCTCTGTAGTATTTGTCCTCATAATGTCCTTCAGTTGCGGGTTTCAGAGAAAGGAAAGCAAGTCAACAGGGATAATACTGGAGACAAAGACAAGGAAGACCAGAATGGGGAGGGAATTATCAATACTACTGTTCTAATACTTTTGCTCATAGACAATTGCTTTAATCATTCTTTTATCTTCTCAGAATCTCAAAGTGCTTCCATTGTGAACAGAATCATGTCCACATAACTCGGGGATGCATTGAAACATGTGGACCTGATGGCCACATGTACTTTCACGATCCATCGCTTACAACTCCCTTATTACGAATGGAATCCCGGGTTCTCTCCAGCTTGTGGCAGTGTACACCATTTCTGATTCAAACTGGAATATTATATTTCTCTCAATCAAGACTGCTCTTAATTCAGATTTCTAGATGGCCAAGAAGATGACATACCTGCTACTTTTGAAAACATGAGGGCTTTCCTGGTCACACAGTGGATAAGAATCCTCCTGCCAACACAGGAAACATGGGCTCAAACCCTGGTCCAGGAAGATCCCACGTGCTGAGGAGCAGCTAAGCCTGTGCTCCACAATGACTGAGGCCACACAGCTAGAGCCCTCGAGCCACAGCTTCCAGGCCTGAGTGCTGCAACTTCTGAAGCCCATGCACCCTAGAGCCTGTGCTCCACACAGCAAGCCACCGCAATGAGAAACCTTTGCACTGCAATGAAGAGTAGCCCTACTCACAACAACTAGAGAAAACCACTGCAAAGCAAGGAAGACCCAGTGCAGCCAAAACCAAATAATTTTTTTAAAAAATTTAAAATAAAATATGAGGAATCACTTTTAGTATGCTGCTCTGAGCCCCATTTCTAAGAGCCTTTGGAAATAACTGATACAACTTTACAAGTCCATGCTTTCATAAAAGCTATGTGAAACATCCCATCCCTACCAGTTCTTACTCAAACGTAACCAATAAGACAATCTGAAATAATAAGGGGCTTGGGGGTGGGGTGAAAATCAGAAAGATAAAGGACAAGCAAGAGAATGATATTGGTGTTTTGTAATAATTTGCAGCTATCAGAAGAATTGAAATGGGATCAAAGTGGCCAAAAAAATACTGCTGTTAGCTTACATCTCTTCTTCCCTCTTTAACTACTCTTCCCATGGCTCCTCATACCTGCCAACATAACATAATTCTAATTGCATTGCTTAGGAAAAGGCCTTGGGAAGCACTACTACAAATAAGTGTAGTAGAGATGACAGAATTCCAGTTGAGCTGTTTCAAATCCTAAAAGATGATGCTGTTAAATTGCCACATTCAATATGCCAGCAAATTTGGAAAACTCAGCAATGGCCACAAGACTGGAAAAAGTCAGTTTTCATTTCAGTCCCAAAGAAAGGCAATGCCAAAGAATGCTCAAACTTCCATACAATTGCACTCGTTTCATATGTTTGCAAGGTAATGTTCAGAATCCTTTAAGCTAGGCTTCAACAGGATATATCTTAGAAGATGTACAAGCTGGATTCAGAAAAGGCAGAGGAATCAGAGATCAAATTGCCAGCATGCACTGGATCATAGAAAAAGCAAGTGAATTCCAGAAGAAAAAAAAATAGAATTCTGCTTCATTGATTATGCTAAAGTCTTTGACTGTGTCCTGTCTGTGTTAGTTGATCAGTTATGTCTGACTCTGTGCAACTCCATGGACTATAGCCCACAAGGCTCCTCTGTCCATGAAATTCTCCAGGCAAGAATACTGTAGTGGGTAGCCATTCCCTTCTCCAGGGGATCTTCCTGACCTAGGGATTGACTCTGTGGATCACAACAAACTGCCAAAAATTCTTAAAGAGATGGGAATATCAGATCACTTTCCTTGCTTCTTGAGAAATCTGTACGCAGGTCAAGAAGCAACAGTTAGAATGGGACATGGAACAATGGACTGGTTCAAAATTGGGAAAGGAACACATCAAGGCTAAATATTGTCACCATGCTTATTTAACTTATAGACAGAGTACTTCATGCAAAATGCCAGGCTGGATGAATCACAAGCTGGAATCAAGACTGTTGGGAGAATTATCAATAACCTTGATGTGTAGATGATACTTGATGTGTAGATGATCTCCTGCAAGGAGATCCAACCAGTCCATTCTGAAGGAGATCAACCCTGGGATTTCTTTGGAAGGAATCATGCTAAAGCTGAAACTCCAGTACTTTGGCCACCTTATGCAAGAGTTGACTCATTGGAAAAGACTCTGATGCTGGGAGGGATTGGGGGCAGGAGGAGAAGGGGACGACAGAGGATGAGATGGCTGGATGGCATCACCAACTCGATGGCCGTGAGTCTGAGTGAACTCCGGGAGATGGTGATGGACAGGGAGGCCTGGCGTGCTGTGATTCATGGGGTCGCAAAGAGTTGGACATGACTGAGCGACTGAACTGAACTGAACTGAACTGTAGATGATACCACTCTAATGGTATCTAATGGCAGGAAGAAAAGAGGAACTAAAGAGCCTCTTGATAAGGTGAAAGAAGAGAATGAAAAAGCTGGCTTAAAATTCAACATTCCCAAAATGAGTATCATGGCATCCAGGCCCATCACTTCATGGTGAATAGATGATGAGGAAACAATGGGAACAGTGACAGGCTTTATTTTCTTGGGCTCAAAAAACATTGTGGATGGCGACTGCAGCAGTGAAATTAAAGATGCTTGCTCCTCGGAAGAAAAGCTATGACAAAGATAGTATATTAAAAAACAGAGACATCATGAAGCTGACAAAGGTCCATCTGGTTAAAACTAAGGGTTTTCCAGTAGTCATGTACATCTAGATGTTAGAGTTGGACCATAGAGAAGGCTAAGTGCAGAAGAAATGATGCTTTCAAACTGTGATGCTGTAGAAGACTCTTGAGCGTCTCTTGGATAGCAAGGAGATCAAACCAGTCAATCCTAAAGGAAATCAACCCTGAATATTCATTGGAAGGACTGATGCTGAAGCTGAAGCTCCAATGCTTAGGCCACCCGATGGGAAGAGTAGTCTCATTTGCAAAGACCTTGATGCTGGGAAACATTGAGGGCAGAAAGAGAAGGGGGAGGCAGAAGATGTGATGGTTGGATGGCATCACCAACTCAATGGACATGAGTTTAAGCAAATTCTGAGAGTTACTAAAGATCAGGGAAGCATGGCATGCTGCAGTCCACAGGTCTCAAAGAGTCGCACACAACTTAGCAACTGAACAACAACAACAAAAATAGTGTAAATTTCTCTATATTGCAGTTGAGGAAACGGAGGTCCCAGAGCCAGGTGATGAAGGACAGAAGCTTTAAGTCAGGGCTGATTGATTCTACAACTGTCATCTTTCTACCTATCAAAGTATTCTCTCAAATTAGAAAAAAAAATCAATAGAAAAATAGTTTTGAAAAGGAAATTAAAACCAGTAGAAACTTCACTCTTCAAATGAAAATGGATTACCAATCTGTCTTCAAAATTTAAATATTATTCTAAGTTACATCAGTCATGTCCAACTCTTTGCAACCCCATGGACTATACAATCCACGGAATTTTCCAAGCCAGAATACTGGAGTGGGTGCCTTTTCCCTTCTCCAGGGGATCTTCCCAACCTAGGGATCAAACGTAGGTCTCTCATATGGCAGGTGGATTCTTTACCAGCGGAGCAACAAGAGAAGCCATAGTTAATAAATAGAATTCCTTAATTCAATATGTTGAGGATGAATAAATTTTCTTTCACCCTTCTAGGTTCTTTTGGTTGGTTTAAGAATCAAATTGACATGAGGCAGATTAGTATGACAAAGTCAAACAGTAAGTTCAATAACATGTATACATGGTAGACACCTAGGAAAACTGAGTAACTCACCAAAATGACACAGCCCTCACCTGAAATACCATCTTCAGCTAAAGACAAAAGACTATAAAGGGAGTAGTGTGTTGGGACTTCTAAAATGCACCCTGTGGAGGCAATTCACGTGGAGATGAAAAGGCAGAAGTGTGTCCAGTGAATGCTTGCTGGGCCAGGCAGAGACAATGGGGCAACAGAAGAATTTAAACAAACAGAATTTGTTGGACTCCTCCCTGTTTCCCTGGTGGCTCAGACGGTAAAGCGTCTGCCTGCAATGCAGGAGACCCAGGTTCGATTCCTGGGTCGGGAAGATCCCCTGGAGAAGGAAATGGCAACCCACTCCAGCACTCTTGCCTGGAAAATCCCATGGATGGAGAAGCCTGATAGGCTACAGTCCATGGGGTCACGAAGAGTCAGACACACTGAGAGACTTCACTCCCTGTTTGCACACCTACTTCATATTACATTTATCTGTGGTGATAGCTCCCTTCCTGGAACAAGTCCTCAATCTGCAATCTTTTAGGCAGTTAAGAGGAAGGTCAAAGGTGATTCCTGAGTCTTTCGGGCCTTAAAAATAATCAACTTAAATTAATCCTTCTGCCAAAAAGACACAATTAGGGGTGGCAACTTTTGCTCCTCTGCAAATATAACTATTAAAACTTTCATAAACATTGTAGAAAATGTTTTAAAATACCAACGCCCTCTCTGTATCATATGTGGTGAATAATGCAAAATATCTCACTCATTAGTATGTTTTTCCCTAGGACCAAGATTTCAACTTATACAATGTTTTTTAATGGTTTCTCCTCTACCTTCTCCTCCACAGAAATAAATTACTTGGTTTTCTAAAACATTCCTCAAAAATGAGAACATGCAGTTGTAGTGGTGTCCATGCTTGTTAAGCTACATTTTTCCCTGAGCATACTTGCCAAGTTTCTCATACAATATATTTAATACATTTCTCTTAGCTGGGATGGAAATAGAATAATTTATTCATTGTCCTTAGAGGATTGTGTCATGATAACAAAACCAATGATGCTGTCCACTTCATCATATATTACAATTATCGTATACCCTTTAGAACTATAATTATAGCTTATTTTAACTGCTACCATTTTTCATATAAGGCACCTGAGTCAGAGAAGTTAAATAATGTGTCCATGAAATTCAGCCAGGGGATAACTGAGCCAGGATTAAATCAAAGATTCCACACATCTGCACATTTACATCCGATCTCACCACGTTCCCGAGCCACGCATTCCACAAACGAGACTATCCTGATTGAGACTTCTCTGAACCCCCCACGCTTACGTCCTGTATCTTTCCATGCAATTCAAAAATATACGGGAATCATGAAAGAAACAAATGGTCTTTATAGCTCCTCTTCATAAAATACTGCAAGCTGAAGAAAATATTGCCTCTTTCCCTTGAAAGTTTAGAAAATTTCTGAAAGACTTTGACCTGTGAAGATGAAAGCCCTCAGTTTGTTTTAAATTTTCAGAAGAGCAACTGAAAACTCTTTCATCCATTGTAAACAGTGACAAATGACATTAATGGAACCTAGGTAGATTGTGAAAGAAAAAAAAATCTTGTCAGATGATTTGAGAAAGTAGTAATGATTAATCATTCAATCTACTATAGAAATTAATAATCTCGAATTTCTCTCCCATTAACAGGTAAGACTGAAGTTTTGTCTCTCACTTTATTAACACGTGATCTACACTAAAATCATTATGTTGCTAGAAATATAACTTCCAGGTTATACCCTGTGTTCAAGTTCTCTGAACCTCAATGACCTCTGTGCACTTGGCAAACAACTAATCTCCAGGACACACCCACTGGGACCAAATATAACCTCTGGTTTTCTATCAACAGATTGTTCCCACGAGAACCTGCAAAGAGATCAGATTCAGGATATGGGATGGAACATATGTTCCACTTCTCAACTGACTAATGGCAAATAGGCAGGGGCTTCCTTCCGGGTCTCAAGTAGCGAACAGACACACGGCAATAAAGCAGTAACAGGTCAGGGGTCATCGTCGGAGATGAGCCTTCTAGACTGAGGCAGCTGTCCACCCTGCACTGGGCGCTGACTGACTTTGCACATCTCTGGTTTTTCCAGGAATCACTATAGCACCATTACTCGTGGCTGCCCTCTGCACACTCACTTGGAACAGCCCCGGGGGCAAATGTGGTCTCAAACATTTCTTGTCAATTATTCCAAAAGCACTAACCTTCCCCACTCCTCACCAAAACTTCTAAAGGAATAATAAATTCTTCTAAGAAGGATTCATAAACTCTCAGATTATTTATATGTTAGGTTCACAAAATGTTGCATAAGCAAACACCAGAAAATACAGCTCTTCTTAATACGATGTGTCAGAATACGTTTTAAACCTCTGAATCCACACACCGCAACCTAATATATAGTCAAAGCCCAGAACTCTATGCGAGTTACACTGTCTTAAGAGACTAGCTTCCTCACCAGAGTCTTGCTGGGAGAAGCAGACGGTTTTCATTTACTTTTTGCTCCTTCTCTCTGCCCAGCAGCTCTCAGAGCAAGAAAACCAGTTACTGAAACTCAACAGAAGACCCTAAGTTTTGTGGCTTCCCCCGACTTCCTCAGCCTTAACCTTGTTTTGTCATTATGCCCAAGACAAAGCGGGAAAGGAGGACTGCTGGTAGTGCGTACAGAGATGGCTGAAGATCCCTCTGGCATTGTCACCAATGAAATGTCGCCAAGAAAGAATGGTCAGGACCAAAGATTGCTGGTGTCCCAAGTTGTTCTTGTTTCACTGACAATTAGTTCACAAAGGAGACTGAGCTTTCTGATTATCCTGCATGTCTAACAATTGCTCCTCCACTGGTACCAGAAATCTATTACCAACATCATTATATGCCCTCAGCATACGACAGGAATTTGATTCACAAGTGCCTATATTTCCTATCAGTGCCTGGAAAAAGTGAAGTTTTCTATTGATTCATAGTAACAACCCAAGAATCAACGTTTATTTTTCTAAAAAAGAAAAAGAAAGAAAGGTTATAACCAGACCAAATATATTTTAGGAAAATTGACTTTAATCCAAATCTTTGTCATCCTAAAACATAATTTTTTTTTCAATTATTATTTGATGCTCCCAAAGTGATTGCCTAAAACCTAAAGTATTATGTAGGATTTTCAGTGGGAAGACTGCAGCAGTTTGGAAGAGATAAACTAGTCAATAGCACCCCCTGGTGGCAATGGACACTCATCTGCTTGGGAATCTGTGGTGGTTTTAAATGTCTTCAAAGGGGCGATTTCATGACCTCTCCCTGTAAAATATTCCAGGATTTTACGTTCAGGTCTGTTAAAATGCTTTTCACTACAGCATGCACCCATTTCCTTTAACCTGCCTCAAACTTGCCTCTGCGGTTGAGATCATAAACAGATGGTCTCTACTCTTTATTCCTAGGTGACTATATGAAGAAGGAGCCACATCAAAATGTTTGGAGCAGATTTAGAGGAGCGCATCGGGGTCCACCTATATCCGCCCAGAGGAAAACCTGCAGATTCTAGGCTCACCATTCAAAGCAGAGGGTGTGGTTTAAAGGGCCTGGATGTTCAAAGCAAAGCTCTCCATCTGAGGACGGCTTCAAAGGTGCCCCTCATAGAGAGTAAATCACTATGCCCCCGACCACGGCACATGGTCACGCCAACTCCCACTCTTCTCAGAGGCGATACTCAAAATGGATTTTAATCAAGAGATTTTTGAATAATACTGTCTAATAATGTTTTTACTCTTTGCAAGTCAACTGTGGGACAAAACTGAAATTAAAGTTTTTGTTTTTCTTTTTAAAGTCTAGCATTTTATTTTTTATATCACTGAACTAAAGGCTATATTTTCCTCATATAACACTTTAAATATTAATAAACTTTGATTTTTTGTTATTCATTTTAGCACTTCCCACTTGGTTTTCAAAGCATAGACCAAGCTTATGTCTGCCCAGTGCATTTTGTTCTCATAGAATTGACATAAGACTTTGTGTGGTTTTTTTTTTCTGTTTTCCCCCCACTGAATAATTACTATTATATTATTATTGTTACTCCAGGTGATTAAGAAAGTAGCCTTCTTTTAGATCTCTAGAGAAGATTTGTTTTTATAATCCAATCAGTGTAAAGATAGCTTTTCTCCATATTTTTCTATGGGAGTGAGTTTTTAAACAATGAATTAAATGTGTGATAAGGAAAGTTATAATGTGTTGAGATTCATTTGGGAGCCTTTAACTTTTCAAAAACTCAGTATAGTAAATGCCAAATTCACATTTCATAATGATTTTTGATCTTGTCTATAAAGGAAGGGACAAACTCCTGATAGGTGCAGGCAGTATGTTTATTCTTCCAGGTACATATATATATATATATATATATATATAAAGAACAACTAATTTTGTATTTTTTCTTAAACTCTCACTATAAATTATACATGGGCCATATATTCATTTTGTACTTTGTTAATCATATACTTGCTCTAATCTTATTCAATAATATCTGTACTTAATGCACATTTAATCTATTTTAATTTAAAATAAGCAAACAAAAAATTTAAGTTAGGACAGAATAACTTTTTTTCCCTTTATTCTTTCAAGTGTTGTCTAGCATTCAATTCGATAACTGTCAAAAGATTTCTAGTCTAAATAAATGCAGTTGTATTAACTTTGAAGGGCCTCTCTCGCCCTCTAGTGGTGAAAAGCAGTACAGACACTTGAACGGCTGGGTTTGCCCTGAAATACGCAGGGGATTGCAGGTAAGAACACTGCTGGAAGTGACTGCAGAGGATTCAAGTCCCATATCTGCCACTGACAACTATGAACTTGAGACTCCACGTGGCCTTTTGTTTTTCAGTCGTCTCATCAAACAGAGTAATGATGATGATTTACAAAATCGTTGTGACAGTCACAATGGAAAATGTTGTCAAAAGCATTTAGAAACTGATCAAATAAAAGATTTGTTTTTTAATTTAAAGAAAATGCAAAGGACACAATATATTTAATCGATGGATTTGACTCTATGGTGAACACTCGCAGCAGCTTCCATGGCCCCTCCCTTCTGGTACTGTACTTAGAGCATTGAGTGGAGAAACAGCCTTTAACAGATGATCAAACATCGATCTCGCAATATGGAAATAAAACTAATATCATGGGTCAAGTGACCCTCTGAGAAGGCTTCTGCATGTTATCTTCTTGCTCAGAATGTTTAATTCAAATCTAATCACAAAGGAACAATCAGACACATCAAAACAGGGTTTTTCTGGGGAAAAAAACCTGTTCTTATGTCTGAAAACTTCAGTATCTTGAAAAATCAATGAGGCTAAGAAAAAAAATCATAATTAAAGGGATTGTTTTGAAAAACTGTGAGAAACAAGTATAATATATGATCCTTGACTGAGTCCTTCCTGAATAGGGGAGGCGCATAAAAACTGGCACACATGTAGATATTTGAAAAGGCGCTTTATTTGAAAACATGATATTGAACCTTTAGAATTTGTTGACTTTTTTGCATGTGATTGTTTAGAAGAATGTCCTTGATCTTAGGACATACAGGTTTAACTACTTAGAGATGAAGTGCCATGATTAAAATACATTTGTGTGTTGAAAAGTATACAAGTGTGCTAGCTTTCGAACTGAAGATTTATTTATTGGGGTTAACAATTTCCTCCTTGCATTTCTAACTGTCCAGGGAAAGGCTTTCCTCTACAACCATATCCACATTGAAAACATGATATTGAACCTTTAGAATTTGTTGACTTTTTTTGCATGTGATTGTTTAGAAGAATGTCCTTGATCTTAGGACATACAGGTTTAACTACTTAGAGATGAAGTGCCATGATTAAAATACATTTGTGTGTTGAAAAGTATACAAGTGTGCTAGCTTTCGAACTGAAGATTTATTGGGGTTAACAATTTCCTCTTTGCATTTCTAACTGTCCAGGGAAAGGCTTTCCTCTACAACCATATCCACTTTCATCTGAGGCTTCTGTGACATGATCTCAGGTAATCCAAGTCTGAATTTTAAAGAAATAGCTCCTCTCCAATTTTTGCCCTGCGTGGATCACTTTCCCTATTTGTAAAATGGGAATTATAAGAATAATTATGTTTCTGGTACTTAATTCTCCAGGAAATTTACTACTTGTTATTCATCCTTTTATAATTCTTCCTTCAAATTTTCAGACCTCAACTTTTGTAACTACTATAATGCTAAATTGCTTGAATTTTTTGTCCATTGTGTGGTTTCAGACACCTTATTCTTCTGCAAATCTTTTTTCCCTGTCTGTAATGGCTTTCTACCTTCTTTTATTAAAATATCGGGAAAGTGGAAGTCTTAGTCACTCAGTCATGTCCAGCTCTGTGTGACCCCATGGACTGTAGTCTGCCATGCTCCTTTGTCTGCGGAATTCTCCAGGCAAGAACACTGGAGTGGACTGCCATTCCTTTCTCCAGGGGATCTTTCTGACCCGAGGATGGAACCTGTGTCTCCTGCATTGCAGGCAGATCCTTAACCGTCTGAGCCAACAGAGAAATTGTGGCCATTTTCTCTTCTGTAAAATCATGCTTGACCACCTGCAAAGCCATCTCTCAAAACTCAGTCCCCGTGTCTTCTGTGCACTCTCCTCTTAATTATGCCAATTGCAAGTGTGTGTGTGTGTGTGTGTGTGTGTGTGTATCCTTTACTGGGCTGAAGTTCCCTTGAACACAAGGCATTTGTATCAACTATTGAACATCAGTCAGAACATCTGCTGTTGATCAACTGGGCAATAAGCATGTGTTGAGGGAAGGTATGAAAACAATTAGCATATCCCTGGAGAAGGAAATGGCAACCCACTCCAGCACTCTGGCCTGGAGAATCCTATGGGCAGAGGAGCCCGGCAGGCTACAGTCCATGGGTCACAAACAGTCATACACGACTTAGCAACTAAACACCACACCAAAGCGCTAATGCTGACTACTGCAAGGTGTCAGTGGCAGCCACGTGTGGATGCGCAGCCACACAGCTGCACAGGTTAGTCATTAGAATTCAGTTGGTGGGGCAGAGATGGCAGGGTACATAGGCAAATGGGCCTCAGGAGCTGGAGAATCTTGTGTCAAGTATTAAAGGATATTTCCCCTGGTGGCTCAGATGGTAAAGAATCCACCTGCAATGTGGGACACCTGGGTTCGATCCCTGGGTTGGAAAGATCCCCAGGGGGAGGGCACAGCAACCCACTCCAGTAATCTTGCCTGGAGAATCCCCATAGACAGAGGAACCTGGTGGGCTAAAGTCCTGGGTCGCAAAGAGTCAGACATGACTGAGCGACTAAGCACACAACACAGCATTATAGGATATTCAGAGCACAGGGGCCTTGGAAAGAGAAGGAAAAGGGAAAATGGCCAAACATTAATTTTATCCACATTATCTTTTTTTTTTCCCCAGACTCCAGGTGACTGTTAGCAGAGCTGTGAAATGTAAGGTTGTCAAATCTCTATTAGAAATATCTTTCAGTGAATTCTGTTTCATTGGATCCAGCCCCTCTGCCCAAAGCCCCAGCATCAGTGAGGAGGGAGAGCAAAGATGATGGACAAAGACGAGGAGGGGGAAAAAAGACATGGTGTGTTCTTCTCCAGATGAGACTTTTGGCCTCATTACTGCACCTTGTTTCTTTCTATCTCCATGATGAATACTGAAATGGATCACTCCTGCTTCAGTTCAGTTCAGTCGCTCAGTCGTATCTGACTCTTTGTGACCCCATGAGTTGCAGCACGCCAGGCCTCCCTGTCCATCACCAACTCCCAGAGTTCACTCAGACTCACATCCATCGAGTCAGTGATGCCATCCAGTCATCTCATCCTCTGTCGTCCCCTTCTCCTCCTGCCCCCAATCCCTCCCAGCATCAGGGTCTTTTCAAATGAGTCAACTCTTCATATGAGGTGGCCAAAGTACTGAAGTTTCAGCTTTAGCATCACTCCTGCTTGGACCCACTTTTAAAGCAGGTCAAGAAAGACGAAATGCTGCCCTCTACTGGTAGCTTCGGCAAATCCTCACATTCAGTTCATCAAGCTGTTGTGTTAAAACAGCCAGCCCCTTTCTTGCAACTCATTTTGCGAAGACAGTGCAACAAAAAGGCAGACTTTCTTTAAATTCATATACCTTAACAGCAAATAGCTCTTTGGTTTGCACATCTTTTAAAATTTGTTTTTAACTATTTGCTTCTGTATTTATTAATAAATTTGGCTGCAGGATTAGTTGTAGAAATTCTCTGGGCATGTAAAGAGCACCGAATCACCCAAAGGCCCCATGTTCTCATATGTTTAGGGCTGTCCTGTGCTGTGCTGTGCTTAGTCGCTCAGTTGTGTCCGACTCTTTGTGACCCCGTGGACTGTAGCCTGCTGGCTCCTCTGTCCATGGGATTCTCCAGGCAAGAATATTGGAGTGGGTTGCCATGCCCTCCTCCAGGGGATCTTCCCAACCCAGGGATCGAGCCCAGGTCTCCCACATTGCAGGCAGATTCTTTACCATCTGAGCCGACCAGGGAAGCCCATGAATATTGGAGCAGGTAGCCTATCTCTTCTCCAGAGGATCTTTCCAACCCAGGAATCAACCTGGGGTCTCCTGCATTGCAGGAGGATTCTTTACCAGCTGAGCTACCAGGGAAGCCCTATGTTTAGGGCAACTAACCAGCAAATACGAAATAAAACAATAAGGAAAAAAAGATAGAAAACAAGAAATAAGAATTCAGCTTCAATAACCTTAAATAAAATTTTGTACAGAGAAAATCTAAATGAAGTTAAGTAAAATATAGTAGAACATATAGAGACTGTGACATGTAGGAAAACAAAATCTGCCACCCCAAAATGTCTCTTTGGCATGTGGATTATTTCAAGCTAGGAAGAAAATCAAGTTTTAAAACACTCAGGAAGAACTTTTGACATTTCCCCTAACTGCCTTAAAGTATATAGACAGAGGACCTAATCTAGGAAGCAAGCTACTGCTGTAGATGAATCACGTGCGTAGACATAGAAGAACCCAGGAAAGTCTGTTAAAATTCTGTGTCCCATCATCTCTGCCTGACCCAGAAAACATTTATTTACCAAACGTTGCTTTTCCATATCCACATGAATTGCCTCCATCCCCTTTGAAGTCCCAAATCACTTCCCAACACCTTCTTCTGTCTTTAGCTGAAGCTGACGTTTAAGATGAAGATTTCAGCCATTTAGGCATGTTACTCAATTCCCCTCAGTGCCTCCCACCTTTACAAGTTATTAAACTTCTGCTTGATTTTCTCCTGTTAATCTCTTTCATGTGCACTTGATTCTTAGATCAGCCAGAATAACCTAAAAGGGTAGAGGAAAATTACCTCCTCCCTGAAAATACTCTGATTTAGAAAAGAAACATATATTCAGTCTTCATCCCTGTCCCTGGCACAGAGCTACTAAAACCTTTAGACTTTCCTGTGATGAGAGCAATAAAGATGCTGTTTGTTAACTTGAGGCGGTTACCTCTGGGCAGTGCTGAAGATGGGGGCTGGCTGCCAGTCCTATGATTACAGGCTTGGAATTTCCAGTCCTATTCCCCTGAATTTCCGGGGAGGGGAGAGTGGATGAAAATTGAATTATATCACCAATGATCTAATCAATCACGCCTAAATGAAAAAGGAAATCAATCCTGGGTATTCTTTGGAAGGCTTGATGCTGAAGCTGAAACTCCAACGCTTTGGCCACCTGATGCAAAGAACTGACTCTTTTGAAAAGACCCTGATGCTGGGAAAGATTGAAGGCAGGAGAAGAAGGGGAAGACAGAAGATGAGATGGTTGGATGGCATCACTGACTCAGTGGACATGAGTTTGCATCAACTCCAGGAGTTGGTGATGGACAGGGAGGCCTGGTGTGCTGCAGTCCATGGGGTCACAAAGAGTCGGACAGAGCAAGTGAACTGAACTGAAAGTAACAAAGCTTCCATTACAACAAAAAAGAGCGGGGTTTGGACAACAGCCAGTTGGTAAATTAATGGAGATTCATAGAGGATGTAAAGCTCAGAGGGCAGAGAAGCTTCATGCCCTTTCCCCCTAACTTGCTCTGTGCGTCTCATCTCATTCACCTTTTATAATGAACAGGTGAGCTAGTAAATGTTTCTCTGAGTTCTGTGAGCTGTTCTAGCAAATGAATTCAATTCAAGAGTGTTGTGGGAACCTCTGATTTATAGCTGGTTGGTCCCTGGACTTTGACTGATGTCTGAAGTGGGAGCACTCTTGTAGGACTGAGACCTGGACCAGTGGGATCTGGGACTCTCTCTGGGTAGACAGCATCTGAACTGAGTTAAATTGTAGGACACGCAGCTGCTGGTGGAGAATTGCTAGGTGGTGAGGGGAAAAACTCCCACACATCAAAATGTGAACTCATGAACACACATTGTGGTTGGTGCCAGAAGTATAGATGTGAGATAAACTTCACATTATTTAAAGGATAAAATTCATATTGAACTATTCACAGGAAGAAGGTTTTTATAATCACTTCTGTTACAGCTTTGAAAGGTCTTAGTCTGCTCCAATCCCAGTTTATGTTCTGTCCTAAATATACACTTTCATCATTAGA
The DNA here is from genome assembly GCA_006408695.1 of Aepyceros melampus. NCBI lineage: Eukaryota > Metazoa > Chordata > Mammalia > Artiodactyla > Bovidae > Aepyceros > Aepyceros melampus. Next base: position 186,799 of record SJXQ01010593.1, read on the forward strand.
GTTTATCTTTCTAAAGTAATCTCCATGATATGCTCTTTCATCTTCTATTAATAAAAGCTTATTTAAAGAAAAAAATCAATGTTTAGGAATGAGTTTAACAGAGGTTTCTCTTTCAGTGTAAATTGCAGTCGTGGTGTTACTTCTCCCAGGAGCACTTGCATTTCGATTCTCTTACATTTGTGTCTCATCCTCTGCCAGAAGGTAAAACTAGTCCATTAACTAGCTGAGGTGAGCACACGGGATGACTGTGTACAGAGTTCCCTGTCAGGAGCCCAAACGCTTCTGGAAATTATTGTAACAGTAATACAGTGAGAAGACATCTGTTTCCACCCTTGCTGCTGCTGCTGCTAAGTTGCTTCAATCGTGTCTGACTCTGTGGGACCCCATAGACGGCAGCCTATCAGGCTCCCCCGTCTCTGGGATTCTCCAGGCAAGAACACTGGAGTGGGTTGCCATTTCCTCCTCCAATGCATCAAAGTGAAAAGTGAAAGTGAAGTCGCTCAGTCATACCCGACTCTTAGCGACCCATGGACTGCAGCCCACAAGGCTCCTCCATCCATGGGATTTTCCAGGCAAGAGTACTGGAGTGGGGTGCCATTGCCTTCCCGGTTTCCACCCTTACCATTAATTTATTCATTCAATACAGACTAAGACAGCAGACACAGAGAACAGACTTGTGGTTGCTAAGGGGCAAGGGGGAGGGGAGTGGGGAAGGGATGGACTAGGAGACTGGGGTTAGCAGATGCAAAGTGTTACACACAGAATGGATAAACAAGGTCCTACTGTACAGCACAGGGAACTCTACTCAATATCCTGCGATAAATGTAATGGAAAAGAATATGAGAAAGCAGACATACATGGATACGTATATATGCCTGAATCTCTTTGCTGTACACCAGAAATTAGCACAGTATTATTATAAATCAACTATATACTTCAACAAGATAAATTTAAAAAATGTATAGACTGACAGGGCTTCCTTGATAGCTCAGTTGGTTAAAAAAAAACAAAAATCCACCTGCAATGCAGGAGACCTGGGTTCGATCCCTGGGTTGGGAAGATTCCCTGGAGAAGGGAACAGCTACGCAGTTCAGTGTTCTGACCTGGAGAATTCCAGGGACTGTATAGTCCATGGGGTCGCAGAGAGTCGGACAGGACTGAGCAGCTTTCACTTTCACTTTCATAGACTGACAACTAGAGATGTCTGGAGTGAGAACATGCATTCCAGCCTTCAAAGAGCCTACACCTTCATGAAAACCATTGTCGTCTGCATTTTTATAACCAAAGAGCTACGCCTTGGAAAAATTTTTTAAAAGAGGGGTTCTCTGGTCAAATACACTTGAGAAGCATGACTTGTGAAATCCTCCTCTTTGCAATTTCCAATGCACATCTATAAATGTAGATATCACCAACTCAATGAACATGAATTTGAGCAAACTCCGGGAGACGGTGAAGGACAGAGGAGTCTGGTCTGCTGTAGCCCATGGGGTTGCAAAGAGTCGGACACAATTTAAAGACTTAACAACAACAAAAACATGTTGTATAGCTATATGACTAAAAATAGGCATTTACACTTAGACATTCTAGCTTAAAATGTGCTTTCATATGAATCATCTCATGTCACATGATATAGAAGTCAAAATATCTAGACATTCCATGAAACCCAGGAAAGCTACCATTGGATGTAAATGCTTCCCACGGAAGGCTTCTTCAAGGGTTCCTGCTCCATTGTTGAGATTTTTATCAGACAAGTGACAGCATAGAGTGGGTTTCTTCCTGGGCTGTATCCTAAATGATGTGGCTTTGGTTCTGCCGGTTTCTCCCCAAAAGCCTCTGCCCTTGTCTAACTCAAGGTTGACTTAACTCAACTTTCAAAGTTGACTGGTTTGGGTGAGATGACTTTTGATACCTTTGGGTCCTTCAAATAACTTCCTCATTTTCTGGAAAGAAAGTCATTCTATGCAGCATTCCACACACCACCCTTGTCAAAATAGATGACAACCAGGGATTATTAACTAACTCAATTGCAGCCTGGCGTGCTGCAGCCCATGGGGTCACAAAGAGTCGGACACAACTGAGCCACTAAAATGAACTGAACTGAACTGATTGCAGCATTTACTTTAGAAAACAGAGGCTTTGGAGTGACAGCATGGCTTTTTCTCCCCCCACACCCACTTTAAAGTGTCTGCTCATTAGATGGCTGTGGAAGCCCAGAGGAATTTTGCTGAATGTGTTATTTATCTTTTGTGTGTTGTTGGCTAAATCTACAAGAATATTCTAGATGCTGGTGTTTGGGTGTCCATGTTTGTGAGAGGGGTGCGTTCTCTTTTCAGAATGTGGAGAGAGGTAGATGTGTTCAAGTGTTGATATTCTCAAGTGTGCATGCCTGTGCACACTGGCACACATACCAGTGTGAGGAGCTCTCACAATACCAGCCTGTGGTCCTCAAGAGAAGGACGCCACAAGTGACATCAAGTTCCTTCCAGAAGCTACAGTCCCAACCCCATCTCACTCTTGCAGATCCACTGCCCTGGTAATGCCTTGTTCAGCTGAAGTCTTAATTGACTTCATCCCTCTACTAAGTAGCTTTAATCTAGAAAAGTTATAAGGCAATATCAAGAAAATCAAAGAATGCTTAAACAAATGGGTAAAGAAAATGAAGGATGGTGAGTTTTATAAAGAGATTAAATTCAGAAAGACAGCTATTTCTAGTAGAAAATAAAGCAGAAGATAAATAGCTAGACCCTCCTGGACTTAGTCACTTTTCAGCTCAAAACCTTTAACAGGTAACAGATTCTCCAGCCTCAATTTTCTTGAGTGAAATGAGAGTATATTACCTACTTCTTAAGTATGTTGTGAGAATGAAATTGGAGGATATAACATTCTGAACACTGTGCCAAGCACATAATCAGCCTTCAACAAAAACAGTTTTAGTAATCTGCTTTATTGGGGTAAGGAGGTTTCAACCTGAAGTCTAAGGTATACTTGAAACACAGAATAAAGAACAAAGATTTGTCCAGCAGGTGACTTGGTAGAGAAATTAAAGCTGGTAAAGCATCTGCCTGCAATGAAGGAGACCCAGGTTCAACCCCGGGGTCAGGAAGGTCCCCTGGAGAAGGAAACAGCAATCCACTGCAGTATTCTTGCTTGGAAAATCCCATGGACAGAGGAGCCTGATGGGCTACAGTCCATGGGGTTGTAAAAAGTCGGGCATGACTGAGTGACTAACACTAGAACTTCTGGAGTAAGGCACTCACAATGTGGATGTATAATATTTCTTATTCTGAGTCAGGTGTAGTCTAACTCTGAACCAGTATTAGTATCATGTAAACCAATGGTCCTTTGGCACCAGGGATCAGTTTCATTGAAGACATATTTTTCCTACAGACCAAGGGTTGGAGTGAAGGTTTTGAGATGATTCAACCACATGACATTTACTGTGCACTTTATTTCTGTTATTATATCAGCTCCACCACAGATCAGTTCAGTTCAGTCGCTCAGTCGTGTCCGACTCTTTGCAACCCCATGAGCCACAGCACGCCAGGCCTCCCTGTCCATCACTAACTCCTGGAGTTCACCCAAACCCATGTCCATTGAGTCAGTGATGCCATCCAACTATCTCATCGTCTGTCATCCCCTTCTCCTCTTGCCCTCAATCTTTCCCCACATCAGGTCTTTTCAAATGAGTCAGCTCTTTGCATCAGGTGGGCAAAGTATTGGAGTTTCAGCTTCAAAATCAGTCCTTTCAGTGAACACCCAGGACTGATCTCCTTTAGGATGGACTGGTTGGATCTCCTTGAGCGCCACCGCAGATCATTAGGCATTAAAACCCAGAGGCTAAGTTCACCCAAACCCATGTCCATTGAGTCAGTGATGCCATCCAACTATCTCATCGTCTGTCATCCCCTTCTCCTCTTGCCCTCAATCTTTCCCCACATCAGGGTCTTTTCAAATGAGTCAGCTCTTTGCATCAGGTGGGCAAAGTATTGGAGTTTCAGCTTCAAAATCAGTCCTTCCAGTGAACACCCAGGACTGATCTCCTTTAGGATGGACTGGTTGGATCTCCTTGAGCGCCACCGCAGATCATTAGGCATTAAAACCCAGAGGCTGGGGAGCCCTGGTGTAAACATTTCTTGCTAAGCCACATATAACTTAAGTGAGAAGTAACCTTGTCTACTGGTCAGGGGAGATTGCTCTTTTCAGGAAGGAGCCTTAAGTCAGGTGGGCTAAACATGTTGTTGCGTGTTAGTCACTCAGTCTTGCCCAGCCCTTTGAGACTCCATGGACTGCAGCCCACCAAGCTTCCTGGTCCATGGGATTTTCCAGGCAAGGATACTGGAGTGGTTTGTCATTTCCTTCTCCAGGGTTAAACACATTAATGTCAAACAAAATCAAGAAGGAATTCTTCCAGTCAGTCAGGCTTTCTCTGGTGCTTGACTTTTCAGTCTGCAAAATAGGGGTAATGATCCCCCTTCTTCAAGGCTCAGCCTGGATTTAGGGAATCACAATGCACAGAAAATGTCATAAATCTCAATGAAAATAGCCTCATCTATTCATAAGTAATTTGGAACCAGTCTGTTGTTTCATGTCCAGTTCTAACTGTTGCTTTCTGACCTGTATACAGGTTTCTCAAGAGGCAGGTCAGGTGGTCTGGTATTCCCATCTCTTTCAGAATTTTCCACAATTTATTGTGATCCACACAGTCAAAGTCATTGGCATAGTCAATAAAGCAGAAATATTTGGATTTCTAAATAAGAAAAGGATTACATCAAGGCTGTATATGGTTACCCTGCTTATTTAACTTATATGCAGAGTACATCATGAGAAATGCTGGGCTGGATGAAGCACACNTTATTGTGATCCACACAGTCAAAGTCATTGGCATAGTCAATAAAGCAGAAATATTTGGATTTCTAAATAAGAAAAGGATTACATCAAGGCTGTATATGGTTACCCTGCTTATTTAACTTATATGCAGAGTACATCATGAGAAATGCTGGGCTGGATGAAGCACACACTGGAATCAAGATTGCTGAGAAAAATATCAATAACCTCAGATATGCAAATGACACCACCCTTATGGCAGAAAGTGAAGAAGAACTAAAGAGCCAATTGAAGAAAGTGAAAGAGGAGAGTGAAAAAGTTGGCTGGCATCTGGTCCCATCACTTCATGGCAAATAGATGGGGAAACAGTGGAAACAGTGGCTGACTTTATTTTTCTGGGCTCCAAAATCACTGCAGATGGTGACTGCAGCCATGAAATTAAAAGATGCTCACTCCCTGGAAGGAAAGTTATGACCAACCTAAACAGCATATTCAAAAGCAGAGACATTACTTCGCCAACAAAGGTCCATCTAGTCAAGGCTATGGTTTTTCCAGTGGTCATGTGTGGATGTGAGAGTTGGACTATAAATAAAGCTGAGTACCGAAGAATTGATGCTTTTGAACTGTGGTGTTGGAGAAAACTCTTGAGAGTCTCTTGGACTGCAAGGAGATCCAACCAGTCCATCCTAAAGGAGATCAGTCCTGGGTGTTCACTGGAGGGTCTGATGTTGAAGCTGAAACTCCAATACTTTGGCCACCTGATGTGAAGAGCTGACTCATTTGAAGAGACCCTGATGCTGGGAAAGGTTGAGGACAGGAGGAGAAGGGGATGACAGAGGATGAGATGTTTGGATGGCATTACCGACACAATGGACATAGATTTGGGTGAACTCCAGGAGTTGGTGATGGACAGGAAGGCCTGGCATGCTGCGGTTCATGGGGTTGCGAAGAGTAGGACACGACTGAGCAACTGAACTGAAACTGAAGTGAAAGTGACGTCGCTCAGTAGTGTCTCACTCTTTGCAACCTGTGGACTGAGCCCACCAAGCTCCTCCGTCCATGGGACTCTCCAGGCAAGAATACTGGAGTGGGTTGCCATTTCCTTCTCCAACTGAACTGAACTGATTCATAAATAATATATAACCCTCAGAGATTATTATCTGTGGTTCACCGATCCACATAAAGTAGAGAAAGGTGCATTTCAAAGTTAGCTTAAAATTACAAAGCGAAAGTAATGAAAAAGGTCCAAAACAAGGTTCAAAAGTTTTCCCTGGATTTCTATAAGCATTATGTTCATTATCCCAAACTGTGAAACATCTCTGACAGAAGACAATTTTGCTGAAGTCAATTAATTCTTCCTATTTAAAAAGTCACTTCTTCCTATTTAAATACAGATTGCAAAGTGCACTTTAGACACTAGGTGGCGCCAAGTGTCCACTCAATGTTACTTTATGTTCCCCAAATGGGGTTGGCCACCGCCCATCTAGAGCCTGATATGCATGTTAATAGTTTGAGTTTGTTCTGGAGAAGGTTCCTAAGATGTGACGTCTGCTGGTAAAACTGACAGCAGAGTACAAGCATAGCATTTAGTTCTCAAGTGGAGTTCTCACTCTGTAAAATGTTAATACTCTTTCAGTAGTTCTCTGTGTACAACTCAAACCAGACCTACAGTTAGGAATTCTTGATTTGTCCTCTAGACTTGGAGCTAAAACTTCACATTCAGCTCTACTGACATTTTGAATAAATTTAGCAGCTAAATATTTTCAACTGCCTCCCAAAGCCTCTATTTTCTAAAAAAGAAAAAAAAAATGACATGGAAACTTTAAAGATCGGCTTGAAAACGCATGGCATTAACTAATGTAACTGTAAATGGATTTAAAATCTTCAGCTTCACTTCCCCAGATACATTCATATTATTTGTTAGCTTGGTTAACGACACCACTCTTGGCATTTGAAGAGGAACAAATGGGAATTCCAAAAATGACAATAAGTGAAAGTGAAGTCGCTCAGTCGTGTCCAACTCTTTGCGACCCCATGGACTGTAGCCTATCAGGCTCCTCGCCCATGGGATTTTCCAGGCAAGAGTGCTGGAGTGGATTGCCATTTCCTTCTCCAAGGGATCTTCCTGACCTAGGAATCGAACCCAGGTCTCCTGCATTGCAGGCAGACGCTTTACCATCTGAGCCACCAGAAATAAATAAATCGCATTGCCTCTGATTTTGCCTAAGAAATACTAAACAGTGGTAATTGATCTCTACATATTGGGACTAGACTTGGCACACATTCACTTGGCAAGGCTGAATGTTGTTAAAATTCAGGCTGCCTTGTTTCCATAACATTTATAATGCAATAGCCTTAATGCTTTCATTGAAAAGGAAAAAAAAAAAGAAAAACAAAAGCAAGTGGCATCGATATAGTAGGCATATAAAAGTTAAGTTGTTACAATAGGAGGAAATATCATAATGGGCAAGCTTGTGGGCAAATACACCTGCAGCTAGGAAAACAAAGCCTCTCAAACTGAGGTCCCGGGAAGCTTTAAGGAAAGCAGAAGTTGGCAACAAATGTATCCTGTGTCTTTGCAGAGAACAGCTTCTCTGCAGCTCTAGCATTTTCATTAGATCATTCACATCTGAACCCAAGCTGCAGAGAAAAGCAGTGTCAGAGGACTGCTGACATTTATGAATTGATACCATTAGCCGACTTCTACTTGCTTTGCTTCCAAATTGCATGTGGCATCTACAACGTAAGAAGAGGTGCCAACTATAGCCGTCTAATAAGATGCGTCCTTATTAGGTGTTTACCATCTCTCAGAGGTTAAAGCGTCTGCCTCCAATGCAGGAGACCCGGGTTCGATCCCTGGGTCGGGAAGATCCCCTGGAGAAGAAAATGGCAATCCACTCCAGTATTCTTGCCTGGAGAATCCCATGGACGGAGAAGCCTAGTAGGTTACAGTCCATGGGGTCACAAAGAGTCGGACACGACTGAGTGACTTTACTTACTTACTTACCATCTTATTAGATTAGATCCCATGGAGAAGAAAATAGCAACCCACTCCATATTCTTGCCTGGAGAATCCCATGGCAGAGGAGCCTGTCCGGCTACAGTCGATGGGGTCACAAGAGTTGGGCACAACTTAGCAACTAAACCATAAGACATTTTGTTTGATGTTTACCATCTAATAACATGTGTCCTTATTAGATGGTAAACAACTGAATATCTAATTCCCTATTTGGAGGAGAAGGAATGAGAAAGATAATCCTATCAAGTGTACCTAGATGGGGTGGAGAAACCAATCTGTCTCAGATGCTGTTATAAAGAGATGCACCCTCTAAAGAACTTAAAGTCAGTAATAAAACTCACTATAAAAAACCCATCTGCTTTTTTATTATTACCACATGCTAGCTGTTCTATGCAAGGGCAGCAATGCAAGGTGGACGGAACCATCTCTCCGAGCCTGCCGTTTTTGGAATTCCACCAACTACAGTGACTCTTCTCCTTAGGGCTTGTCAGCAAGCAGGAAATTTGCATTTTGGAAGAAGGAGAAAGCTATAAGGGAAAGAATTCTTATTTTTCTAACAGGTAATTTCTGTCCAGGACTTTACATACATATGTTATCCTATTAATCCTCAACCACAACCATGTGCTGTGTGCTAAGCTGCTTTAGTGGTGTCCAAGTCTTTGTGACCCCATGGACTATAGTCCAGCAGACTCCTCTGTTCATAGCATTCTCCAGGCAAGAATACTAGAGTGGGTTGCTCTGCCCTCCTCCAGGGGATCTTCTCCACCCAGAAATCCAACCCGAATCTCTTCCATCTCCTGTGTTGGTGGGCGGGTTCTTTACCACTAGCGCCACAAGCAGATAATACTGCTCTCATTTTACAGATGAGAAAACAGACTCTGCAAAGTTGAGCAATGTATTCAAGGACACACAGTGACTGAGGGGTGGAGCCAGGATTCCAAAGGAAGTTTTACATCCTCTAACACTCACATTTTAACCAACTGTGAACCAGCTGGGATCACAGACTGTCACTGAATAGGTACAAAATTTGGACAAGGTATGTGCCCTCCCTTTAGTATCCTTATTTGAAATTAATGGGATGATCCAGGGTGGGGCTATAGGAAGCACACCTTCAACAATATAAGAAGGCTCTCATCCCTGTCCTGGCATACAAGAAGCTCATTGGGAATGACAGTGAATGGTACATAATTTTTATCATGCAGACTTCATCTAAGACCCCTGGAGATCCTTGTATCCTTCTTATGTGTTAAAGAATGCTAGATTATATACCTAAGCAACTTTACACCTTTTCCTGTAGCCCTGGTGCTTTATGGCAACAACTTTGACGCTGATCAGGGCATGCACACACAGGTAAGGGTAAGCAAAGTCAGGTATCAGGCACTCTCAGAGTTCATTTTTCCTTATCCTCACTCTAACTTGTCAATTTGCTCAAGATTTCTCAGAGAACATTCTCCCGCCTCCTGCGCCACAGGAGTAAATGCAAGGTTACTGAGTGGGAGGATTGGAATCGGGGCAAAAGGATGCGTTTCTTTAGTTTTATGCTACTCAGTACTGGGGTTATTGAGAGACTGATCTTGAGACAATTGGCCTTTAAAAAGTGATCCTAAATATTCTGCCATGTGTAATATACATAAGCACACAATTCCTTCATAATATGTCGAAATTTCTCAGTTCAGAGTGTGGTCCACCACAGAAAGCAATCTGAGTCTCTGCCCTCTGAATTCTTTCTATGAAAATGGAAGCTAAATCATGCCAACATTTCATGACACAGATTACTGAATTTGTCTGTTATGAAAGGTAACGGCAAAATCTTCTTCTTTAAATATGACACTAATTTATGGAGGTCCACAAAGCACTAAAGACTACCATTTTTATAAATCAACCAAGCAAGACTGCAGAGGGCACACAATAGCTTTTGTTTACTTTTTGGCACTTGCATTATTTTAATACAATGATGCTATGATATACAGCAATAGATCAACACAACCACTGACACTCCTATTGGTCACATGAATTTATTCCACTTTTCACAAGCCTAGATCCAATCTCTTTGGTGAATAATATTATTATCACAAATAACGATAAATTCTTTGTAACATAATCTTTTGAAGATGGCATTTTATTTTACAGTTTGAACTTTGTACAGATAAACCCTTCTCCAATAAGATGCTAACATTGCACAATAAACTTAGTGGGGTTTTCTAGGCACCTCCCATCAGGCTTTAACATATTTGGAAATAACTGTCAGGTTAACTTGTATGCAGAATGAAACAAACAATAGGAGTCATTTAAAACTCGATTGTATAGCCTGAAGGAGGTTCTGCGGTGGGGGAGCTATAAGCAAAGAATGAAGTGAGTTCAGCTTCCCCTGACTGTATGTTCTCTTTGTTTTGCTTGTTTTTTTTTACCACCTCTATACTATGATGTTATCCCTGAGCATACAATCAAACCAGCTGTGTACAGGTACAAATGCAATGTAAACATTCTCTTAGCTCAGGTCTAATAGGACCTGGAAAATTATAGGGTCTCAAAAACAGAAGAAAAGTTCGTTCAACACCTGAGCAAGGGACGGTAGAAAAAGGGCCCCTTCATCAGGTTAAGTTGGGGTGCCACGTGCTCTCCACCCACATATTCTGTCCCTTTCTCTACTAATACTGCTTTCTCCCATCTCACACAAAACCTTAACTACTCGATAGGGGCACTTAACAGTGTATATGAAACTGATCAGGCAAAATCTCACGGCATACATGTTCCAGAACCCAGGGCAGGAGTTTTGGTCTTGGCAAAACAAGTCACATCTATACTAATGGTAACACATGAATTCTAAAGAGGATTGACAATGTTCTACTCTTAGAACTTGTGAAGCAAGGAATGTCACCCGTCCTCAGGTATTGCCATGCAATGATGAAGTCATTAGCTACTGTCGTCGCTGACCTGCAACACACCCTGAATTGCTTTCAGGGTGAAGATCAGAATGAGACATTCCATGTCCTGGGAAAATAGGCAAATCAGCCCCGTAGAAATAAATACTTAAAGAGAAACTTTTTATGAACCTGGATTCTTGCATCTTCACTTTCTTAGCAAAGTACTAAAATCAGTAACTGAGATATCCGCTCTTCGGGACTAGCGTAACATTCTTCTGAGATGTTTCCTAGGTGGCATTTCCCTCTCTGCTAGAATCACATGTGTTCTGGCCCCTCCATTTTCTTCTGTGGAGCAGTTCCTTAGAGTCATCTGAGTAGCTATAACTCACAGGATATAGTTCTCAGTAAGTCCCGGAATAAAACTAAAACTCACAGCTCTCACATTGTGGGGTACTTTAACTTCAGTTAATCGAGAGCTTTGTTTCCATTTTCCTACCTGATACAATGCACCCAAGGTGACATTAACTAAGAACATGCCCTTTAAGTTTACATTATTGAGAAACGTGGGTGGGCACCAAGCAGATGAAACTAGAATTCCTTGCTATGCCCTTGCTTGTGTATTTACGTTACTACATTCAGTCTTCCTTTGTCTTTAGTCTTCCTCATGCTCTCCAGGCAGGTTCTGTGTGCAAATGTGTTGATTGTCTGAGAGTTAAATGAAAGCCTAGAACTCACACACAGTCTGAGAAAGAGCATGGGTCTTCTCAAAGCTTTAAGGCAAAGCATCACTGAGGTTGTGGGACCAGCAGAAACATCCCATGACTTTGAAGGTATACAAGGCCAAGTGAAAAGGTTACATTGGATTGCATGAGAAGCACATTTTTTCAAGGATATATAGAAAGAGACATTTATCAAGAGAGGTATTTAGTAGGTCAACGAAAGTCACTAAGTGTCACACACTAAGTTGGGCAAAGTCCTTGTTACAGAATCTACTTAAATCCGAAATCCCAGTCTTTCATAGGTACTGATTCCTGATCTCTATCTTTGGGTGATTTAGTCTTTTTTAATGTGTCTAGAAAACAATTGTGACATGAGTGACATCTAGAAACACACCTGGACATGCGTCTTGCTGTAGATGCTAACACATTCATCTTCCATTATCTCAGACACCTAGCCAGACGCCGGCATACACACACAGCCATGGAGCCCATGGGAATTGAAAAGGAATTCTGCTCAGCAGGCAACCCGGGCAGGCTCTCATTAGGCCTCAGCAGAGTCATCCAGCTAAGGAGGATGTTAGGAGCTTGGGGGGAGTCCAGAGGACTGAATCAAAAGAAATAATCATTTGAGAAATGATCCTGAAGGGGCAAGTTGAAAGGGACTGGGCTTGTCTGCCTGGATAACAGCTTGTAAGCACACAGCAAGGCCTGGTCTGGGCAATGGCTCGACTGGAGGGTGAGAAGCAGCTCTCATCCCACACGGGCCCACAGAACAAGAGATAATGGCTTTGGGGGTTGAGTTTTAAATTCCCATGGAAATTTGGCACCTCTAGATTTCAAACTGCGTGTCCAAAGGAAATGACAGATGGCCTTTTGTCACCTCCTCCCAACATCAAGGAAAGTCAGATATGATCTAGTTCAGAACAATAGACCTAGAGAGAAAGTGAGCTCTCTGTTCCACACTCAGGTCGCTGTTAGCTCTGTGACTCCCTGGTTCCACGTGGGGGGTTGTTAATTAAAAAGTGCATATGCTTGTGAGTGGGTATGTGTGTGGGGTGTGTGTGGGGTGTGTGTGTGTGGGTGTGTGATTGTGTGAGTATGTGAGAGTTTGTGTGGATGTGTGTGCATAAGTGTGTTGCAAGTGTGTCTGTGTGTATGTGTGTGTGTGTGTGTGCATGTGAGATGGAGAATGTGGTTCTCAACTCCTTTGTTCCCAGAAAAATAAGTACAGACATTTCTTAGGAACAGTTTTCCAAAGACAGTGGGTGCTTTTGTCTGAAGACACACTCTAGCCGTTCCTTTCTTGAAAGACAGTCCGATTTTCTCATGGCCTTGCTCCTTATTTTCTATTCCTTCACCGGCTGTAGTAAGACTGGAGGTGCCCATTTCCAGTGAAATGGGGGTCACTGATGACACAGGTCAGAGATGGACGGATAATGTGAACATAATCTGCTGTCTCTAATAGCGCTCACACTTCTTCCCTCTGAGCACAAGCTTTCTACTTCACCACAGAAGAAAGAAAACGAGAAAGTGATAATATCCAAGCTCAAAACACGACTTCCACACAGTTTTGCTCTTATCAATAAGAAAAAAATGGCTTTGTCATTGCAGTTGCAGAAATCCCATCTAATTTCCAAAGATCTGCATTATGACAAATGCCAAAATATGTGGCTGCCTTGCTATGAAATTCCAAGGAAATGTCACTTTTCCCTAATTGTCTCATGACTGCTCTATTTATTCAGGAGTGAATTAAGAAAGAGAAGATCTATTTTTCATCTCTCTGAGTTTCAGAGAAGAATATCTGTTGCATAAAAATTGTAAATGCTTTGGAACTCATGTTTCTTTTCTGAGTTTCCCATTTCCTCTTTTAAGCATTTTTTTAAAGTTCCAGTACATTTCTACAAATCTTGTGCCTGTTTTACTACCTGAAGCCAAAACAGACTGCAAAACCAAGCAAACACTACCTCCACTTTTTATATAAACGGCCTTGGAGGGCAATCGCCAAGGGCCCCATACTCCCCTGTGGGTCAGTCACTGTTATCTCTAGATTCTTTAGGGTGGTCCATCATCTTTGGCCTAGGCTCCTAGGGCTAAGGGTCAGTCCGTTTTGGTCACCTCTGCCCGTCTCTGCTGGGGTCACTTCAGGCCCTTCTGTTTCCTCCTGCAATCCTTCTCAGAAAGCTCTAACCATGATCTGAAGTAGTAAGTGAGAAACCAGTACCGAGGAAACTGAAAAGAAGTAAGGTATCAACAGTCTGAAATACACCACACATAGTTCCTTCTCTATGAGCAGAAAAGTCCCATCTCTTCTTAAAGCCAGCTCATCAGTAGATAAGCACTACTGGAATTATTTCAAGGCTCACTGATTATTGTTTGCTTGAAAGTACAAGATTACACGGTCTTCTAAAGATTTCCTAGTAAGAAGTTTATCCATCTTCTATCAAGCTTTCTGTGTTTTAATAACTCTCAGGAATTCTGGTTTCGGACAAACACTTTTCTAAAAGTGACCAGGGTTAGGTGTTCCATGTCCTAATTTGTGTATGAATATCCAGTGTGCTTAATGTCTTTCACCATGGGTGAAACTGGCAAAGCGTGGACTTGGGTGACTAAGAAAGGACAGGGTCATCTTTGTTGTAACTTAAGGTGACATCTCAGTCAAGAGCATGGGAATGAGGTGAGAAGAGGGACTTCAAAAAGTACTCAACTTCAGTTCACTTCCAATGTTCAGGAATGCAGAGCAGGGTTCTTCTAAGCCATGTTCACCTCATTAGCTCAGAATATGGAAGAGGTGAAGGCTACATCTGGTCACAAGACACGGGAGAGAGTCACAGAAGTCAGCCTTCTGATTTGCAGTCCTGGCAACCTATCTATGACATGGCTGTGTGCCAGAATTTCTCCTGGTTGGAAAGAAAAAGTGCAGCAAACAAGTATCAGGAGGGCCTTTCTCTTGTTGCTGTATTTTGAAGACTCAAGAACATCCCATCAGATAAATGAAGAGCTGATAAGGCAAGGGCACAAATATTGTACCTTGTTTCTCTTCTTGAAGTTACCCCCAAGAACCCTTTCACTGAGAATTGAAGGGGCTCAGGATGAAACAGCTATAAAGATAATAAGGGGAAAAAAGCAAAGGAAACAAAGACCACAAAACCTCTCTATGTTACCAAAGTCATGTAATGCTAAGGTATAAGCACCTGGAAAATCGATTGTATTAATGCAATCCTCTGCCAGTTAGCTAAAGCTCTCTCCTTTCTGTATCCAATACTTTAAGCTTTAAAAATCAACAAATGCAATATTTTGCAATAGTTTTAATCAACTAAGATGGCAGTTTATCTTAATGAGGTTAATTGTGTTATTTACTTATTTATTTATTCATTGTCTTCTTGTTTCTACTTTTTTTATACCGAAAAAGCATTTTAGGTGGATTCATTTAGTTGTAAAGGCATTTAAACTTTTAAATAAGACACAAAAAATTCTAAGTGGCACTTGAGACACCCCCTTGAGAGAAACCTCTCATCTCTTGGGTTTGTAGATATCACATATATTCATAAATCAAATCCTGTGACTACTTAAGTGAGGCCAAAATACTAAAAAAGCACCCTGTATTCCATTAGAAAAGCAATGCAATTAGTTTGCTGGTTATGTTTTTAAAATAGCTTGACATTTTACATAATTGATGAATATATAATTTTCTAATCAGTAGTGGACAGTTCCCATGGAGGTATCATTATTAGTCTTTTAATTTACGATTTCAGAGAGTTTTATGAAAGTGAAGACTAAAGCTAAGAAGCAGAGAAAACCCACTGCAGGATAACATTATCCTACTAAACACCCATAATATTTAACAGTAACCACAATTAAGCTTCACAAATTAAGTCATTGTATTGAATTCCTATTGGATGAGTTATACGTAGAGAATTTATGTGTAGTGATTTTTTCCCCATACTAAATTTCCCATACAGAGTCATGTAACCAAGTGAACATCAGAGCAACATATTATACTATAAAGGGTTAAATGATACTGTAGCTATGTCTTTATTTCTTGTCTCTTTTCTCCAGTGATAATAGAGATCTCAGTTACCATGCATAAACGCTTAAATTCCCTTACTGAGAACATTTCTGATACTGTTGGTATAAGAGAGAAAGTAATTTATTTAAAGATTGCCTTGACTGTCTACAGTTTTTGGTAATATCTAGATTATGTGGTTGGTCAGTTTGTCCTTATGACTTAAGAAAAAAAGACTAGCTGCCATGTTTAATCCAAATGACTTGTTATAGGAATATTTATAAGGACATCAATATTCACTGTATCTTACAATCATGCTCCAAGTGAAATAAAAATAAAAGTTAAACGGCCACAAATATTACAGTATCGTAGGATAAGAACTAAACAATATGTACAAATTCATTGACAACATCTGTGCGAGTGTTGCGGACAAAACATTTAAAAGGAAATCTACATAAAACAAAGTTGATAAATTTATCAAATGTTGATAAATTTTCAGAGACAGTATAAAAGTACACAAAACATGGAAGAGAGAAAGAATTTTAAGAAAACAACCACTAAGCCAGTACATAGAGTACAAGTTTACATTTATATTACAGAACGATGGGAGCCAGAGACAAAAACGATTTGATAACAAACAGCAAAGAAGGTTCACCAATCACAGGGAAGAAGGACTCTCCTTTTTAGATGAGAACACAGACGGCCACAGCTTATCCCGACGCCCACCCATACACACAAAGAAAATTAAAAGCAGATGCGAAAGTCGTTACAGCAACACACGACAGACAGAGGTGGAAAGCGTTTGGCATGTCGCATCACAGGAAGTCAATCACGATTGGCTAACGATGATGGTACCTGGCTCTGGTGCAGGTCACTGGCTTGCCTGAGAGGAGTAACAGATGGAGGGGGCACACCTGATGTGGACGCCGACCGCCCTAGTTTGCAGCTTACTTTCGGTTCTGTGAACAAGGAGGAAAGACAAAGCATTAGCAAACAAAGTCTGCAGCCATGAACCGGCTCTCAGACTTTCTTTTTGGTTAAGGTTCTTTTAATGCACTGAATTCCTCTGATGTATGCTAATCATTGGCAAGTGATGAAACAATTTCATAACAACAGACTAAAATGAAATTTGTTCATGAGGATCAGCTCCTGGGAATAAAGAACAAATCATTTAAGTTCAAGGTCTTGTTCCCTTGTGCACTTTACCCTATTGACAGTGAGTTTCTACAGAGTGATTAGGCTGGGAAGATCCCCTGGAGAAGGGAACAGCAACCCACTCCAGTTTTCTTGCAGGGAGAATTCCATGGACAGAGAACCCTGGCGGGCTACAGTCCATGGGGCTGCAAAGAACTGAACACGACGAAGTGACCAACACAATATCCCATTGGTAAAAAAGCCAGTTTTTGGTGCTTCATTTTCAGCTTTGGTCCATGGTTCTCCTATGTCCTAAAATGTCTTTCTATCCTCTCCAAATTTTTCTTCTATCCTGCCCTCTTTTCATTTTATCTTTTCTTCTTTCTCTTATTCTTTCCTTCTTTTTCTATTTTCTAGCTTTCTGATTTTCAAGTTGTCTTGCTCTGGTTATTTTCACGATACAATGTTTTCAACATATCATTTCCCTAATTTAAATTCATTTGCTTTTAAGTTTATAGATACTTCTAAGACCTTTGCAATTTTCATAATAATATTATTTTTCAAAATTAAAAAGCCTTCTCCTAACTCTTCCTTTATTTAAGGAATCTAGATTGGCCACCTAGGTCATCGTCAGGATACTCTAGAATTAGAATTTGGGGGATGGAAAGAGTTCCCTTCATCCGAGAAGTGCAGAATGTATGGTCTACAGAGGAAACTAATTTTCAGACATATTTGAGGATACTTTGCAAGTGATTCTAGTACCTACACACCCACTCTTAAAAATATGAGTGTTCAAATCTAATTGTACCACACGTTGACATAAACTATCTCTCTAACTTATGAATGAACTTAACTGCCCAGGAGGCATAAGTCCTTGCATTCTTAAAGAATCATCTTTTATCATATGAAATAAAGGTAAAGCATCTATTGGAATCCTGGTTGACATGTTTTTATAATGAGCCAGTATTTCTATATATCCCTTTATGGCATTAACACATTTAGGTACATGAATAAAATTAAACATTTTTTCTTCCTTGAAAATGATAGCAAATAATATTTTTTACTGTGAGTTTCCTTTAAAGTGTATGTTGAAGAGATTATCCGATGAGTGACACAATCCCATGCCTTTCATATTACCCGACGTACCTACGGATTAATTTCCCCTGCTAGGTTTCCAGTCAGACTCAGACTTAATCAGCATCTTTCAAGCATAGACACTGATATCTCTAATGCACAGACTGAGACTTAACCAAAATCCAAGCAAACTCCCAATTTCCTCATGACCCAGAAAGGCCTTGCCTTATCCTTATGGGACAGTGGTCCAGATCATGTCTTGGTTCATCCACCACCCCTTTAGGGACTGCAATTTAGCCATAAACCAGTCATCACACATGGTGGCTTCCCTTACCTGCCAGCCATTCTGCGGCTTTAAAGTCCATTCCCAACATGGCTCATATGGGTTATGACCTCATCTGCAGTGGCAGTGACAGGCTGAGACGACTACTTATAGAGTCATTATGCACACATGCATATACAGACAATGAACACATTTCTGTGTTTACCGCACACCCACACACACACACCATACATACTCCATTGTTGCCTAATGGTATCATGTCATAGGGACAATTTTGTTTATTGTGAGTTTTTGGTTTATCTTTAGCATACTCGTTTCACTCTTGTTTTCCATTTCACCTGATCCTTCACTTAAATGCATTTGCAATCTATTATGTTGTTTGTGAGACCAGGTTGGTGAAACAAACCATTATGATCTTGGACCCACCAAGGTTTTTTTTTGCCAAAAAATATTCTGAAAAAGTCTTGAAAATCCTAGAAAAGATACTGTTTTTATAACTGAGTCTCTTAGAGATTCTTGCCTGGAAAATCCCATGGACTGAGGAGCCTGGTGGGCTGCAGTCCATGAGGTTGCAAAGAGTTGGGCACAACTGAGCGACTTCACTTTCACTTTTCACTTTCACGCATTGGAGAAGGAAATGGCAACCCACTCCAGTGTTCTTGCCTGGAGAATCCCGGGGGCTGCCATCTATGGGGTCTCACAGAGTCAGACACGACTGAAGCGCCTTAGCAGCAGCAGCAGAGCTATGATATCGAAGTTAAATTGTCCAGTTCACTCACCTTTGGAAATACACTATGCTTTAAGTCTTAAACAGTGGGGCTTAGGATCTATAGTAATGAAAACAAAATGTTTTCATCCTAAACTTTGTTAATATGAAAGATTGCCAAGGCTTTAGAGGACAACAAACAATGGAGATATGCCCCAAAAGAGATCTAAGATGTGGCTTTCCTCCCCTTAAAAAAAAAAAAAAGAACTCATTTCATTAAGAGATTTATTATGAGCTAGAAATTACTTATTCTTTGTACACCTAAGGAAAAGCCTGTCTTTGTGTAATAAGCTACCAAAAACTTAGAGGTAAAAGTTGATGTTATTTGTGCGATTTTAGTGAAGGTCAAGAATAAAAACAAATGATAAAGAATGAGGAGGGGGAGACACACAGAGACAGAAAGAATGGAGGAGGAAAATGGAAAAAAAAGGAAGAAGAAAGGAAAGGTGACAGTGAGAAAGGGGAGGGATGGAGGAAGGTAGGAGAAAGAAGACGTTAACTGTAACTCCTTAAAATAAACAATCATCAAGATATTATTCTGTGATGTTTCCAGGCTAGTAATTCATCATCACCTTATGATTTTATTAAGGAAGTGCCAACTGGACTTTGTTACTTAAGAAGAAAGAACTAGTATCTTTCTTTTTATTCTTACTGGATACAATCTTTCATTGCATTTTTAACGGATGGTAATTTCTCCATCATTTTTCATCTTCCCTTTAGGCTGAATTTAATTTCTGTTCAGGATTATGTTCCTTGGTGTTGTTACAGGAGAATCCCCAAGGCATCCACAGCTACGAGTATGAACACTGAAGTTCTTTTTGCTTTCAGAAAGAAAAGACAAATGACTGTTCTCAACCTCTGGATCTACACAGCAATAAGAGATTAGTGCATTTTCACTAAAGACAACACTTTCATCTAGTGTCAAAGAAATAAGATCAGTCAAATTCTGGAGAGACATATTTTTTTCTCCATCTTGTTTCATTTTTTCAGTACACAGTATTTTTCTCTATTGGCAGAGGCATATCATGATTTTCCCTAGTCCATCACACTGCTGAAAGTTTCTAATCGATGACTTTGTGCTACATGGAGGTCACAGAAAGGCCTTTTGTTTAATACACCAAGGTATGCTGATTGCAAACTCTACTTTAATTTATGGGGAAAGCATTTTTTTTTAAATAACACATTTGCTATTTGAGATAAACTGATGCCTGAGTAATAAAGGCACAGTTTTGCCAGGACTATGCTAAAACCTTCACAGATTTCAAATGTTTTGTTTTCAAGCTTCCATCACACATCATAGCAAACATATCTGATACCCTCATGTCCTACATTAAATGTAAATTTTATTATATAAAATTGGAATACATTTTTATAATTTTGCTTTGAAATTACTGGACTGTGAATAATCCAATTAATTCATGATTGGCTATGATTTATAGACAGTAATCATGCACACTCAGGAATCCTTATAGAATTAGATAATTAATCTGGAATTTATTTTCAGGTGTAATGAAACTGTTTTAATGTTAAACTTAACAATTAATTAAATTGACCTAATGTTACATTTTGTATTGATTTAGTTAGATATTCATTCATGTTAATGTGGCACTTTCATTTGGAATTCTAGTGCTACTATTTTTTTTTAAGTATCAAATATTTGCAGCCATGAAGTTAAAAGAGACTTGCTTCTTGAAAGGAAAGCTATGGCAAACTTAACATATTAAAAAGCAGAGATATCACTTTGATCACAAAGGTCTGTATAGTCAAAGCTATGGTTTTTCCAGTACTCATGTATGGATGTGAGAGTTGGACCATAAAGAAAGCTAAGCCCTGAAGAATTGATGCTTGTGAACTGTGGTGCTGGAGAAGACTCTTGAGAGTCCCTTGGACAGGAAGGAGATCAAACCAGCCAATCCTAAGGGAAATCAACCCTTCCTTCATTGGAAGTGTTGATGCTAAAGCTGAAACTCCAATACTTAGGCCACCTGATGCAAAGAGCCAACTCATTGGAAAAGACCCTGATTCTGGGAAAGACTGAAGGCAAAAGCAGTGGGTGGCAGAGGATGAGATGGTCAGGTAGTATTACTGATTCAATGGATGTGAATTTGAGTAAACTCTGGGAAATAGTGAAGGACAGAGGAGCCTGGCATGCTGCAGTCCATGCAGTCACAAAGGGTAAGACATGACTTAGTGACTGAACATCAGCACTTGCGTAGATTCGTGAGAACCCGTGGCCCCACAGACCCAGGCACCGTCACTATGATGCTGAAAGATGAAACAAATCTGATCAATTATGTGATCATTTTGTGACTGTGGAGAAAGAAAATCAAATGTAAAACTCTGTCCTGGGAGTAGACATGCTTCTCTCTCTCCATCTCCATCGGGGGCATTCCTCTAAGCAAGCATTCATATAATATTGAATGACTCCTAGCATCCTTTCGTTATGGACCAAATTCTAGTGTTATCTGAAGGGTCAGACAGTAAAACTATTGATGCTGGAGTAACGGTGATTCTCCTTGGGCATACTGGAATTTTGGTAAAGATCTAAAACACAGACAAAAGTGAGGTGGCAACCTGATGGATAAAATATATGATCCAATGTCAAAAGTAGAAAAGTAAAGAATCCATTGCATATAGGAGAAAGAGAATCCCGTGCACTTGGGGTGAGAATACCCGTTGTATTCCTTCTGAGGATCTGAGGGCTGGGCTTTCCCTTGCTTCCGCTTTCTTATGCAGAGAGAATTTAAATCACACTGCTCATACACAGGGACGCCCCCAAAGCTGTAAAGCATGGTTAGTTTCTTATATGGCAACATGACATATTGTAGCATTAACAGCTTTTTACATTTGAGAGCCTCTTTTATTAAAACACATGATTTCTGAAATGCCCTTAAGATCTTCATCACCTTAGCTGAATATGAAAATGTGCTTAAAAAAAAAAGACACTTGATTCCACATAAAAGAGAATTAAAGTATATGTTTATAAAGGGACATTTTATCTATTTAACAAGTAATATATGCTAATTAATTATCTTTAAAATTATTACATAAAAATTCATCTGCCAAGAAATAGAGGAAAAGGCATTTGATATACAGGATCAACTATTACCATGGGAATAAAAATTTAACTTCATATTATGATGTCAAAAATAGGATAAACAAACATAAAATAGAACAAAACTCTTTCATCCTCTGATATTAGGAATGAATGCATGGCATAAATAACTTCATGTATTTATATAATATGTGATATATTATTTCTAAATAACAAAAAGAAAGAAATTCCAGGCTTAAATTTTTGTGTATCACTCACCTTATTAATATAAATGACAATCAAAATTGGACATCATACTAGTGATTCTTTATACATCCATCTAGTCAAGGCTATGGTTTTTCCTGTGGTCATGAATGGATGCGAAAGCTGGACTGTGAAGAAAGCTGAGAGCCGAAGAATTGATGGTTTTGAACTGTGGTGTTGGAGAAGACTCTTGAGAGTCCCTTGGACTGCAAAGAGATCCAATCAGTCCTTCTGAAGGAGATCTGTCCTGGGTGTTTGGCTAAAGAGGGTCTGATGCTAAAGCTGAAACTCCAATACTTTGGCCACCTCATGGGAAGAGTTGACTCATTGGAAAAGACTCTGATGCTGGGAGGGATTGGGGGCGGGAGGAGAAGGGGACGACCGAGGATGAGACGGTTGGATGGCATCACTGACTCGATGTACATGAGTTTGGGTAAACTGCAGGAGTTGGTGATGGACAGGGAGGCCTGGCATGCTGTAGTTCATGGGGTTGCAAAGAGTCGGACTCGACTGAGCGACTGAACTAAACTGAACTGAAAGAGCAAATATGCTGCAACAAAGGGTGACCAGACAGTGAAATTGTGCGTGGTCTTGTAGCATGTTTTACTATAAATACAATGCTCTTTATACATATAAATACAAGGTTCTTATATTTATACATATAAATGCAATGTTATTTTTATATATAAATACAATGTTCTTATGATTCTACCGTAAATACACTGTCTGTTACAGACATAAACTAAACAGTATGTGTCTTAACATGGGATGACTTGGGAAATTGGGCCTGGCATATACACACTACTGTGTGGAAAACAGCTAGCTAGTGATAACCTGCTATAAAACACAGGGAGCTCAGTTTGGTGCCCTGTGATGACCTAGAGGGGCAGGATAGGGGGCTGATGGTAGGGAGGACCACGACGGAGGGGATATACGTGGACAAATAGCTAATTCACTTCATTGTACAGTAGAAACTAACTCAACATTACCTCTACCCCAATTAAAAAAAAAAAAAAGATGACTTAAGACTCTGCATTGACATCCCCATGGCAGGGACTTCAATCTGATCTCCAGCAGTGGTTATGTTTATTCACTCTATAGCAGAGCTTCTGAAGGGCTCTAAACACCCTTTGAGGAGGTGGACGGCATAAGGTGAAAACTGCTTTCATAAAAATACTAAGACATCATTTGGTCTTCTCTACTGTGTTGACAAACACACTGAAAGTACAAAAACAGGTTGGATAAGTCTGCGACACAGGAGAACATTAAACAATAGCTCCAAATTGTACCAGTAATTATGCATTTTTTCCACTGCCACACATACTTTCAAATTTGGCAGACATCTCAAAAAAATGAATGAAGTTAGCTTCTTGCTTTAAGGAAGACAACTGGCAGTATGTGTTTACAATGATGTATTTGAGCTTTCAAGCAAAAAGTAAACTTTTCAAACACTTGTATTTCTCACTCTGAGTTTGACAGAACCCTTATACTTAAAGACTTTTCCTAGGAGATGAGTGGCTATATTAATGAAGGTGTTGCTTTTGATTTTTTATAACAAAATGTGTCAACCTATGGAAGATTTGCAAGACACATTTTCTAAAAGCCCTATGTTATAAATCACTCAGCGATAAAGATACACTTAAGTCTAAGACAGACTGCGGTATTTTAATGTAACAGAGCATAATGAGCAAACCTTAACCAAACTGTTGTTTGTTGAATTGGGGGAAAGCATTAAAGAAGAATAGCCACAATTATATGAAAATGCTATTAAAATATCCCTCCTCTTTCACATATGTTTAAGTCTAGGTTCCCTTGATACCTTTTAACTAAAGCAACATATCACAACAGACTGAATCTAACATAGATGAAATCCTATGTTCTACTGAGTCAGACATCAGAGAGATTTGTAAAAATGTAAAAAAATGTCAGTCATCTAAACATCTGTTATAATTTTGGAAAACAGTATCATTTTTCATGAGAAAAAATTTTATGTTAATGTGTAATGGGTTTACTATTTGAATGAACAGAATATTTTTAATTCTCAATTTTAATTTCTAGCATGAGAAATAGTAGACCTAATCCAGATAAAGGAAAGGTCTTTCGGGTTCTCAATAACTTTGAAGAACATAAAGGGTTCTGAGAATGAAGACTTTAGCACTGTTGTTTCCTATGGACTCTGAACCCCCAAAGAGTTCTCTTAAAAGGGTCATTTTATTATCCAATTAATCATCCATTTGAGTATCTGATAAACAAAAATTTGAAACAGTGGAAAAATCATGTTGATGTACAAGAAACACGAGAAAACCTTTGAAAACTCCAGAGGATTTGGGAATCACTAGTTGTAAAATGCTGCCCTAGAAAAATCTCGACAGCAATGTCTAAGAAATGCTATTACCATCCTTTGAGACGTGAGGGAAGCCATCCAAATTCTCAGGGTGCTTTTTCATCACTTATAATAAGAAGCACTTGCAAAGGTTCACTGATTCTTGGATGTTCATAAATTAAATCTGTTGGAATCATTGAAATGACCTCAAAAATACTCTTGATTGATGGTGAGTTCGTTTACTAAAGTCACTTCTTTACCTTCTCCTTTTGGTTTGCTTTTCATGCTTTATTACTTATTTATTTAGATAGTTATTGTCAAACAAAATTTAATAACACCGAAACATGGAGAGATCCAGAACTGAAAAACGTCTGTGCTTAATTTCTGTATCAGTGTTGGTAGGATTATGCATAACAAGTGTGCTATGTGCTTTTGTAAAATTGTTGGTGAAAGCTTTGGCAGTAAATGGTTAAACATTAAAAAAAAAAGTATTTAAAAATAAAATTGAGAAAGTATGAAGGTCATCTGTCATTTTCACCTATCTAGAATCCACTTATTCTTTCTTCTGGAATACCATGAATTCCCTTTGGAGAGCACGGTTGCTTCCCTGGTGGCTCAGACGGTAAAGTGTCTGTCTACAGTGCGGGAGACACGAGTTCGAGCCCTGGGTTGGAAAGACCTCCTGGAGAAGGAAATGGCAATCCACTCCAGGACTATTGCCTGGAAAATCCCATGGACAGACGAGCCTGGTAGGCTACAGTCCATGGGGTCACAAAGAGTCAGACACGACTGAGCGACTTCGCTTTTTGGAGAACACAACCATTAGTAATCTCAAATTTCATGGTTCTCTATTAGGGGCTGACCTCAACTTCAGCTCCAGAAGTGGCCACCTGATTCTTCCCTGTTCAATCAATCATTCTATCACCTTGCTTCACTGACTGGCTCAGGATTGAACCTGTGACCCAAGACAGCAATGAGAGTTGCCTTCATACTTCCGCTGGAGCTCTTGGGAAAGATGTATTACCAGTGATGCTAAGCTCTCATCACTGACTAGCCGAATGACTATGGACAATTTGCTTGACGTCGCTAAGCTTCCATTTGTTCACAGGTAAAATGGGAGAAATAAAGGTAGCTGCTTCAGAACATTATTTTAGGATTTAAATAATATAATAAGTGTGGATTTCACCATAGTGGCCAACATGTCATAAAGTCTCAATAAATGTTAGCTGTTTTTATTTTATTGTTTAAAGCACATATGATCTTTCAGTTCCTCTGCTTATAATATAAAGAAGTCTAAACTGCTTTCTCCGGAGAAGGCAGTGGCACCTCACTCCAGTACTCTTGCTTGGAAACGTCCATGGACGGAGGAGCCTGATGGGCTGCAGTCCGTGGGGTCACTAAGGGTCGAGCACGACTGAGCGACTTTCACTGTCACTTTTCACTCTCATGCATTGGAGAAGGAAATGGCAACCCACTCCAGTGTTCTTGCGTGTTGAATCCCAGGGACGGAGGAGCTGGATAGGCTGCCATCTACGGGGACGCACAGAGTCGGACATGACTGAAGCGACTTAGCAGCAGCAGCAGCAGCAGCAAACTGCTTCCTCTCAGTGGTACACATGGCTCAGCTTACATAGCCAGCCTCACCTGCAACCTTGCACCTGTCACATTGCATTAAATTCTTCTAAAGGCCCATGTGTTCCCTTGCTCTCAAATTTTAATCATGCTGCTCACTCTGCCTGCACATTTGTTCCTTCTCCCTCCTTCCATCTTCTTCTCTACTAAACTGAATGCTTTGTGAGGAAAGGAGCCATGCCCATCTCATTCTCCACCTGAGCAAAAGGAAAACTAATCCCTGATAAGGACTCATGCAGTATTTATTAAATGATGCATTAAACCATATTTTAAAGAATGAAGCCAGTGTAAAAGATGACTTCTTTGTGTATCTCTCCAAGTTCTGAGAAAACGTGTTCTTCCGTTGCTTCATCTTTCCCAAGCTCTAACGAAAGAGGCAAAAAATTGTATTGGCCAGATTATAGTTGAATTTAACTTGAAAAAAAACAAAAAACAAAAAACACCTTATGATGGGGAAAACTGCAATGCCTGACTTGGACAGGAGATGGCAGTGCAAACTCAGTTTGCTGTGTATTCTGGTGTGCCTACAAGCTCCCAGAACTAGTTTCTGTACACTCCCAGCATAAGTCAGACAGAAACTTCTTTGCTATTACGTCTCTTATGGCTTTTCACAGATGCAGAAAGAACATGCTTTGTGGAAACTGGTGGTGTGCTGTACCCACAGCGCTTTTCCAAAGAAAGCCAACTGTCAACCAGGAGCAATGTCAGAGTCACTTCTCCCCAAAGAGGGCAGAGGGTGGGGCAGGTTTCCTGCAGCGAAAGACTGGAGGAGCTGGCGCTGCAGTCAGAACTCAAGCATAGTGTCATCATGATGCTCAAACAGGGTTAGCCTGCTGAGGGGCGAGTAAGGTAAAGGTATCTTCTGCATTCTCTGAATTATGCCGGATAAATGACTTTTTTCCCCCCAAGAGAATCAAACAGAGAGTAGATAGAAACTCAGAATTTCTCTAACAAGAGTAAACTACTATCAAATTGGATTTTTTCTAGCAGCTCCCTGGGTATCTCTATGATATGCATTGTCATGGTCTATGCATGGCGTTTATTAGAAATCAGGTTTAAGGGAACTTTATGTGTGTATATGTGTTTGTAGTCACACGGTTATGTACAAAATATGATAATAAGCTAGCTGACTGCAAATCAGACCACATAAAACTCAAGTTTAAAATCTATAAATAGTTATAGACACACACACACACACACACACACCAGTTAATATCAAATTGCTTGACTCCAGAACTGTTCCCATAGCTTTAACAAGTTATCTTGCTAGGAAAAAAATGAGAAAAAGAATGGAAGTGAAGTGAAGTCGCTCAGTCGTGTCCAACTCATAGCAACCCCATGGACTGCAGCCTACCAAGCTCCTCCATCCATGGGATTTTCCAGGAAGAGTACTGGAGTGGGGTGCCATTGCCTTATAGCTTTAACAAGTCATCTTGCTAGGAAAAAATGAGAAAAAGAATGTAAGTACTTTAGGGAAATCCTTACAAACCACTGAAAAACAAAGTCCAGGGTCCTTTCTTTCTGAATCTGGGACAGTGATGCCCTCTCATAAAAACTCAAGCACCATCATAGGCTAGCATAGGCTCCTTGAAGGCAGAGGTCACTTATCACCACCTTATAGGGTGCTATTCAAAAACAGGTATTCTCACAAGCCTGCTGGATGAGAAAATGGCTTAACCAAAGAAAGACAAGGACAGATCATGTTGCTATTTTATTAGCAAAAAAAAAAAAAAAATACACGTGACACAATAGCTCAGGTGCTTGAGAGCTGATGTTTAGATATAGCAAAACAAACAGTTATGAACAACTCTGAGTTAGTCAGAAGAACAGAGAAATTTCACGGGCTAGAGAGAAGAGAAAACACTTCTTTGAATTGATAAGGCAGGTTATTTGGGGCAGCGTATTTATCTTCATAATTTGGTTCCCCTTGGTTTAGGATGAAAATATATTAGCTGACTTTGTAAACCTGATCCCTGAGTTGATAATCCCAGGAGTTTAAAATCCATAAACGGCTTCCTGGAACTTTTAGGTAAGACTTGAATCACTGACGTGGTCACCTCAGCTTCACACCATCAGGCAGCCGCCCCTGGCCACTCTCTCACACATGCCGCCAAGTTCCAGAGTTGTTACACCTCCTGGGTCCTCTCCCTGGATTAGTTTTTCTCCTAAATCACGGTAGAACTTAGCTCCCAAGAGATCAGGAGGCCCTGTGACTTCAGAGGGAGTGTGGTGTCATTTTCCTTGTGATTTCTGTCACAGATTGTAATTACATATTTAACTTTTGTGATTAATAGAGGTCTCCCTCACCGGCTCACGCTCAGTGCCTGGGAACTTAATGTTGGTAAAACAGAAGAATACATGAATGAGTAGATAAATAAATGAATTTATGAACATGGAGGTGGATATGGGAAACAACCTAATTCAGTCATGGGAATGGAGCTGTACTATGATTCAGAAACTTGAAATCCCATTCTTGATTTGAATCTACTACTTACCAATGGATCTGGGCTGTTTAGTTGATATCTCTTGAGCTGCAGTTTGGTCACCTAACTAACTTGGATCATAACACTAATCTGTAGATGCATGAGTGTTTGTGAAGATCAAATGAAATAACACTTATTTTAAACGTTAACACATGGTATATAAATAAAACCATTTTAAATGTGTGTTAATCATTCAATTGTGATCAATGCAAAGAAATAGAGAAAAACAATAGAATGGGAAAGAGTAGAGATCTCTTCAAGAAAATTAGAGATACCAAGGGAATATTTCAAGCAAAGATGGGCTTGATAAAGGACAGAAATGGTAGGGACCTAACAGAAGCAGAAGATATTAAGAAGAGGTGGCAAGAATACACAGAAGAACTATACAAAAAAGATCTTCACGACCCGGATAATCACGATGGTGTGATCACTCACCTAGATCCAGACATCCTGGAATGTGAAGTCAAGTGGGACTTAGGAAGCATCACTACGAAAAAAGCTAGTGGAGGTGATGGAATTCCAGTTGAGCTATTTCAAATCCTGAAAGATGATGCTGTGAAAGTGCTGCACTCAATATGCCAGCAAATTTGGAAAACTCAGCAGTGGCCACAGGACTGGAAAAGGTCAGTTTTCATTCCAATCCTCAAGAAAGCAATGTGAAAGAATACTCAAACTACCACACAATTGCACTCATCTCACATGCTAGTAAAGTAATGCTTAAAATTCTCCAAACCAGGCTTCAGCAACACGTGAACTGTAACCTTCCAGATGTTCAAGCTGGTTTTAGAAAAGGCAGAGGAACCAGAGATCAAATTGCCAACATCCACTGGATCATAGAAAAAGCAAGAGAGTTCCAGAAAACCATCTATTTCTGCTTTACTGACTATGCCAAAGCCTTTGACTGTGTGGATCACAATAAACTGTGGAAAATTCTGAAAGAGATGGAATACCAAACCACCTCACCTGCCTCTTGAGAAATCTGTATGCAGGTCAGGAAGCAACAGTTAGAACTGGACATGGAACAACAGACTGGTTCCAAATAGGAAAAGGAGTACGTCAAGGCTATATATTGTCACCCTGCTTATTGAACTTATACGCAGAGTACATCATGCGAAACGC
This sequence comes from Aepyceros melampus, assembly GCA_006408695.1. Taxonomy (NCBI): domain Eukaryota; kingdom Metazoa; phylum Chordata; class Mammalia; order Artiodactyla; family Bovidae; genus Aepyceros; species Aepyceros melampus. The sequence goes on from SJXQ01010593.1 coordinate 216,340, forward strand.
TAGACTAGAGGAAGTACAAGCTGGAGTCAAGATTGCGATGAGAAATATCAATAACCCCAGATATGCAGATGACACCACCCTTATAGCAGAAAGTGAAGAAGAACTAAGGAGCCTCTTGAAGAAAGTAAAAGAGGAGAGTGAAAATGTTGGCTTAAAACTCAACATTTAGAAAACTAAGATCATGGCATCTGGTCCCATCACTTCATGGCAAATAGATGGGGAACCAGTGGAAACAGTTGCTAACTTTATTTTTCTGGGCTCCAAGATTGCTGCAGATGGTGATTGCAGCCATGAAATTAAAAGACACTTACTCCTTGGAAGGAAAGTTATGACCAGCCTAGACAGCACATTAAAAATCAGAGACATTACTTTGCCAACAAAGGTCCGTCTAGTCAAGGCTATGGTTTTTCCAGTGGTCATGTATAGATGTGAGAGTTGAACTATAAAGAAGGCTTGAGCGCCGAAGAATTGATCCTTTTGAACTGTGGTTGTTGAAGAAGACTCTTGAGAGTCCCTTGGACTGCAAGGAGATCCAGCCAGTCCATCCTAAAGGTGATCAGTTCTGGGTGTTCAATGGAAGGACTGATGTTGAAGCTGAAACCCCAGTATTTTGGCCACCTGATGCGAAGAGCTGACTCATTTGCAAAGACCCTGATGTTGGGAAAGTTTCAGGGCAGGAGGAGAAGGGGACGACAGAGGATGAGATAGTTGGATGGCATCACCAACTCGATGGACATGGGTTTGGGTGGACTCCGGGAGTTGGTGATGGACAGGGAGGCCTGGCGTGCTGCGGTTCATGGGGTCACAAAGAGTCGGACACAACTGAGCGATTGAACTGAACTGAACTGGTCTGACTCTTTGTGACTCCATGGACTGTAGCCTGAGAGGCTCCTTTGTCCATGGAATTCTCCAGCAAGAATACTGGAGTGGGTTGCCACTTCCTACTCCAGGGTATCTTTCCAACCCAGGGATCAAACCCACGTCTCCGGCATTACAGGCAGATTCTTTACTGTCTGAGTCACCAGAGAAACCCATTGTTTTAAATGGGTCACAGATAATAAACAAAGGTGATAAACTGAAATTTCATAACTTGGCTAAATGGAATCTGAATAATCTTAGAGAAAATTTTGTAATTACATCTGATTCTGTTTTTCTTTTTTTAACTTTTCCATTTAGCTGTTAACATAAAGAACCTTAAAATCTTTTGGTTTCCTCACGTCACAAAAGTCTTATTGAAATAATCATTTAAATGCCTAGTTCCTTACATTAATTACAGTTTTGAACTTTGTTTCAAGCAGATGCTTCTCTCCTGGTCCATTCTGGTCAGCTCCGGCACACACTGTCATTTTGCCTGACAATGTTCTAACCCCAGTGCCTCCAACTTGATCCTCATTATGTCAGCCTTCACAAGGGTTGAGGTAGGAGGAAAGAGGGGAGGTGAAGGGATAAGAAAAGCCTTCTTGCCTGGTGTTAGCATGAGCTGGTGTGCCTCACACTGTGGTGTAGCAGGGAAGGAAAGGAAGGAGAATACTTTTTGTGGGATGCTTTCAAGTGCACCCTGAGAAGCCCACAGGGCTGGCCATCTCTCACCTGAGATCTCCTGTTTGCCCAGTGGGCATCCTGTGGATGGGCCCTGAGCCACGTCCTGCAGAGGCTTTGCCACTCTGGCTAGTCACATGACCTAAATGACCTCTATGGGCTTCTCTCCATGGCTTAATCTGGTCCACAGAAAACACACTTTGCACGCATCTTTAACCCATCAGCAGTAGCTGAAGAGTTACTTGCTAGGAAGCTGCTCTGTGGTCATAGGCTATTCAGCTAACCTCTTGTACTTTTTTTTTTCTTTAATGGTGTCCCTTCAATGACTGGAAAAATAACAAATTTTCCAGGTGGTCTCGTGAAAGTCTCTATCCCTTGATTTTCCACTGGGGGAGACAATTTTCTCATCCCTCATCTGTAAGGAGTGGAGATTCATCTCTCTCTCTCTCTCCCTCTATCTCTCTCTCTCTCTCTCTCTCTCTCTCTCTCTCTCTCTCTCTCTCTCTCACACACACACACACACACACACACACACTCTATCTCAAGGTCTCTAACAGCTGGTTTCTAGCCTCCCAGCCTCTAGCCCTTTTCCTAGGCTAGAGAAAGGAGTTCAGTTAAGGACACTCACTTCCATCATCTCCTTTGCAAATTCTGCTTCTGTGGTTTAGCTTTTGGCCTTGGAATGTGAGCGTAATCACCTTCTATCATTTTGTAATTAGCCTGCTGCACATTCAAACCCCAAAAAAGCACATTTGGGTTGTTTACAATAGTTAAGACCAACATCTCCTGTCTCGGTTGTTTCTCAAAGCTTTATCACCAGTATCAGGAGAAAGACAAATAAAACCATTACTCTGGAGAACACAAATTCTTGCAGCCAGAAGTCACAGTTTTCCACAGAGAAGTGAAAGTGGGACGACTGGGAATATGACTTATAGTCTCTAAAGACTCTCCACGTGAGAATTGTTATGTGTTTACTACTAGAATTCAGAAAGGGAGCATTAAACTCTGGAGTGTGAAATTAGCCAGCAGAACCTAGCAACCAGATTTGGCCAGTGTTCCCAGAGGAAATAACCCGGCATCCAATTAGAACTGGGAAGGAGAGCAGATGTGGGGAACTGAGCTCTGCTGCCTGAGCTGACAGTACAGAATGGCAGCCTTGAGGGTCATAGACGCTGAAGCCTACAGCTGCCTGCGGCTCATACAGAGCCAAACAGGAAGTTAGTCAATATCCTACAGCGAAGCCCGAATCACCAGGAGGCCTGAATGCTACCCGACTGGTTTGTGGTTCCTATTGCATAATAACAATGAAAATAATAGAAATGACAGTTTCTATCTATACACAGGCCCCAAACATGATGCAACCTTGACAGTTAAAAATCATGCTTTGAAAGAGCTAGAGACAGCAAAGAGAGGGTGAGATGAATGGAGAGAGTAGCATGGAAGCATATGCTCTACCACATGTAAAACAGAGAGCCAATGGGAATCTGCTGTATGACTCAGGGAACTCAAACTGGGGCTCTGTGACAACCTAGTTCAGTTCAGTTCAGTTGCTCAGTCGTGTCCAACTCTGCGACCCCCTGAATCGCAGCACGCCAGGCCTCCCTGTCCATCACCAACTCCCAGAGCTCACTCAGACTCACGTCCATTGAGTCCGTTATGCCATCCAGCCGTCTCATCCTCGGTCGTCCCCTTCTCCTCCTGCCCCCAATCCCTCCCAGCATCAGGGTCTTTTCCAATGAGTCGACTCTTCGCATGAGGTGGCCAAAGTACTGGAGCTTCAGTTTTAGCATCATTCCTTCCGAAGAAATCCCAGGGTTGATCTCCTTCAGAATGGACTGGTTGGATCTCCTTGCAGTCCAAGGGACTCTCAAGAGTCTTCTCCAACACCACAGTTGAAAAGCATCAATTCTTCAGGGTGGGAAAAGGTGGGAGGTTGGAGAGAAATTTAAGAAGTAGGGGAAATAGGTATACCTATGGTTAATTCATGTTGATGCATGACAGAAATCAAACCAATATTGTAAAGCAATCATCAATCAATTAAAATAAATAAATATAATTATGAAAAAATGATGCTTTGAAAAGTGGAATGGTAAAGCAAAAGGTGGGTGGGTTTTCACTTTTTTCTGTGACTTTTGGGTTTTCAAGAAGCATACTGCAATCAAATAACAGTAATTAAATATTTCCATTTGATGGAAAACCAGCAAAACTGAAACAGACCATGGCAGCTACAGTTAGTTCATGATTTCACACTGCACCCAAACCCAGTGACTTAAAATGACACTCACTGAGTTTTGTTCTTGAGGCTATGGATCAGTTGGGTGGTTTTTCTGGTCTGGGCTGGGTTCATTCGTGCATCCATGGTCAGCTCTGGGTCAGTAAACGTTTCTGCTGTTTCATGCTGTGCTTTCTCACACACCTGGGGGCTGGCTGGCAGAAGGCTGAAGACTCTTGGCTTTCTTCCATATGTATCCCATTTCCCAATGGGCTAGTCCAGGCTTGTTTTCATGGTGGAGGTAGGCTTGGAAGCATTCATGGCCTCTTGAGGCTGAGGCTCATGACTGACACAAAGTCACCTCCATCTCATTCTATTGGTCAATACAAGAAACAAGGATAACCCAGATTTAAGGGGTAAGAAATAGACCTTACTACTTGATAAGGAGTTATTAAAGCACATTGCAAACAGTGTGCATTCAGGCAAAGAGGAACAATGGGGACTGTTATTGCAACTATAAGGCTGAATCAAGCCATAAGAAAATATGGAGAAGAGTATAAAGTTTGGGAGTTACACAGCCATATTAAACAGTTTACTACTAATCAGCTTCTAACAATAAATCTTTTTCATCCAACCATCAGTGAGTGAGCTGCACAGAGCACTTTATCCCCTCTTATGTGTCTGATTCCTACTCATCATGCTAGTACCAAATTTAATATCACTTTCTCAAGGAAACCTGTCTGAATTACATTCTTCTGTAGATGAATAAATCATGTGACTGTGCCCAGAAAAGACCTTAGAAAAGACCCTGATTCTAGGAAAGACTGAAGGCAGGAGGAGAAAGGGATAACAGAGAATGAGATGGTTGGATGGCATCACCGACTCAATGGACATGAGTTTGAGCAAACTCTGGTAGTTGGTGATGGACAGGGAAGCCTGGCGTGCTGCAGTCCATGGGGTCGCAGAGTCGGACACGACTGAGTGCCTGAACTGAATTGAACTGTGCTCAGAATTACCCCCTCATATCACTTATAAGAATCTGTTAAACTTTACCCTCCATCTTTCCTGTTAGAACATGACCTCTAAAAGGGGGAGACCAGGTCTACCCCACTTACCCTGCACCCCCAACACCTGAATATCACAGAGTAGATGCTGAATAAATGTTTGTTAAATATACACAAAGGGATGAATGACTGAATTAATAGATGAATGAATGTCAGGTTGAGTATTTATTAAAGAAATATGTAGCTTTGTGTATATCAGTGTTTTCTTGTGATTCCCATGTCCTTGCTAATCTGTGTATTTAAATTTCTTTCATTGCTATGAAGCAGAAAAGAAACACTGTGAGAGTTTAAGGTGACTTTTTGATACAGCAAGCGAATTTTAAAGCCTGTACCTGATACTTTCTCCAAATTTCAGAAATTCAGACTCAAGAGAATCCAAAAATGGCCTTTACATTGACTTACAGTCTTTGTCAGAAATGTACAAATAAAGGAAAGACAGGCTGTTGTGGTAGTGTTCCTATTGTAGTGGTCCTATTAGTAGTGGTCCTATAGCCAATTATATTCTGTGTGACTCAAGATAACCTTATATTTGCAATGAGTTGAGCTTTCCAAAGGAAATACTCAGGTTTTGTCCTAGAAAAAAAGAATTGGAGATCTTTCTAATAAAACTGAATGGGAACAGAATAAACCATGGTCTCCTAGCTATTACAAGTCAGATTTGTACCAGACCTGCTTATACATTTCTGAGTTTAGTCCTCATAACAACCAACATGGTGAGATTCCCTTTATCTTTTCTATAAAGATAAACTGGGGCATAGCAGTGTTACATGTTATTAACACCAAAATATTAATTTATTAACATCACTGTAAAGCATGGCTTACATAAACAAAGAGGGAAGACCACATTGATATATGATGGTTTGCCAGGAATTATGGTCATAAATATTATTCCACTATCCTCAGTCCTGCAGCCCAATGCATGCTTCTCAAGTGTTTTTCATTCTCTGAACTTGTGCACATGAGACTTTCTGGATAGAAATATTTTTCAGTTATGGTTGTCTGGAGGTTTATCAGCAAAGTTACCAGTTATCCCAGGTTATCAAGTAAAGTATGTTTCAGAACTTCAAGAGGAAAGCATCTTTCTTATAAATCAACTAATGATCAAATTCAAAGACTACACTCTTGAGTTCAATTATATATAGTCCCTTTCTTGAATCCTAGTTTTCAATTGCTTATATTAAATGGTTTCCATTCTGCCAAATCTTCTTCCCAGATATCCTATATACTCTTAGGCCTTTGGTTAAAACACTCACATCCTTGTGATCTTTCCAGTCTTCAAAGACGTGATTAGACTATGAAGTAGAGTAGAAAAGGACACTTGATCCTAGGAAGGAAAGCTATGGCAAGTGTATTAAGAAGGCAGAGACATCACTTTGCTGACAAAGGTCCGTATAATCCAAGCTATAGTTTTTCTATTAGTAACATACGCATGTGAGAGTTGGACCATAAAGAAGACTGAGCACCAAGTAATTGATGCTTTTGAATTGTGATGCTGAAGAAGACTCTTGAAAGTCCCTTGGACTGTAAGGAGATCAAACCATTCAATCCTAAAGGAAATCAATCCTGAATATTCATTGGAAAGACTGATGCTAAGGCTGAAATTCCAATTCATTGGCCACCTAATGAGACGAGCTGACTCACTGGAAGAGATCCTGATGCTGGGAAAGACTGAAGGCAGGAGGAGAAGGGGACAACAGAGGATAAGATGGTTGGATGTCATCACTGACTCCATAGATATGAGTATGAATCAGCTCTGAGAGATGGTGATGAACAGGGAAGTCTGATGTGCTACTTATTTTCTTCATCCCATGTAGAAAGTCCTCATTCTAGACTTCTACTCAATTAATATTAGTAATAAATGATTTTTTCAAAAGACCTGATACAATCCTGTTTAAAGACTCAATGTCTACCATTAATCCCCCCATCCTTTTTCTAGCTTGCCCTCATTTTTTGTTCTCTGAATGATTTTAAAAGTAGAGATAATAAGAAAAATAATATGTTCAATTATAATCTAATTAATTTATGTTCAATAGTTTTGTGTCAAAAAGAAGCATAGTAGTGTTTTAGAGTGGCAGAGACCATGTTTATATTTTATATACCCTATAACATGTATATGTGTTTGTCCCCCCAAAAACATAACAGAGATGGATACAAGTTTAGAAACTCTTGTTGATCGATTTAGTTTTTGAAATCTAAATTACTATTAATACAATATATACTGGTATAATGTCTACTTTTTCTCATTGTTCTCATGAGCATTGGGGTCTCAGTTCTCCACTACCTTCAAGACTCTCCCCTCTGCGGAATTTCTGATTTACTAAACAACAGTGACTTGAAAAGAATGCCACAGCAAACAGCGGCACCAATAATTAGAACTGAGATCTCCTGATACACTCATCTGCTTTACTTCAGCATTTCCTTTATTCCTCAGAAGAGCTGTTAAGAGCAACCATTTCAAGCAAATAGTCTGTGACTAGTAGCAGTTTGTGTCTTTGTGTGCATGTGTGTGTGTGTGTCTGTGTGTATCTATGCGTGTGTGTCAGTGAGAGAGAGAGAGAAAGAACCAGGGGCAGAAATTCGACTGACGCAGAGGAGGGGCATTTACAGTTGGCACTGGTGGCATTTCCACTCCTTTCGAGTGTCAGCTGTGGAGCTGTGTGATTCCCTGTTTAGGGAGGAGGGTTACCACTTGCAGTTCTAGCGCAGTGCAGGAATATTCCTCATCCAGCGGCCCCGTGTCAAGGATACAATAACGAAGAGGAAGTGTGAGGAGAAGAGGGATAAAGCGCAAATACTGAGTCATTCTCTTTTGTTCCAAAATAGCAAGTCCAACATGTTCTGTTCACAGAGCTATTTACCTAGTCTGGAGGATGGCCATCTCACTGATGGAGGTGATTCTTTAAGGAGTGTCCCATTTGTTTAAAACCCCAAAGGTGAGTGAACTTTATAATTCAAATACTAAATCTCTCCTTCTAGTGGAACTATACCCTTTTCTAATATAGAATTGGCACATTTTAGGTCCTTCCTTTTTAGAAAAATTAGAAGTACCAACATAACAAATATTTTCCTATTCTCCTTAGTATTCTGGCCTGGAGAATTCCATGGACTGTGTAGTCTATGGGGTAGCAAAGAGTTGGACATGACTGAGCAGCTTTCACTTTTCCTCTCAAAATTGGAATATGAGTAGCTCAACAGACAGGATTTCAATGATCTATGGGGTTGGCCAAAACGTTTGTTCTGTAACAGCTTCAGTTCAGTTCACTTCAGTTCAGTCACTCAGTCGTGTCTGACTCTTTGCAACCCCATGAATTGCAGCACGCCTGGCCTCCCTGTCCATCACCATCTCCCGGAGTTCACTCAAACTCATGTCCAAGTCGGTGATGCCATCCAGCCATCTCATCCTCTGTCGTCCCCTTCTCCTCCTGCCCCCAATCCCTCCCAGCATCAGAGTCTTTTCTAGTGAGTCAACTCTTCGCATGAGGTGCCAAAATACCTGAGTTTCAGCTTCAGCATCATTCCTTCCAAGGAACACCCAGGGCTGATCTGATCTCCTTTAGAATGGACTGGTTGGATCTCCCAGCTTATTGAAACTCAAATGAACTTTTGGGCTAACCCACTATTTGGGGTGCATGGACTTCCGAAAGTTCAATACTTGTAATGTTCTTTCAAGCATTATATCTTGCTAATATGTTTCATTATCACTGAAGAAGCCCTAATTGGCACGGACACTGTATATGTAACTCTATATTTGCCCCTGCACTTCACATTTCTTATAAGATGGATACAAAAATGTCTTTATCAAAATAGTAACAAAGATCTTTTCTTCCACCTTATTTACTTCCTTCATAATCTAAGATGGAGAGTGAGCGAAACGAAAGCTATTTGTGCTATTTCTTCTGGTCAGTAGTCAATTTATCACTCTACAAACAGAGCCTAAGTGCCTAAAAGAAGAGATTTTTAGGTGCCATCAACTGAAAGAGATGCTTCAGGAGTTTTCAGCTGAGGGACGTGAAAGCACATTATAAATTCAGTTTACACTCTGAATCTCATAGAAGAATTATGTCAGAGAGTCAAAGACACATTGCAGTTTACCCATTTTTATGCAACATGCTGTGTTCAGTAAACTTCATTTGTGTATTCTTTGATGGTTTTGTTTCCATTTGTTTCACAGGTTCCTTCTTCTCTGCCCACACTTAGAAATATTTGGACCCCTGGGGTACAGTTTCAGCCTCCTTCTCATCTCAGTTTCCTGCCCTCCTAGATTAGAATCATCTGGTTTCACGGTTATCAGCCACATCAAAAAGCCCTAGTCTCATTCTCTAACATCACTAAATCTCTTTAGCTCTAGACGTATAATTCCAGCTGTATGCTAACTTCTCAGTTAGACCACCCAGAGCATTTCCAAATTAACATCATCAAAATGTAAATACTGGCTTTCTCAACTTAGCCTTGCTCCGCATCTCAAATTGTAACAGAGAAGAGCAAACTTGACTTCTTATTGAATCTACTCCATTAGCTCTATGCTCTGTTCTGTCGTCTGTCTCAGTCATGCTAACTCTGCACTTTTTGTAAACTAATTTTGCCTATGAGGCAAACATATTCGGTGCTAAGTCACTTCAGTCATGTCCCACTCTTTGTGACTCTATGGACTGTAGCCCCCCCAGGTTCCTCTGTCCATGGAATTCTCCAGGCAAGAATACTGGAGTGGGTTGCCATTCCCTTCTCCAGGAGATCTTCCTGATCCAGGGATCCAACCCAGGTCTCACGTCTCTTGCTTTGACAGGCAGGTTCTTTACCACTAGCACCACCCAGGAAGTCAAGTTTGCCTATAGCCTGAAACATATACACAAGATAAGACATTTTCAAGTTTCTGATAATAGCTTCCCATTCATACAAAGGTAAAAAGTTACAGAACAGAAAATAACACTTGTCTTATTGGAGGTTTGCACGAACACATTACCAGGCCTATCTGGACAGCTGCAAGTACAAAGGATTCTGGCACCAGGAAGCTGGCAGCGTCCAGCCACACTCCCTCCCTTTTCAGAATAAAAAAAAAAAAAAAACAGAATTCTAACTTGGGGAAGATGGTTCTTTGGGACACTAGTCCACCATCTTCTGAGCCTGATGATTTTACAAGTAAAGTTACTATTCCTTTCCCCAACAACTCATCTCTCAATTTATTGGCCTGTCATGCAGTGAGCAGTACAAGCTTGGACTCAGTAACAGTGCTGCTATGCTTGAAGCCTTGATGTTATCATTGGGCTTTTCATGATGAAAACTAAATTTATATTTTATCTATCTTAAAAATATTCAAATGACTACAAAAGTCTACCATGTAATGGGACAGATAACTGTCCACTGCTCGTGCTACCCTCCCTGCAAATAGACTGTTGATTTCATCTTCAGGTATAAAGCAAAGGTCTCTTTATGGAAGGGAAAGAAAGGCCCTCTATAAGCTCGTGGAAGTCCCTTCCTCTTCACTCAGTGATTGATCTGGAGGATGCTTCCCAGATTTGCCCAAGTAGATCAAAAAGAGAGTCTGCTGGAACATGATACTCAGAACCATCTCCTCAGCTTGTGATCACAAAGGTACCATCCATGGTAGCAAAAGAGAAGAGTTATAGGACAGGAAGTTTCTCAGTCCTCAATGCTATCACTAAACAGCTACAAGAATCTTGAAACCACCTACCTCCTGCTCCAGGCTATGGGGTCTTAACAGAAGCCAGGGTTACTTTAGCCACTGTTAATTGGTACTCTGTGACTGAAAGAATTTCTGCTTAATGCACAAGGCCCTTTGGGATTCTTGCTATATGGTCCCAACCTACTTTGTGATTTCTTCAGCAAACCTTCTGTAAATTGTCACAGCCAACATGCTAGAGTCCATCCTACAGTGTTTCAGATTTTCACTTAGAAGGCAGACATTTCCTCTGTGTTCTCCTGGTGAGCAGGTTTCTGATAGTTCAGACTCTAGCTCCAAGTGTTACCTTTTTAAGCAATGATGATTTCATCTATACACCAAAAGCTTCTCATGGTTTTCCCTGAAATCATACCCTCCCAAGAAAAAGTAACTTATTTCTCCCTACTAGGTTTGCATATTATTTGTATACAGTGCATTCTATTGCCACTCATCCGTCCTGCACTTGCCTTTGAGGCCCCAAATATGAAGATGTCTTACTCATTACTGTACTCACAGATCCTCAAACAGTGGCTGTTACATAATAAACATTCAGCTAATGCTTCTGGATTTTATAAATATCTGTGGTCACAACAGGAGCAAATACATTTTTTTTTTGGTTTGGATAGTGGCACAAACTTAATCACTAACAATATACTAATAATTAAAAACATTACTGATACTAATAACCAAATAATGAAAAACAATACAACTAATAATATACTAACAACAAAATAACCAAAAATATACCTTAATAATACACTAATAAATAAACTAAAATGAATCACAATTCCCAATAGAATAGTGATGTCAACCTTCTTTGGGAGTGGCTTTTATCCTACAAAATTCCACTTGTGTCCTATGTTTTTCTTCTTCATGACAAAATGAATAGATATTTTCTGATATACCTATAGATATTTATATTTTATGATCAAAAATCTATTTTTAGATTTCTACTAAATTCACATGTTCCTTCTTGAACTCATGCTATTAAGTTGATGACCCATATGTTGTGTGATATGGCAATATCACCAAAGCTTTTAGTTACATTTAAGCCAGAGGAAGCTATTGTTCTGCCTCGCCTGGCTAATGTTCTGGAAGCATCCTTTTCCCAATACATATATCATTCATCCTGTTCCAATTTTAACTTGTGCATGACAGTTAGAGACCCCAGGCTAAATTCACGCTAATTGCTTTCCAAGATGACTATCAGAGTTGAAAAGAACATTAAAGGATTGGTCTTTTCTTTCAGGGTCCTAATACTCTTAAAGAATAGAAACCTGAAAACTACAGGCGTCTGCCTGATTGTTGTTTATTTCAGTTGACAGTTCTCTGTGAACCCATCATGTCGATTGATCAATTCAAAGCACATATATTCTGTATTTTTAAAAATGTTGTTTAATAATATTTATCTGTTAATATTGCTGCAATCCGCAAGGTTGCAGAGAGTCAGATAGGACTTAGCGACTAAACAACAACAATTAACATTGCAAAACTGCATTTCAGATTTTAATTTCAACTGGTGAATTTAAAATGTATTAGATTATAATTTTGTAACTCTTTCAACTTATATGGAAACATAGTACCTTGCCCAACGACCATTACTGGCTTCATCTTATGACATCAGATGCCTTATAATATGTACTCTCTCTATTGCCTTCCAATCATCTTTGCTACATTTTTATTCTCCATGTTACTTCCTATTTATTTTCCCCAGTAGTCTAAAATCTTTTTTAAAGCAAAGGAGGCATAAACTCTAACTTACTTCAACTTTATAAAATGAAAACTGCTTTGGATGAGCCCTTAGGGTTTTTTGTTTTGTTTTGTTTTGTTAAGAAATTTAGTACAGATGGTTGAAATTGTCAGGGTTGCTGCATTGTACAGCTCTGAGAAGCACCATTCACTTCTCCATCATCCATGTGAAGAATGTTCCCTGGAGTGTGCCACATACTGTTCCCTTCTTTTGTGCAAAGGGCTACTTACACTGTCTCTATGAGTAGAGACAGAGATACCTGCAGTTATGATTTTCTAAGGAATAATTGCATAAAAACAGTTTCTAGAGCCACGAGGACTTACCATTTGGGGGATTACTCTCTTTCTTACCTGAGCTGTGGTTTCCTGCTAGTAATGTGGGGCTTACGGAACATCTTCCCAGTCTGCTGGTGGCCACAGGCGGTCCAGGGGTCCCATCCCATTCCTGAGCTTTGATGGGCTCTCTGGAGGACGATGCCCCATGATGGCCTCTCTCTTTGCTGTCCAGCTTTGGTATTGGCTCCGTGCTGTGGCTCCGGACCTTCAGCTCCTCTGTGGATTCTGCGTATTAACCAGAATTATATTCTCTTAAACAAAAGTCACATCCTCCCCAGATGCCTTTAAAAATTAAAGACTATTTAATGGGTTTCTAATTTCTAGAAAATATCTCATATTTGATAAAAATATTTTAATGTATTTTTGGAAACTTAGGTGTGTTGGAGGTGATAACATTTAAATAAATCAGGGCCACAGGCCCATTTTTCTGAGCTTTGCAGGTTATCAGTGAGAAATAGTTATAGCTTTGGAATGGAGAACCTCAGTGAACCTTGAGTATTCTTCAGTAACTCCTCCCTGGTGCAAATCTTCAAGGTGAGTCTGAGTGAACTCCGAGAGTTGGTGTTGGACAGGGAGGACTGGCGTGCTGCAAGTCATGGGGTCGCAAACAGTCGGACCGGACTGAGCGACTGAACTGAACTGATCCACAGTAAGTTAGCAGTGTTTCTCCTCATGGCTTAAAGATGGCTGTTGCAGCTCCGAATTGTCCTACAATTATGCTCTCAGAAGGAAGGGAAGCTTGTGGGGAAAAAAGCTCTACTTCTGTTTGACTCTTCTTGTGAGGGAAAAAATGCTTTTCCCAGGAGTTCTCAGCAGAATTTTTCTTACACTTCTGGGCCAAAATGGGATCATTTGCTCACGCTGTTGCAAGAGAGGCTGACCAAGCCGCAGTCTCTGCTGTGGGAGGCAGACTACCTACAGTCTTGAAGGGTAATTAATGGTGGCAGTTGGAAGGCAACAAATAGAGGTGAAACCAGCCTTTCCCCTTCCACAGAGGACAATGGCAGAGAGGACTGAGTGCCCTGGGATCCTGAAATTGGGCTATTAAGCCAGGAGACCATTTGGGCTATATAACAAATGTGATATAGAGAACACATAAGAATATCCCCAAATTATCAAGATCTTAGATCTATGAAAAGTGACCTAAAAAAAGAGAAATATTTCAGAGTTTCCATTGAGATGTCAAGATGTAGTTATTTCATAGCTATTTTCTTTTTTGTTGTTGTTCTCCCCTGTGCCAAGAAGAAGCAAGTTTTACTTGAGTTATTACTATTACAGAAAATTCATTTGTCACCCGTGTACATGTGGAAATGCAGGTTACATATATCAAGTATACAGCACTTTTTGTGACATACAGTAGATATCCTTTAATGATTTTTATTTTTATTTTTAAATTTTATTTTATATTGAAGTATCTATACATTAACATACATTTTATTGTTCAGTCACTCAGTCGTGTCCGAATCTTTGCAGACCCCATGGACTGCAGCATGCCAGGCTTCCCTGTCCTTCACCATCTCTCCAGAGCTTGCTCAAACTCATGTCCCTTAAGTTGGTGATGCCATCCAGCCATCTCATCCTCTGTCATCCCCTTCTCCTCCTGCCTTCAATCTTTCCTAGCATCAGGGTCTTTTCCAATGAGTCAGCTCTGCATCAAGTGGCCAAAGTATTGGAGCTTCAGCTTCAGCATCAGTCTTCCCAACGAATATTCAGGGTTGAATTCCTTTAGGATTGACAAGTTTGATCTCTTTGCAGTCCAAGGGACTCTCAAGAGTCTTCTCCAATACCATAGTTTGAAAGCATCATTTCTTTGGTGCTCAGCCTTCTTAACATACATTAAGTATCTACATTAACAGTGTTCTGGTAGTTTCAGGTATACAGTAAAGTGATTCAGTTATACATGTATCTATTCTTTTCCAAATTCTTATACACATTGCTGTATTTAAAATGGAAAGCAAACAGAGACCTACTGTATAGCACAGAAAACACTGCTCAATGTTATGTAACTACCTAAATTGGAAAAGAATTTGCATAATAATTTTTTTTGTATAATGATATTTAAATGGCGACATTCAGCCTCTGATTTCCTTCCTCCATTTCTGATCTCTGAGTATGAGGTTCTTGAGGGCAGGAATATGATGTAGTTATATCTTTGTTTCCTTAATGCCTATCATGCTTCCTGATATATAAAGGGTGTTTTTATGAAGTGCTTATTCTGAAATTACTCAACAGTAACACAGAGCCGTTAGCTGTTGTGGTAAATGGCATTAAGAGTTTGAATACCTGGCTGACCACATTAGTGGACTGTGGAGTGGAGTCACAGCTTGTAACAACTTCCTTTTGCTCCTTTGTGCCTTTGTGACAGAGGCAGAGAGAGAAGGGGGAGTCTCTATTGATATATGAGATGCGTTGGGAGGTTGTGTCAAAACCAAGATGGTGTCTTCAGTAATTTGTGAATTATGTTAGGAAAGTAATTCTTCACATCTTTTGAAACAACCTCTTCTTTCAGGATGCCTGGTGATAGAGCTGAGAATGGATTTGGAACCTGAGGGAGACTAATTCCTCATTTCTGTCAGACCTGCTTTAGGCCACCAAGGTGGTAATGCTCCTTATAGAGAGACTAGAGGCCTGACCTCTTCAAACCAATACCTTTTACTTGCATCTGACTAATTTTCTTGTTATTTTAAAAAAGAGTTGGCAAAGCTTTACAAATCACCCATTAACTCTGACCAGTTACATTTTATACCTATGCCAATTCTTTTACTTTTTTCTTCCCTCTCACTTTTTTTTTTAAACCAAAAATATCTGCTTGTCAGATTAAATTATTTGGAAGTCATCTAAACACAAAACTCTAAGAGACACTGAAAAGTTGGAGAAATCATTCTATTACAAATCAAGACAATGATGAACAGAAATAAGACCAATAGCAATTTTTAATCTCTTATTTTTAAATCCCTTCAATTTATAGACTTTTATCGGTGGACTCTTTCTCCACAGCTTTGTGCATGGCAATACCTGACATCATCCGAATGGCCTTCTCAGAGTGCAGTTAAGGATCAGAAAATTCAATCCTGGGGGATATTAACAGCTAACTGAGATCTGCCTGGGAACAGTCAACATAATCAACTTAGACATTCTGAGGCCAACCCAATGGTAGGCTTGAAAAATTCTCTTTTTAAACTTTAAGGGATATGAACCAATAAGAAAATAGAATAAAAATAATTTATAATTGTAGTTCTCAGAGATAACCATCCTTTCTATTTTGGTGAATATCCTTTCAATCTTTTGGAGAGGGGGAAATAGGTAATATATATTTACAAAATTGGAATCATACCAGACATACTTTTCCATAAGATTTTTTAAATTTAACAATCTCATGAACATATTCCATGAACATTTTTCTAAACATTTAACTATTCTTTTACCATATTATTATAATGATTATGCCATAATATATTGAATTAATCTTTTATTTTGAGACATTTCCATTGTTTCCTCTTGTAAGCAATTCTCTGATAAATAGCCTTAGAGCTAAATATTTGATCATTAAACATTGGTGGTAATGTTTTTAGACTAAATTCCCAGAAGTGGGGTTAGTGGTTCTCCAACAAACCTACTGGCTTAGAAGTGCAGTGAAGCAGTGTTCGAGTAACGTGGCCAAGGGCTTATTAATGAGGGGCATTTGTATGGGGGCTACATTGGGGATATTAGGCATGAAAAGGCTGCCTGGAATCCTCCAAAAAGGTCAGTTTGAAATAGTCAAAACTCAGTGAACAGGGGTTATGAATGTTTTTAAAGTAAATTTTGCTAAACCAGTTTCTATTTAGTCACAATACTTGCTTGGTCTCAGCTTTGTGCTGTGGTAAACAGCAGAACAAAATCATACGGTGGAGTAGAATATAGATTCCCCACCCCCCTGATAGTCTCATGTGTATGGTTGGAAAGAAGAAGAAGAAAGAGGAAGCAGGGGAAGCCATCTGTTCTAGAACAAGAGTGGGAAAATTTAATGTTCAGAAGGATGGCTTGGTGAAATTTCTGGCCAGTCAAGCCTCTGTTTTATGATTTTAGGTTTATAATCTAGGATCCATGAATCCAAAAAGTCAATAACTTAATCAAATAAAATAGACACTCAGTCAAAGTGCTGGTGAATTCTGCTCCTGATTGTTATTTTGCCGAAATGGTTTTTTTTTTTTGGCATTTTCCGGACTGGAACCACTGTTTACATTTCTTTGCCTCTTTTTTACTCCACTATGTGTTGTAATGTAATACATAATTTAGTAAGAGATTTGCTAGTTAGTTCCTTGGGACATTTAATAGAAATGGATAAATTTAACAATTAGTCTAGGTCTCTGGGAGCTTTTAAACCTTTTTAAACCTATAGAGTGTGGGAGTTAATAGTAACTTTTAAATTTCTCTTCATAGCATTCAAAGCATATAAATATGTATTTTTTAAAAGTTCCTTTTCTTTTCCTCCTCTAAGTTTTCTGAGCTCCCAGGGGGCTGTAAGAGGTACAATATCACATGAAGCCACACATGCTTGGCTGTGCATCTGCTTTGCCTTCTTATGGCTGTGGAGACCTTGGGTTAATCGTTTACTTCCAGTGTGCCTATAAAATGAACACTTCATTAACTTTTTATTGTAATAAATGAAACTGACTCTGATTAATGTAATCCAGAAAAAGACCTATAGGTAGCCTGTTGGGTAGCTCATGAAATGGGAAAAAGAGCAAAACCAAGTTTTAGGAAAAGCTGGCTCACACATTCACCTCTGGGAAAACAGGCAGCACCTGCCCTTGGCCCTAACCTGTCTCCATTCAAGGCTGGCTCCCAGAAGGAGGAACCTGATTGGCTGAGACTGAGTCACATATCCTCCTCTGATTCCTCCCTCTCCGCATGGGGGAGGTACTGGCAATTTGATTGGCAGGCTCACCTGAGTCACATGAAATGCGGGAAGCACACTCGCAGCAGAGGGAGAGCTGCTGGGAGGACATGCATGAACCCAGAATAGCATGCCACAGCTCTTTGGAGGGCTCCAGACACTGTCATGGTCCTGGAATATGGTATGTGCTCAATAAACAATAGTTATTGTGGTTATTCTTGCTGTCAGAAGGCTAAGATTACTCATTGTTTTAGTAGGAAAACGAAAAATTTGAGTTTGTTTTTTTCTGAGTCCAGTGAATTCTTGTTACACTCAGTTCAGTTCATCACTCAGCCGGGTCTGACTCTTTGTGACCCCATGGACTGCAGCACGCCAGGCCTCCTTGTCCATCACCAACTCCCAGGGTTACTCAAACTCATGTCCATTGAGTCGGTGATGCCATCCAGCCATCCCATCCTCTGTCGTCCTCTTCTCCCACCTTCAATCTTTCCCAGCAGCAGAGTCTTTTCAAATGAGTCAGCTCTTCACATCAGGTGGCCAAAGTACTGGAGTTTCAGCTTCAGCATCAGTCCTTCCAATGCATATTCAGGACTAATTTCGTTTAGGAGGGACTGGTTGGATCTCCTTGCAGTCCAAGGGACTCTCAAGAGTCTTCTCCAACACCACAGTTCAGAAGCATCAATTCTTTGGTGCTCAGCTTTCTTTATAGTTCAACTCTCACATCCATACATGACTATTGGAAAAACCATAGCCTTGACTAGATGGACCTTTGTTGGCAAACATGTGTTTACACTATATGTGATTAAATGGAGATTTCCTGAGCTACTTCTCAGACTGATTGAATCAGAACCTCTGTAGGAGTGGTTGGGGGTGGTTAGGGTTAGGCCTAGGCCCAGGCCTCTTCCTCTTGAACAAGTATCTCTGGTGTGTTTTGCACGCACTAGGTTTTGAGACCCAGAGCCCTTAGTGATTAGGTGGAAGGCTTTGACTGTTGAGAAAGTGTTTTGGGAAGAGAGAGATTTCTCTACCATTGCAACCGTGGAAGGAAGTGTGTTTCACTGAAGGAGTCAAACAGCCTGGTCAGTTTGGCCTATAAGCTGTGCTTCTTAACTCTGGTCTCACAGTGGAATGACCTGGGCAGTACTGACAACACACAGAACCCGGCTGGGGAGCTCAGGTAGCCTGTTCCCACCAGCAACTGGACACTGTCCATGTACATTCACGCTGGGACTAGGGAGATGTCTTTGACCTCCACCCTGGGAAGCCCAGGGCCTTGCCCTTGTGAAGGACCACTAAGGGTGTGTAGAACTTTGGGGTCTCAGAGCATGTTCTCTTAAATTACCCTATTGATAGTAAGGCAGATGGAAGTGGATTGCAACCTTCTCTTGATTCCAGACATAAAGGAACCGACCCCTCAGAAAGATTCATTGACCCAGGATTCCACCAGAGTTGCCCAGCTTAGAAAAGGCAGAGCCAGAACTCAGGTTTGATCCTCTGGCTCCAAGCTCACAGCTCCGTCCACATCCCTCTCAGAGACCAGCACACTCAGATTTTCCAAGCTTTCATTCAGTTACAATTTCAAGAAAATCTGAAGGTGAGCTCTGAGCCCTTTCCAAGAGAGCTTCTGGCTGTCAGCCACTTTCTGGGAGGTCTTTAAAGTCATTTCTGTCCCGCATGCTTTGATTCAGCTACCAGTTCTGAGTACTGTGCCTTCTGGGGGTTAGAGGAGCAAGGCAGTGATTACAATTGCCTCACCCCTGCCAGCCTCCTGGGGTGTGGGCTCATCTTCTGAGGAACATTCCCAAATGAGCTGTCAACTCTGCTGCAGCAGGAGCCTGCCTTAGATTTTTGTCCCCCTCTGAGCAGAGAACTAAACCCAGTAAATGCTCGATGATTAGACAGCAGAATGGAATGGATTTTCTCATCCTTCTGAATTCCTCAGCATTTGCTGCCTCTACTACTTTTTAAGCCGATGTTTTCATTTTAAAACTAATGTATGGTCACCGAAAGGTGTAAAGAAATACAAAAGTGGAGAAGGAAAGTGCCCCATCTAAGAGTGCTAAGTGTCTGTTCTAAATACTAGGTATTTAATGAACTTTGTTTTATTTAATCTTAATAAGTAAGATTTTGTGTGCAGTCAGTCTACACATGAGGACTCTTGGAATCTGAACTCCGAGCCACTATCCACTTGTATGTGCACAACTGCCAAGAAACACACAGCCCTCCTGAACACTATGGCATTTTCTCCTGGCCTCTGTCCTGCATTTCCACTCATCAGAACTCTTGACCCTCCCAAAAGGAGACAAGTGTTTAATTTCTCTGGGTCTTTGCTCTGCTGAGCTTGACATCAAGAGTAGGTCCCTGTTCTGGTATCTGGCTATTTCCAGCTCTGCTTTCAAGGCACAGCCAAAGACAGCTTCTCAGTTATGGGATGAATTGTGTCTCCTCTGAATTCCTATGTTGAAACTCTAAATTCTGGTGCCTTAGAATGTGACTGTATTTGAACATAAGATCTTTAAAGGGGTGATTAAATTAAACTGAGAACTTAGGGTGGGCCCTAACCCAGTCTGACTGGTGTCCTTATATTTGGATATACGTAAAGACATCATGGGAAATAGATGGGGAAACAGTGGAAGCAGTGTCAGACTTTATTTTTTCGGCCTCCAAAATCACTGTAGATGGTGACTGCAGCCATGAAATTAAAAGACACTTACTCCTTGGAAGAAAAGTTATGACCAATCTAGATAGCATATTGCAAAGCAGAGACATTACTTTGGCAACAAAGGTCCGTCTAGTCAAGGCTATGGTTTTTCCAGTGGTCATGTATGGATGTGAGAGTTGGACTGTGAAGAAAGCTGAGCGCCAAAGAATTGATGCTTTTGAACTGTGGTGTTGGAGAAGACTCTTGAGAGTCCCTTGGACTGCAAGGAGATCCAACCAGTCCATTCTGAAGGAGATCAACCCTGGGATTTCTTTGGAAGGAATAATGCTAAAGCTGAAGCTCCAGTACTTTGGCCACCTCATGCGAAGAGTTGACTCATTGGAAAAGACTTTGATGCTGGGAGGGATTGGGAGCAGGAGGAAAAGGGGACAACAGAGGATGAGATGGCTGGATGGCATCACTGACTCGATCGACGTGAGTTTGAGTGAACTCCAGGAGATGGTGATGAACAGGGTGGCCTGGTGTTCTATGATTCATGGGGTCGCAAAGAGTCGGACATGACTGAGCGACTGAACTGAACTGAAAGACATCGAGGATGTGTATATATAGGGAAAGGCCAATTGCGAGGTAGGAATAGAAGCTTTGAGAGAAAACAACCCTGCGGACACCTTGATCTTTGACTTCTAGCCTCCAGAATGGCAAGGAAATACATTTCTGTTGTTTAAGCCCCTGCTGCTGCTGCTGCTAAGTCACTTAAGTCGTGTCCGACTCTGTGCGACCCCATAGATGGCAGCCCACCAGGCTCCACCGTCCCTGGGAGTCTCCAGCCAAGAACACTGGAGTGAGTTGCAATTTCCTTTTCCAGTGCATGAAAGTGAAAAGTGAAAGTGAGGTCGCTCAGTCATGTCTGACTCTTTGCGACCCCATGGACTGCAGCCTACCAGGCTCCTCCGTCCATGGGATTTTCCAGGCAAGACTACTGGAGTGGGTTGCCATTGCCTTCTCTGTTAAGCCCCCTAGACTGTGCTATTTTGTTACAGAAGCCCTAGCAAAGCAATACACTCCTTAAACCCTTTCCTGATGCTGAGCCCCACTTTCAGGAAGAACTAACCTTCTTGCCTTGACGCTCTCACCAGGTTGCCTTATTGTGCTGTTTCCCTGCTTGCAATGCCCCCCGGTCCACTTGTTGCTGAGGGCCACACCTGGTTCATGTCTGCGTTTCTGGCCTCTAGCACAGGGCACATCCTGAACTTGGGAAAAGGTAGGTGAACAAATGCGTGAATGAACAAGAAGTCTGATAACTACTTGTAGATTGACTCTTTGTAGAAGTTTTGGAAGGGTTGAGGGATCCAGAGATGGAGAGGGACAGAGAGAGGGGTAGGACCCAGGAGTGATGGTCGCCTGAACCCCACCCACTGCACCAGCCCCTGCAGGCTAACGGGTCTTGGCACTGTCCTGAGCCTTGAAGACTCCCGGCCAGGCCTCTGGCTGTCAGCCCTCCCTTCAGCCTGTTGGATACTTAATCACACGCAGGAAATGTAAATTCCCCGAGGCCTCCATTGTGTGGTCCTCTCCTCAAAGTCTGTCTTCCCACCGCAGTTTCTGGAAATCCCTTCAGAGGGTCTGACAGTCTTCCTTTCCCATCCCTCCAGATGGAGAGGCTCAGGGAACAGAAGGAGTTTTCTGGGAACAGACTGGGGAGGAGGAGCCAGGAAAAGTGGCAAAGGCACACGTGTAAGCTTCCTGTGCCTCTGTCCAAGCAGGGCTCTGTGTGGCCTCTAGGATGGCCCGCTGGTGACGGAGGAAGCCAGAGAGAGTTGCTAGCGGTGGCACATTCACTTGTAAGCTGGCCCACCCTGGGATTCAGCCCCATGGTGGACATCCTCTCTGCATAAGGAAACCCTCTGGAGGGAATGGTTGTAAGTGAGAAAGAGACCAGGCAGACATGCCTGGCCTGGGATCAAAGCTCTGGGCCTCGCAGGGTGGGCTGAGTCAAGGATGAGTTGCATCTAACTTCTGGGTCAGTGCCATGAGCAGGGCAGTGGGGAGCAGGGTGGACTGGCATGACACAGTGGTGGGACTGGGGGTGGTGGCGGCTGGCACTTGTTCACTCTTAGGACCTGGCCCTTTGGGCACCTGCCCAGGAGGTGTCAGAAACTGGCAGAGGCGTGTGTGGTGGCTGCAGGGTTGGCCCTGCTCCAGGGGGTGGGAGGTGGGCCAGTTTCTCCCGCAGACTCGGTGCCTGGGGCCCGGACACTTGCAGGAGCCACAGTGATGTGTTGCTTTCTTTCAAAATCAGAAGGAGAGAATTTCCTGGCAGTCCAGTGGTTAAGACTCCCCCTTACTTTCACTGCTGAGGGATAGGGTTAAGGGTAACTAAGATCCCTCAAGCTGTGTGGCCAAAAGTAATAATAATAATAATGAAAATAATAACAATAATTGATAACAGAAAGAAAAAAATGAAACTTTAAGACAGAAAATTTACATGTTGCCTAATTCTATTTAATGAAATGTCCAGAGGAGGCAAATCCCAAGAGAAAGAAAGTAAATTAGTGGTTGCAAGGGGCTGGGGAGAAGTGGGGAGTGAGGAGTGACTACTAATTGGTTTGGGGGGGTGTCTTGTTGGGGTGATTTAAAATGCCTGAAATTAGACAGTGATGAAGGTTGCACAACCTTAGAAATATACTAAAAAATCACTGTTTTGTACACTTTAAAGTGGTTTATTTATGGTATGTGGATTATATCTCAATAAAGCTTTTTTTTTTAAGCAGAGAGTCAGGGACAGAAGAAAAAAAATCAAGAATATTAGTGTACTATGTAATGTTTAGTCAAATAAATAAGAAATGTGTTAAAATAGAAAAAAATCAGATGAAGTTAGACAAAACTAAAATTGGAAAACAAGTTTTATCTGGTGTATTGACTGACTCTCTTGGTGGCTTTTGGAATGCTGAGCTAAAGCGAATTCTGAGGTTGCATTCAGGGTCAAAAAGATGGAGCAATGTGATCAATCAGTGATGTCTGATCTGGGCACAGGAGGTGAAAGAGGAGGCACAGGGGCAAGTATTTGCCACCCCCAACTGCAACTGATCTCTCTGGTCCCTTCTGGATTTCCCAGGCCCTGGCCTGAGACACTCAGCATGGAATGGGGAGGGGGAATGTGGGCCACAGGGATCTGGGTTAGAAGAAGACAGGGGTGGGGTCAAGGCAGTTGAGCAGTATAGACCCTACTGCATTCATGTCTGCCAGGCTTGCCTGCATCTTCTCCACACCAGCTTCATTCTTGTACTAGCTGCCTCCCCTGAGAACAGGCTGCCCCCCAAAAGTAACAGTTCTCAAGGATGACTCTTGACCTGCTCTGGGCAGCTCAGCAGTCACATTATCTTTCCTAACCACACCCCTGCTCCCCATATTCTCTATAAGACAGAAAACTCTCCTTGGAGAACAGGCAGTTGAGCAGAGTTTAGACCAACCCTTCTTGGTGGCACAGACCCTCTCATTAAAACGTGTGCCTTGTTAGCATTCTTCTCTTTTTCCAGTGGGGCTTAGGAATTAACATCCCCTCATCGTGAGTGTGTCAAGAGATGTGCACTCTGGGAAGCAAAGAAAAATACATTTGTCATCCAAATGACAGCCACAGATATCAAAGCCATTTTTATCCAGTGGCAGTAGAGCTGGCCTTAATCCCTTCTGGGAAAAATAATGAATTTTAGAGATTCTGTTTACAAATATGCACCTTTTGCTGATTTCTCTCACCGCCCAGCAATTTTTCAACAGGACAGCTTTCTTGGAAACTGTCACAGCCAAAAGATGATAAAATATGGTATGCAGAGAGGTGCCTGGGGGTCTTTTTGTTTAACCGGGTAATTGGGCATAGATTCTGAAAGGTCATCTTCCTGTATCTGGATCTAAGAGCACCTTCTTCCTTCACCTGTTTCCCAAAGGGCAGCCCTCTAGGTTGGGTTTACAAGCTTGCTACTGACCTTTATGCAAGCAAATCTTGAACTTGCTGATTTGCACAAAACTTTCTAGAGTCAAGTGTGTGAAACTTGTTTCCCCCATCCTTTTGCTATTTGGAGTGAAACCTATTTTCCCTCCCAGACTCACTAATACACTTAAGCCCTGGACCAGCTAATGAGATCAGAAAATGATTAGTCCACAAGTGAAATTGATCAGTGATGGTTTCAGGCTAAGGAAAGCAAATGCCCCCAGTGACAGTCCACAGACTTTTCTGATCCTATTTGTGCTCCTCTTTATCATTGCTGATGTTTTTTATGGTCTGTTGTCTCTACAAGGTCGTCTGCAGAGCCTCCTGGTAGTCCTGCCCACATTTAAGTGCATGCACATTTAGGAAAGCCCATGGTGACTGTTTTCAGATACTGAGCTCAGGGTAAGGCACAACTTTCAGGGTTTGCTATAGCTGAGATGCTTTTGTGTAAGAACCAAATACCCCTTTATAGGAGGCCGCATGGTATAGTAGAAAAAGTCAGACACACAAACTTGGATGTGATTCCTTGGTTCTTGCTCTCCCATGCTCTGTGACTTTGGTAAACCATGTACCTTCTCTCAGCAGCCTCACTTCGCATATCTGTAAAATGGGCAGGCCTCCTTTGTAGGCAAAATGTCTAGCAGTATCCAGATGAATAAAGAAAAGAGGCTGACTAAAAAATTAGTAATTATTGCTGATTTCATTTGTTTTCATTTCTAAAGGCCATCTCAGCCTGGTGTTAAAATAAGGATACTTTGTTTCAGTAACTCGTATTTCTAGAACCCCTGATGTGATGAGTCCCTTTCTTGTGGGACAGTCAGCCTCCACTCCGGCAGGGCTGCAGAAAGCTTTTGGGCGCCCTCCTTTCCACTAAAATGTATTAAAAATGATATTTTATGATTCTGTAAAAGATTAATCTAGGCTGGGTTAAAAAAACACTTCTTCAACTCAAAGATTTTCTTTTTTAATTGAGGTAAATTCACATGACATAAAATTAACCATTTTAAAGAGTATATTTTACTGTGTTTAGTATATCCACAATGTTGTGTAATCATCTCTAATTCTGAAACGTTTTCATTACTCCCAAAGATCTTGTACTCATGAAACAGTCTGCATTCCTTCTTTCATTTTGCATAGTCTTCAAGATTTATCCATCTTGCAGCATGTATCAGTACTGTGTCCCTTTTTATGGCTGAGTAATATTTCATCATATGGATATAGCACATTTCATTTATTCATTCATTGGTTAATTCATTGGTTGTTTCTACGTTTTTTGGCTATTATGAATAATGCTGCTATGAACATTTGTGTACAAGTTTTTGTCTGGAAATATGTTTTTATTTTTCTTGGGTTAATACCTGGGAATGAAGTTGCTGAAGACTCTCATTTCAACTTTTGAGGAACTGTCACTATAGTCCAAAGTAGCTGCACCATCTGACATTCCCACCAGCATTATATGGAGGTTCTAATTTCTCCATATCTTCCAACACATTATTGTCTTGTTGTTATAGCCATGATAGTGGGTGAAGAGTGGCATCCAGCTCATTTTAAGGATGAGTAAGTTGAGGACCAGACATGATGGTACAGTCTCGTGTGTTGCAGAGTTAGACTCTGGACAGAAAATCTATTTAATGTCCCATTTGATGCTTATTCTCATCAGACCAGATGTCCTTTATCTCCAACATTGAGAGAAAATAAGAGTCAGACTGGTAGAGTGATGCTAGAAAGGAGTCAGGCACCCCTCACTAGCTATTAAGACTTCAGCAGCTTACCAAGAGGAGAGAGAAGCAGCTGTGGGCTTCAGGTGGGCAGGAAAGTCTTCCCACCCAGCCAGCCTCTAGCTGGGATTGGCCAGCAGGACTTCCCTGGTGGCTCAGAGGTTAAAGCGTCTGCCTCCAATGTGGGAGACCCGGGTTCGATCCCTGGGTCGGGAAGATCCCTGGAGAAGGAAATGGCAACCCACTCCAGTATTCTTGCTTGGAGAATCTCATGGACTGAGGAGCCTGGTGGGCTGCAGTCCATGGGGTCACAAAGAGTCGGACACGACTGAGTGACTTTACTCTTATTCTTGCAGGACTAGCTTTACTTTCTGAGCTTTCCTTTGATGGGAGAGAGCTTCAGCAGTGACATACATCTGCTTTACCTACATATTTATTGAGAACCTATCAGATGCTAGTTATAATTTACACATTGGAAGTACAAAGATAAAAAGATGCAGCTTAAACCTAATATATGAAGTGAAGTGAAATCGCTCAGTCGTGTCCGACTCTTTGCGACCCCATGGACTGTAGCCTACCAGGCTCCTCCCTCCATGGGGTTCTCCAGGCAAGAGTACTGGAGTGGGTTGCCATTTCCTTCTCCAGGGGATCTTCCTGACCCAGGGATTGAACCCTGGTCTCCTGCATTCCAGGCAGACACTTTAACCTCTGAGCCACCAGGGAAGTCAAAAAACCTAATATATATTCACCTATTATCCTCATATTTCTCTGTTGAATATTAATAATAGAGATGGATACAGGACACAAGGGGAGTAACAGATAAGGGCACCAACTGGTCTGGAAAAGGGGATCAAGAACTGACTATTAAAGGCTCAGAGTGACTGTGGGAAGCGCACCAAGCCTGCTCTGCACACAGAGGTAGATGAAGTGTGCAAGCAAGTTCTCTGGACGGGTGAGAACAGCTTGAAAGTCACATAGAACACTCAGCCCAGGACTGAAGCCTTTTGGAGCATTTTGACAGAGCTATGCACAGGTGAGAAACATTCTAGGGCAGGCCAATCCACTTTGTGGGCAATGCGGCCCATATGATCCAAGCAGAGGATTTTTGCACACGTGGTCAGAGGCAGAGTGAGAAAGGCAACCATCGACTAGCTGAGCATAAGGTTCACAGCCACAAATCAAGTTCTGACCTGGAGTGTGTACAGTCTACAAAGTGCTGGGGCAGCAGGCTGCTCACTGTGTGGGTCACACCTCCCCCACACACAGCCTGAATATTGTTCTCATTAGGTCCTCAAACAGTCATATAAATAGAGAAAAAAACATACATCTATTCATCTTTTCCATCTTGGTTTGTGTAAAGTACTTCTTTTTTTATGTTAGGCTTTGGCTATGTGGTTTCTGCCCAGGCGGTCCTCTGCAAAATTCTGAAACAGGTGAGGTTTCTTCCTTAGGACCATCTGAAGCCATTGCAAATCCCCCTGTTAATGGTCTGGACGGGACAGTGATGCATGACAGGCAGTATGTCACAGGTGCTGTTGACTATAGAGTTGAATATGTTCTTGGTTTAAAATCTTGGTTTGGAAATTCTTTTCAAAGTTGTGTTTCCACTTCTTTGGGCTGATCGAAATAGCTGCCATGTTAGTTTGATATTTTCTTTTGTTTGTTTCTTTATGAAAAGCTCAGAGTTCAGGGAACCAGTGGAAATGGCACACAGATATGAACATATTTTGAAGCAAATGTCAACCAATATTTATAATTAGTCATCACTGTGCTAAGAACCCTGGCAGGCTCTAGACTTTATACCTGGTAGCATGTAGGAATAGTAATCTTATTGAGCAGTAAGAGAGTGAAAGAATAGGGAACTATTTAAAGTTTAAATAAATAATTGTTAGATTATAAAATACTAATCAGTGAAGAAATGGTATTTTTCCTAAGAGGTATTTAATTACACTTTAAATGAAAATGAGATGACAGCTGTTCATGTCACAGAATGTTATTGTTCTAAAAAACTGGGGTTTCTAGGTGAGAGCCAGAGGCCTTTAAAAAAGCATCACCATCATGGTGCTTTGTTTCTTTCTCTAAAGAGAATGAGTGTGACTTTCTCCTGGTTTGGAAGGAGGATTAGTCTCTGGTGCATTAGAATAGACATTTGTGTGACCTGGTCTCCCTCCCCGTTCTCCGAGGAGGAGGAGGTTTGTGGAAAGTCTCTAGGGAGGCACTAGCATCTTAGGTTCTCTCTCACCAGTGCTGGGCCATGGACAGTGGTACAGAAAAACCAGAGAGAGGGTTGGGTGCAGACTGCAGGAGTCTGGTCCACTGGGGAGGAGATGGGCAGGACTGTGTCCTGGCGACCTCTGAAGTAGGAGTTGGGCTGACGGTGGCTCATGGGGTGAGCATCAGAGTGAGGCTGAGTAGTGGTCCCTGAAGTAAGCTCAGACGTGAGGGTGAGGTGTAATAAAGATCTGAAAATGAATATTTTCCCCTCCCTCCCTCAACAATTTTTACTGAGTACCTACTACCTGTCAGAGATTTGTAACATACTGTTGTATGACAGACGGGTGAGCCAGGAATCCTGCGCTTTGCAGCAGGTCAAGCCAGGGATGTCCTGGAGGAGCATCTGTTCTGGGGGAAGGCATAGACAGAGGCGCCTGGGAGGCTACAGTTCATGGAGTCCCACAGAGTCCAACATGACTGAGCACACACACGCATGTCTTCAGACTGTGTGGGGTGCTTTATGGGGGGTTGTGTTCACAAGAGCCCTGCACTGCCTCATACGCCTCTTTTCCTGGAATTTGGTTTGCTCCACAAACGTCTGCTAGTTTTTCCAAATTCGGCTGGAACATCACTTCATTGGGATGATTTGCTGACAGTAGACACAGTTCACAGCATTCCTTGCTTCTCTTGCTGCCTCCCGCGTCTAGATGGTGAGGGCCTGCAGTCCTCGGCCACGCCTTGCTCACCTGGTGTGCCTGCTGTCCCGTGCAAAGATGGTGCTCAGCTATTACTCTCAAGTGAATGAATGAGTAACCCTCAGGTCTTAGACTTTCCTTCTCAAGCACCAGTTCTTAAGGTCATTTTCCCCTGTGTCACCATCAGTCCTCTAGTTTAGCCAGGGACACCCGAAGAAGAGGATTCGAAAACCTCTGGTTATAGAAGTATATGCCCTATTAGTTTTCTACTGCTGTGGTTACCACAGACTTAAATGGGTGCCCCAAGTGTAACCGACTATCAGAGACTATGAAATCTCAGGGGAATTTTTGGTGATGTGCCCTGAGCCAAGGTGATAGACTATACATTTAAGTAGAGACATAAGAGGAAAAAAAGTGAAACGGAATCAGAGGCTGGAAAAAAAAACAGTTATCATAAACAGTACTTAAACCAACACAGGTTTATGATCCGACAATTTTGTTGAGTGGCCTGATACAAGTCTCGATGGGGTCAAATTAAGGTGTCAGTGGGGCTGCCTCCCTTTGGGAGCTCCAGGGAAAGTCCGTTTCCCCACCTTGGTCGCTTCTCAAGGTCACCCACGTTGTTCACTCACAACTCCTGTGTCCTCCTGTAGCTTCTTCCAGCCCAGTGGGTTCAGTCCTTCTCATGATACAATCTCCCTAGTTTGCTCTCCTCTGCCTCCCTCTTCCACTTACAAAGACCCCTGTGATGACATTGAGCTCCTTCCCAATACAAGGTCATCTCCTCATGTTAAGGTCAGGTGGTGCACAGACTCAATGCCCTTTGCAGTCTTAATTCCTCTTTGCCAGGTAACCTACTGTATTCATGTTGTACTCACTAGGGGACTACTTTGGGGAGTAGATAGGATGTCTTCACGGGCTCATTATTCTGCCTATGCCAGCCTGTGATGCATTTTCAAATCCCCAGTAAGCAAGCTTTTGGTTACTTACCTGTTTTAGTCCATTTAGACTGCTGTAACAAAACACCATGGGCTGGGTGGCTTATCAACAGCAGACGCTCATTGCTCACAGTTCAGTAGGCTCTAAGTCAAGGTCAAGGCACCAGCCTATATGATGTCAGGTGAGAACCCCCTTCCTGGTTCATAGATGGCATCTTCTTTCTAGGTCCTCATGTGGAAGAAGGGGTGAGGGAGCTCTCTGGGGTCTCTCTTATAAAGGCACTAATCCTATTCATGAGGGCTCTGCACTTATGTGAAGTCAAGTGGGCCTGAGGAAGCATTACTAAGAACAAAGCTAGTGGAGGTGATGGAATTCCGTTGAGCTATTTCAAATCTTAAAAGATGATGCTGTTGCAGTGCTGCACTCAATATGCCAGCAAATTTGGAAATCTCAGCAATGGCCACAGGACTGGAAAAGGTCAGTTTTCATTCCAGTCCCAAAGAAGGGCAGTGCCAAAGAATGCTCAAACTACTGCACAATTGCACTCATCTCACACGTTGGCAAAGTAATGCTCAAAATTCTCCAAGCTAGGCTTCAACAGTATGTGAACTGTGAACTTTCAGATGTTTGAGCTGGATTTAGAAAAAGCAGAGGAACCAGAGATCAAATTATAAACATCCTTTGGATCACAGAAAAATCAAGATAATTCCAGAAAAACATCTACTTCTGCCTTATTGACTACACCAAAGCCTTTGACTGTAGATCACAACAAACTGTGGAAAATTCTTCAAGAGATGGGAATACCAGACCACCTGACCTGCCTCCTAAGAAATCTGTATGCAGGTCAAGAAGGGCGAGTTTGAACCAGACATAGAACAACAGACTGTTTCCAAATTGAGAAAGGAGTATGTCAAAGCTGTATATTGTCACCCTACTTATTTAACTTAAACACAGAGTTCATCATGTGAAATGCTGGGCTGGATGAAGCATAAGCTGGAATCATGATTGCCAGGAGAAAAATCAATAACCTCAGATACACAGATGACACCACCCTTTTGGCAGAAAGTGCAGAGGAACTAAAGAGCCTCTTGATGAAAGTGAAAGAGGAGAGTGAAAAGCTGGCTTAAAACTCAACATTCAAAAAACTAACATCATGGCATCTGGTCCCATCACTTCATGGCAAATAGACGGGGAAACAGTGCAAACAGTGACAAACTTTATTTTCTCGGGCTTCAAACTCACTGCAGATGGTGACTGCAGCTGTGAAATTAAAAGACACTTGCTCCTTGGAAGAAAAGCTATGACCAACCTAGATAGCATATTAAAAAAGCAGAGACATTATTTTGCTGACCAAGTTCCATCTAGTCAAAGCTATGGTTTCTCCAGTGGTCATATATGATGTGAGAGTTGGACTATAAAGAAAACTGAGCACCATAGAATTGATGTTTTTGAACTGTGGTGTTGGAGAAGACTCTTGAGAGTCCCTTGGACTGCAAGAACATCCAGCCAGTCCATCCTCAAGGAAATCAGTCCTGAATACTCACTCGAAGGACTGATGTTGAAGCTGAAACTCCAATACTTTGGCCACCTGATGTGAACAACTGACTTATTGGAAAAGACCCTGATGCTGGAAAAAATTGAAGGCAGGAGGAGAAAGGGATGATAGAGGATGAGATGGTTGGATGGCATCACTGCCTCAATGGACATGAGTTTGGCAAGCTCTGGGAGATGGTGAAGGACAGGGAATCCTGGCATGCTGGGGTCTATGGGGTTGCAAAGAGTCAAACACAACTGAGTGACTAAACTGAACTGAACTGCCCTTATGAGCTAATTACCTCCCAAAGATCCTGCACCTCCTAATGCTATCATACTGAGAGTTAGTTTTCAACATATGAATTTTTGGGAGACATAAGCCTTCAGTCTGTAGTACTAGCACTAGCTGTTTTCCATTCCTTTGAATAACTGAGAATTAACTGTTTAAGGATTTGCTATCCAAGCCAAAGCCTGATGGTTGATCCAGAAAGAACAAGATAGGTGCTGTGGGACATCACCTTTTTCCACAGATGTGGGTGTGGCAGAGACATGCCAGACTCTGGCTTCTGTCTGGTTCTGAGTCACTGCCACAAGGATGCACTTGACCACAAATGAGCCATTCCTAGAGTCCAGATGACTGTTGATAATAGCCGCGTGGTAGGCACTCTTGAGTGTATCATCTTAATTCCTATCATCACTGAGGGGTAGGTATCATTGTCTCCATGTTCAAGTAAAAAAATAGGGGTTGAGTCAAATTGCATGACTGGCCCCAGGCCATATAAGCCTGGACTTACTGACTTCATTCTTTTTATGGTCAGGCCTGAGGAAACCATTTCTCTTAAATTATTGCTGTTAGTTGTTAGGGGAGAGGCTGCACATTAGAATTACTGCTGTGCTTTTAATAAATAACAGTGACCTGCTTCAAGCCAATTGCATCCGATTGCTGGAGGTGGGGCTTGGTCATCTGTATTTTATTTTTTTAAATTTAAACTGACTTAAATTTTAATTTAATTTTTGTGTTCCTTAGTTATGATAATGTGTGGTTTGAGTTAAGAAGCACTGCCTTGGGCATGCTGTGTGTGCTCCCAGAACCCTGCTCTGCTTCTCTCTGTACCCTTAACCTGGTGCCAGAGCTACCCGCCATGTTCTGACACTGAAGAAGAGATAGGCAGATGGGCTTTCTCTAGGTCCCTTGCAGCTTCTGGCTCCCTTCTTGCTATCGGCAAGCTCTTAGCTGAAGGCCCCAGTTTAGTGGGAGGTGCTCTAAATGTGCTTTTTCCCAGTCCTGACTTGGCAGCTGCAGGTGGATGCCCTTGTCTGGGCATCTGTGTTCCCACAGGTGAGCAGGGAAGCAGAAGAACAACCGCACGGAGTGCAGGAGTAATACTGCACTTCAGAGGAATAAAAGTACTACATTTCCACTCCCTTACTCCCTCTGCCCTCATTGATTTTATGGTGGAATAAGTCCTCAGGACTAGCAGCAAATAGTGATTTGCCAAGGCAGTGATTTAAGTTTCTCCCCTGACTTCTCTGGTTTAGTAAATCCACATAACATTTAAAGTGGAAAGAACTTGAACGCTTGCCTAGCATGGCAGACATGTGCTGTTTCCAGAAAGAGCAGGCAGTTGAAGTGGAGTGTAGCTGAGCTTGAGCCCATTTCTATAGCAAGTTTGCTCTATAACTTTGTGAAGATCATTAACATTCTATGCTTTCACCACAGAAATGCTGACCCTGGAAAGGCAGGAGGAAGCATCTGGGGATTTCAACTTTCTAGGCAAGGTAGTAGGTTAATGTGTGAAAAAAAAATCTTATTCTCCAAACACTTCAAAAATACTGAACTTTAGAGGAAACAGACCCTTATATATTCATCACAAAGTTTTAACAATGGTTATTATCTTGCTACCTTTGCCATAGAGTTCTTTAAAAAAGAGAAAGATAAATTAGTACCCACCCAGTTATTGCTCACTGTATCTTTTTCTCATTTCTCCCTCCTTCTTCAAAGGTAACCGCTCACTTGAACCTGATGTAAGTTATTCTTTTCTTATAATTATTTTTATTTTTTAGTTTGTTTTGCTTTACAATACTGTATTCATTTTGCTATACATTGACATGAATCAGCCACGAGTGTACATGAACTCCCAATCCCGAACCCCCCCGTCCCGCCCCACACCATCTCTCTGGATTATCCCCGTGCATCAGTTCCAAGCATCCTGCATCCTGCATCCAACCTAGACCGGCGATTCGTTTTACTTATGATATCATACATGTTACACTGCCACTCTCCCAAATCATCCCACCCTCTCCCTCTCCCACAGAGTCCAAGAGGCTGTTCTATACATCTGTGTCTCTTTTGCTGTCTCGTATACAGGTTTATCATTACCATCTTTCTAAATTCCATATATATGTGTAAGTAAGTTATTCTTATGAATGTCTTCCTATTTTAACTACCGTGTAGTTATTCATAAGTGATCATACTATGATTATTTTATGTTTTAAAATTGATTGTATATTTCTTTTTCCTTTTTTTTTTTTTGTGGCTTGTGAGGTCCTTTCCTATCCCAAATTCATGAAAGATATTTTACTATATTTTATTTTATAGGTTTTACTGTTTCGATTTTCCACATCTATATCTTTAATCCATTAGAAATTAGTTTTGGAGAAAGCATGAAGGAGGAACCTAATTTTTTTCATTGTTCCTTCGGTAGTTCCTCCTTTCCCAGTATATGTCACCTGTACCATAAGTCTGCTTGCATCTATGTAGATCCCTCTTATGCTATGTGTTCAGTTCTGCGGGTCAAGATGTCTATTTCCATACCAACACCACATTGTTTTAATTGCTATAACCCCATAAGTTATTTTTATTGGGATATATATACCATAAAATTTACCTTGTTAAATATAAAATGTGGTATATTCCCCAAATTGAGCAACACAATCACTGTCTAATTCTAGAACATTTTCATCACCTCCAAAAGAAACCATCTTCACAATAGTAGTCACTCCCTGCTTCCCTTTAAACCCTAGCTCCTGGCAACCACTAACTTTCTATCTCTACAGATTTTCCCATTCTGAGCATCTTATATCAAAGGAATCATACAATAGGTGATCTTTTTTGTTTGACTTATTTCTCTTAGCATTTTTCAAGTTTTATCCATGTTGCATGTATCAGTACTTCATTCTTTTTATGGCTAAATAATATTCTATTGAATGGATATATAACATTTTGTTTATCCATTCTTTAGTTAATGAACATTTGGGTTGTTCCCATTTTTTTTTTTTTGTGGCTATGATGAGTATTGCCACTTTGAACATTCATGTGCAAGTTTTTGTGTGGACATGCTTTCATTTCTTTTGGGTAGATGCCTAGGAGGAGTATTGCCGGCTGAAATGACAACTCTGTGTTTAGCATTTTGAGGAACCACCAAAGTGACTGTATCATTTTACATTCTCATTAGTAATTTATGAAGGTTCCAATTTCTCTGCATCCTCACCAACACTTGCTGTTGTCTCATTTTTGATTGTAGTCAGATTCATAGGTATAAAGCCATGTCTAATTGTGGTTTTGATTTGCATTTCCTTAATGTCAAGTGATGCTGAGCTTATTTTCATCTGCTCGTTGGCTATTTGCATATGTTCTTTGGAGAAATGTTTGTTCAAATTTTTTGTTTCATCATGTGTTTAGATATTGAGTAAATGATACCTTCCTTTTACTTCTTCAAAATTATGTTGCTATTTCTGGGCCTTTACTCTTTTATATGGATTTTATGGTGAGCTTATCCTAGACAAAGATTCATTGAGATTTATAATGGAACTTGAATTTAATATTGGAAAACTGATTTCTGCAAATAAATATGAATATGGCATAGTTGCCCCAGTTTCCATACCAGTTCTGGAATACCTACCTCCAAATTATAACTGAGAGATAGAGAAAGAGACTAAGAGTTTATACCACTTTATTTCAAAATCTCTATCATACCTTATTGAATCTACATCCCAAATAACAAAATGACCTATCTCTCCATTTTAGTTTCTCTAAACATATTCTTAAAATTTAAAAAATTTTTTGTTCATAAATATTTTTACCTCATTTGTTAGATATGTTTCTATGTTCTTCATAACTTTTGCTGTTACTGTTACATGGATCTTTTTCAAAATCACATGTTCCTGCCTGAAAAGATGCTCAACATTGCCCATTATTAGAGAAATGCAAATCAAAACTAAGATGAGGCATCACTTCACACCATCAGAATGGCCATCATCAAAAAAACTACAATGAACACTGGAGAAACTGTGGAGAAAAGGGAACCCCCTTGCATCATTGGTGGAAATGTAAGTTGTTACAACCACTATAGAGAAAAGTATGGCAATTCTTTAAAAAACTAGAAAAGATGAATGGATAAAAAAGCTGTGGTACATATATACGATGATTCCTCAGCCATAAAAAGGAATGCATTTGAGTCTGTTCTGATGAGGTGGATGAACCTAGAACTAATGCAGAGTGAAGTAAGTCAGAAAGAGAAAAACAAATATCATCTATTAATGCATATATATGGACTGTAGAAAGATGGTACTGATGAACCTATTTGTGGGGAAGCAGTGGAGACACAGACATGGAGAACAGACATGTGGACACAGTGGAAGAAGGAGAGGGTGGGATGAATTGAGAGAGCAGGATGGAAGCATATGCATTACTGTGTGTAAAAGAGATAGCCAGTGGGAGTTTGCTGTATGACTCAGGAAACTCAAACTGGGGCTCTGTGACCACCTGGGGGTGGGTTGGGGTGGGAGGTGGGAGGGAGTTTCAAGAGGGAAGGGACATATGTATATCTGCAACTGATTCATGTTGAAGTTTGGCAGAAACCAACACAATATTGTAAAGCAATTATTCTCCAATTAAAAATAAATAAATTAAAATAATCACATTTTCTACTTGTTGTGAGTGTGTGAAAATATTATTGACTGTGTATATTGTTTGGTGCCAGCAACTTTACTGAGTTTGTCTATAGAGGTTTTTGACTTTTCTGTGTTCATCAAGCCTATCTGAGAATTATGACTTTTTCCCCCCTAATTCTTACATTTTTCATTTTCTTATTTTACTGTTTGCACAGAGGTCATAATAGCTGACATCTTTATATTTATCCTCATTTTAAAGGGGAAACTAATTTTTCACTATTGTTATATTGGCAATTTGTTTTTGTTAGATTTTCTTTATCTAAAAGAAATTCCTTTCATTTCAACTAAGAATTTTTCCCAAAAAATGGGAATTGAATTTTATCATTTGCTTTGATTTGCTTTTATAACATCTATTTTTCTTACTTACTTTTTATTGGATAGATTATATAAAAAGATTTTCTAATGTTAAATCTTCCTGGGAGGCAGCCTATAATTGAGATTTTTTTGTTAGGCTCACTGAATTTAGTTTGATAATAGTTTATAAAAGTTTCCTTTTTGCTTGTGTTTGTGAGGTTGACCAGTGGTTTTCCATTCTTACACTGCCCTGTATGGTTTGGTATCAAGTATATGCCACTTTCATAAAATGAATAGGGGGCATTTCCTCTTTTTCTGTTTTGTGAAACAATTTGAATAAGATTGAAAATATCTGTTCCTCCAGTGTTTGGTAAAACTTACTCATGGAATCATCTGAGGTTACATTTGTTTTTTTGTGGGTATATTTATGTATGTGTCTGTCTGTGTGCTTGTGTGTGAATAAATTTTAAACTACTGGCTCATTGTCTTTACTGACAATAGGTCTATTCAGATTGTGTACATCTTCTTGGATAGTTTTTAGTAAATTATATTTTTCTGAAATATTGTCTATTGCATCTATTTCGATGTTGTTCACAGTTTTGTTGTGCATAGTATTTTCTTGTGATTTTTGACAATCCCTACTGTATGTGTAACTAGCTTCCTTTTTATTTTACTTTATTAGTGTTTTATGTGTATGAGTGTGATTTTTTTGTTGCTGATTTTTTTTTTTCAGCAGAGAAAGTTTTATTGAAGGTCATGCAATGAGACAAGTGTAATTTTTAAATCCATCACTGTTTTCATACTCAATCTTTTCAGAGGTTTATTTAGTCATTAAAAAAAAAAACAACACTAGTTTTGTTGTTTTTCTATTGTTTCTTTTCTGTAGTTATTTCCCTCTGATTTTTTTCCTAGAGAAGGAAATGGCTACCCATTCCAATATTCTTGCCTGGAGAATTCCATGGACAGAGAAGCCTGGTGGGATACAGTCCACAGGGTTGCAAATAGTCAGACACAACTGAGCAACTTTCATTTTTACTGTTTTTTAAAATTTCCTTTATTATTCAGTTTTTGATGGGGGGGGTTACTTTATTGCTCTTTTCCCAACTTTTTGAGTTGGATGTTTAGATCACTAATTGAATCTTTATTAAGTTCTGTTATATGCATTATAAAACATTTCCTTTAAGCACAGCATAGCTGCATCCCCCACATCTTGATGTACATATTTTTACTTCTTGCAGTAAAAAATATTTTACAATATTTATTAAAATTATTTTATTGATCCATGAATTATTTCTGAACACAGGAGAGCTTGAAGGGTTCCCATTGTTGTGGTAGATTGAGATCTAAAAATGTCCTTTAGATTAAGCTTACTAGTCACACTCTTTAGAACCTCTACTGTCTGCCTGTTATGTGACTTTTCTAAAGGTTACTTTTTTAAATTTGGATAGGAAATGGCAACCCACTCCAGTGTTCTTGCCTGGAGAATCCCAGGGACAGGGGAGCCTGGTGGGCTGCTGTCTCTGGGGTCGCACAGAGTCAGACATGACTGAAGCGACTTAGCAGCAGCAGATTTAATTATCTTGAATACTACACAGTGCTTTTAAAAATTCTTTTTAAGATTTTAATTCCATTACTTCAAGTTCTTGAATGTCTAGTCTTATATTTATTATGGGTTCTGCCTTTTGCATATGGTAGGTTTCTCCTTGTGGATTTTGAAATTTTTAATTGGTTAGTCTATTTTTCTTCCCTAAATGCCTTGTGGTATTAATGGTTTGTTTTTTCTTGGACCCTCAGATTTATCACTGGTATAGGATCAAATTTTGCTTATCTCTCAACTCTAGGAGTTCCTAGAAAATGTGAGTAATTTAGCCCTGGATCTGTCTGGGCCTTCTATTTCCCCAAGGAGACATTTTTACTCATCTAGAATTCAGAGACAAACAAACGTCTTATTTATCTGTACTTATAGATTTTTCTCTAGTCTGTCTTTTTAGTGGCTATCACTTTTTGAGTGTTCCAATTTGAGGGTTCTTAATTCCAATTCTCCAGTCTTGCACTGGGTCCAGCATCTTATTTCTTACAGTTTTAAAAGTCAAGCCATTGTATTATTTACCCTGTGGTAACCACAGCATCACTGGATTCTAAGCTGCTACTCTGGTTGTATGCTCCTTTGTGGCATCTTAAAATTTCTACTTATTTTTTTTTTCTTGCAAGTCTAACAATATATTTTTGAAATTGTATTTTATCAGCAAATCTTGGTTTTTGAAGCAATAGTTTTGTTGTTGTTTTTGGTTGTTATTTTAATCTCCCATATATCCAGAACTGGAATCGTCCTTAGGATACCTTTGTTGTGAAAGATGGAAGTTTCAGGACTCCAGAAGACAGATGCTTATTTATTTTCTAATGAGTTTAACATTCCACCAATATTTAGATAGGCCTGTCATTGCTGTCAGCCTGAAGGAGCCATCATCACTGCTGGTCTGGTTCTTGTGGAAAACCATGGTAGGGACCAGCAGCCTATAGTGGGATCACTGGAAGGAATCTCCAGGCAGTGAGTGGTTCTCACAGATGGAGGAGATGTTTTATCTCTTTGTTAAAATACCTTTCCTGTGGCTAATGGAGAAATTTACTTGAATTGCTTTCCTGGTGAAGTTCCCTTTGACTTCTGCCCATGGGGAGATGCTGTTATATTTCTTTACTTATTCTAGAAAGAAAAGACTCTCCCTGGTTAATTGCAAGAGCAAGCAGGATTCTCAAATGAAGGGCCTTCAGGAGAGAATTTTCCTGTTGTTCATTCCTCTATTCAAATACACAGATATCTTATGGGGAAATGTACAAAGACCTTCATAGGCATTCCTTGTTTAAGAAAAATGATCATATGGATTAAAGATCTCTTTTCCTGTAAATAGAAATAATTATTACACAGCAAATGCCAGGAAGTCCAAGGGCTTTCCCGTAACAACCAGGAGTAATAACATAACCATAAGAACTATAATTTCAGTGTCTTATAATTGCTAAGCATTGTCTTGATGCTAGGAATCCAGAGAAAGCAGCTGATGGTCTTTGCCCTCTAGGAATCCACTGACTAGTAGAGATGAATAAACAATTACTAGAGAATTAAAGAAATGATACTATCAGTTTTTTGAAAATTGATGAATTAGTGTTTACCGAAATTAAAAATGTTTAGCCTTCAAAAAACAATGTTAAGAGAATAAAAATACAAAGCACAGATTGGGAGGAGAAAATATTTGTAAACCACATATTCGATAAAAGACTTGTATAAAAATATATTTAAAAACCTTCAAAACATAATAATGTGAAGATTTTTAAATGGGCAAAAGATTTGAAGAGACATTTCACCAAATAAAATATGTGGATAGCAAAAAAGCACATAAGATACTCAACATCATTAGTCATTAGAGAAATGCAAGTTAAAACCACAATAAAATACCATGACAGACCTATTAGGTGAAAATGAAAAAGACTGACCACGTCAAGTGTTGGCTAGAATGTGGAGAAACTGGAAATTTCATACATGCTGGTGGGAACATAAAATGGTACAATCACTTTGATGAACATTGTTAGTTTCTAAAAAAAACATTCTATTTTTCACCTATCATATATCTGTTACATCTCTAGGTATTACCCAAGAGAAAAGGAAATAATGTCTATAAAGAGATTTATATACAGTGTTCATAGAAGCTTTATTTGTAATATCCTCAAGGAAACAACCCAAATATCCACCAACAGGTGAATGAATAAGCCAGCTATAGTACATCCATACAGTGGAGTACTGTTGCTGCTGCTGCTGCTGCTGCTCTAAATCGCTTCAGTCGTGTCCGACTCTGTGCGACCCCATAGACGGCAGCCCACCAGGCTCCCCCGTTCCTGGGGTTCTCCAGGCAAGAACCCTACTCAGCAATAAAAAGAAATGAGCTATTCACACACATGAGATGGATAAATCTCAATTAGGCTGTGTACGAGAGAGGCCAGGCAAAATAGAGTATATAAGTCCGTTTACTAAAACTCCAGAAAGTGAAAACTAATCTATAGTGATTAAAAAACTGATCAGAGTTGACATGTGGATGGAGGTAAGAGAGAGAAACTATAAAGGCTCATACAGAAACTTTTAGGGTGGTGAATTTGTTTATTATCCTGACTATGGTGATACTTTCAGGGGTGTATACCTGTGTCAAAGATGTATGAAGTTATTCACTTTATTTTACTTTTTAGTTCCCATGCTATATGGTAGGACATTGTTGGTTATATATTTTATACTTGGTAGTATATCTATGTTAATCCCAAACTCTTAATTTATACCCTCTCTCTACCCCCGGTAACTTTAAGTTTGTTTTCTTTGGTGTGATTGTATTTCTATTCTGTAAGTAAGTTCATTTGTGTCATTTTTTAAGATATCATATGATATTGCTTATATGTGGAATTTAGAGTATTTATTTTAAATATGTGTAGTTTACTGCAGGCCTCAATTTCTATTGTTCACTCACTAAGTCATATCTGACTCATTGAACTCCATGTAGCACACCAGGCCCCTGTATTCTCCACCACCTCCCAGAGTTTGCTCAAATTCATATCTGCTGAGTTGGTGATGATAGTATCTAGCCACACCAAGGTTCCTTAAAGATAAAGTGCCTTGGAAATGGTGAGTTCAGAATTCTATCAATAGACAGTACACAAGAGAGTCCCTTAAATGAAAGGACTCAGCAGTCAGGGAAGATGGGATGCCTGACTTGAGGTTTGGAATTTGAATCTTTTATTCAAGGTAGGGTATGAAGAAAGGCAGGAATAAGGGGAGTTCTCCATGTTGAGGCTACACCAAATGTCAGGTTCCAGAGCACATAAGCGTGTGATGTGTTTAGAGACCTGTGAAGTGGATTGGCTCCGGGAGACTGGGTCGGGGTGGGGGATGGGGCTAGAGTATGGGGGTGACGGGGTGTTTGGAGAGGAGAGCCAGGCAATGGCTCTCAGATTCCTTTGCAGTGCTAGGGAAATTAGAAATTCTCGTGAAATTCTCACTATAATAGGCCGTTCACTGGTGTGACCAGCTTGTCCAGGCATCCCCATCTCTGAACACAAAGTGGGGTCACCTTTCCATTTCTGTGCAAACTGCTGTGGTAACCCCCTGCATGCCCACAGTGTCCCCCAATTATCCAAGGGAGTCTTGGAATGTGCTTTCGTTTGTTTGCTCCTGGAAGAGTCTTCGTGTTCTCCCTTTTCTTCCCAAGACACTTTTGACATGTATTGCCCAGCAAGCTGACCTGAGAAGCTGCATTCATTTTTCTGTTCTTTTTTGGAGTTCTGTCCACTGGGAGAACTCCAGAATTCAGTCCAAACTTACTGAAAGGCTGTTGTTGTTGATTAATTGCTCAGTTGTGTCTGACTCTTTGTGACCTCATGGACTGTAGCCCGCCAGGGTCCTCTGTCCATGGGATTTTCTAGGCAAGCATACTGGAGTAGATTGCCATTTCCTACTCTGGGGAGGGAAGGGGGGATGTCTTCCCAACCTAGGGATCAAACTTGCATCTTATGTATTACAGGAGGGTTCTTTACTGCTGAGCCACCAATGAAACACTGGGTCTGCCCAAACCAGTCTCAGAGCAGGGAGGAAACCTTACTGTGCTTTTGCAAGAATGCCCTTCTGCAGAATCTCCCTTTCTCTATAGGATCAAGTTAGTGTTGCTTATGAGAGACATTTTGCCTGAGGTTTAGAAGGCAGGAGGAAACAGCAGCCATTCTTCCTGCTCCAATGGCGAGCATCACAGATCTGCTCTCTGGCTGGGTCAGCTCCCTCTAGGTCCTCTGCTTCTGGGCATCCCTGGCCAGGTGCATATGCAGCTTGGAAGTGAGGTGGCTCTTGTCTCCTGCAAATCACCCAGGGCATGGGAACTGGAGGTGATGGAAGATAGATGCAGGTCCCAGTTAGTTCTTGTAGGTTCCGGTTTGCCCTTGCTCTTGTCCACGTACAGTTTTTCTTCTAGCCGATCTATAGCAACGTCAAGTTTAGCACCAGACACAGAGGCAGCCCCTGGAAGAGGCCATAGCAGCCTGCTCCAGTATTCTTGCCTGGAGAATCCCATGGACAGAGGAGCCTGATGAGTTGCAGTCCATGGGGTTGCAACAAGTCAGACATGACTGAAGCGAATTAGCACGCACTCACAAAGGCAATATCTCTCCTGTTTTCCAAAATCGGATGAGGTCTGACCCCTGTAATAAATGCCTTATTCCACATCACTCACAGTGATTCTGCTTCTCAGGACCCTAAGACAGGTTACCACCCAACTTGGGATTACCTGGGTCTAGGAGCAGCTCTGCTTTGCTAAAACCTTATAAAAGCCTCTGGTGAGAACAGGGTCTAGTGTTTGACCATCACCTTCATAACCAGAGTCTCAAACCACAAGGCTGATGGGGCTAGATGTGCCAAGACAAACTGTTCATTTTCTTCTCTTTTCCCAGGCCCACCCCAACCAAATGCCTTCTTCTCCCTCCCCACTCAGTCCCCCGCCACGCCACCCACCCCCCTCCCACTGCCCCAGTTAGTCACAACAAAAGCTCCCTGCATGTCCATGGGCGTGAACAGATGTTCCGTGTGGGCGTGAGTACTGGTGGAGGGTGCTCGGCTTGCCACACCAGCTGCCTCGGGCCCGCTCCCACCGCCCCCAGTGCCCTCCCAGCCGTGAGCAGCTCCTCCCCGAGGCTTTGATTCTCCTGTTCAAAGAGTCCCAGCAACTTGACCCTTTTCTCATATGTCTTTGTTTGCCCTCATTTCCTGTCCGTGGTGGCGTGCCAGAATTCTGGGATGGATTACAAGGCCTCTGTGCAGATGGAGTGGAGTAGGGAAGCGAGTCATTTCCCAGCTTTGGAAGGCCCTGCAACTGTGTATCTGATAAACTTGAGTCTCCGGTGCCTACAGCAAATGAGAAAATTCTGAGGATAGGAGAGGATGGATTAAGAATGGGTCATTAGAGGACCTGCTCTTGAATCTTCCTGTGTGAGCCTCTCAGATTCTGGACAAGTCTCTTTCTGTCCTGTCTCTGTCAAGAAGGTCTTTCATTTACTTCACTCTGTAAATAAAACAGAGAATGTACTCTGAGACCTGGAAAGCCATGTTATCTGGTGCCGCCATTTCTTTTTTTTGGCTGTACCGCAAGGCATGTGGGATCTTAGTTTCTTGACCTAGGATTTAACCCGTGCCCCCTGCAGTGGAAACACA
This sequence comes from Aepyceros melampus, assembly GCA_006408695.1. NCBI lineage: Eukaryota > Metazoa > Chordata > Mammalia > Artiodactyla > Bovidae > Aepyceros > Aepyceros melampus. Next base: position 260,014 of record SJXQ01010593.1, read on the forward strand.
GAGTCTTAAACACTGGACTACCAGGGAAGTTCCCTGGTTCAGGCATTCCTAAACCTAACTGGTCAGGGCACCCCCTCAGTTGGGTTACTGTACCTGCATATAGAAACCTGCATATAGAAGCCAGCACAGATTTCCGGCTCTCTCCTCCTCTCCGCAAGATTTTAGCTCAGCAGTCTGGACTGGGACCTGGAATCCCTCCTTGAAAAACAAAACAAAGAAACAAAACTCTGCAGGTTATTCTGAGGAAAAGCCAAATTTGGAAACACTGGATCCAGTGAACTAATCCAGTGAAGGCAAGGATCGTACAAAGTTTGGGGTTCTGTCGCCAAGGCCAAGGAAAATGGAAATAATTATTCAGATAATTCCAGCACAAAAGAGACATTTTTATTAGAATTATGTGAATCACGAGTAACTCTTTCTGAGATATTTGGGTGGAAAATGTACTGGTGAAGCAAAAATCTTACCTATTTCAGCTCTAACCAGGTTTCTGGAAAAGGTGACAGTGGCAGGAGGTTGACCAGAGAAGGGATGAATTGCATTTTCTGAGTGGTTTTGTTCTCAGTGTGGTCTCCATGTGTTCTGGATGAGCTGTAAGTTTCTTCATGTGTGCTTATTGCTAAGTACTCATATTTCACTAACCACAAATCCCCATTTCTGGCATGCAAAATGATGCCTATTGTTATAATACACCCTGCTTTGGCTTACCACAAGAGGATAGATTTGGGGACACCTCTCCATTTGTGTAGGATGTAAAAATTCGAATGCACCTTTCGATGTTTAATTTTAGGAAACCATCAGTTGCTGTGTAATTAAGATGGCTACATGTCCCAGATGCTTTGGGGGAACCAGAGATCTTATTATGCTGCCCCATTGTCTCTCTGTTCCCATCTGAGCAGTCAGCAGCCCTGTGTTTCTTGTCAAGTGTGAGAAATTGTGGCTCTGTCTTTAGAGACTGAACAGAATGCCCGCAGCCCTACTTTGGGTCTCTGCTCCAGGCTTTGCATTTGCGTGGGGAACCTTCAGTGCCAGGTTTCCTGGGAGGAAGAGCTGTCACCTATTTTGGTTTCATGAAATATATTAGTTTGTGGCTTATTGTCCTCCTCTGCGTAGTCAGTCCCCCAGAGGATTGGATCCAGCATTTCCTGACTGAGGTCTGCCATCATGCGGCTGGGCTGGGCGAACCCTGATGGCTACCAGTGACTTTAGAGCAACCTTCCTTTGAACCTCGTCCTAAAAGGAACCAGGCATTCAGAATGCGTGTTCTCTACCTCTCAGCAGAGAAAACTGACCCTGAACTCCTAACAACTGTCCATCCCTGTTTGTCTAGTTCCTGAATGAAGAAAGCAGCTGTTGCATTTTGAAGGTCTCATTTGTTCTTTGAAAGATAAAGAAATTCATTCTTGCTTTGGTTTTAGTTCTTTGGGGATCAGGCAATATTTTGAACCAAAGTTTTAAAAGTTTAGGGAGATGGCCTTAAAAACAAGTCTGGTTTCTAAAGCCTGAAAGAGAGCCTGGAATTGGAAATAGGCAAATCCTATCTCTGGGACAGAGGTTCTCAAAGTGTGGTCCCCAAACCAGCTCCAGCAGCAGCATCTGCATCAGGGAACTTGTTATCATGTGTGTTCTTGGCCCTCAGCCCAGACCTGCTGAGTCAGAAACTCTGGAGTGGAGCACAGAAATCTGTTTTCAGATGACTCAGAGCAGGTCGTATTAGAGCATCACTGTGCTGGGGAATAGAAGCCTCCACTGGAAAGATGGGAAGGAGGTGACACTCAGCATCCATTCGTGTGGCTCTCCATTGTACTCATCCCTCTTCCTGTGCTCAGTGAGCATATTTATTCAGTGGCTACTAATGGGTGATGTGGATGAGGGTCAGTCTGAGTGAAGGCCTGAGAATTGGCATTTCTAACGATTTCCCAGGTGATGACGATGCTGCCAGTCTGGGGACCACATTTTGGGAACCCTGGCTTAGACAAAAGAGTAGCAGACTCAGTAGCCCTTGTAAATTTCAGCTGGAGCGGGCAGTTCAGCTCTTTCAGGATCCTTGTGGCAGGCAGTAAGACCTGCTTCCGGACCCTTCCTGCCTCTTGGTGCGGGCACTCAGGAGACATATTTATTTGAATTGAACTTCAGTCCATTATAAAGAGATTAAAATAACATGCTGTGATTTCATCACCCAAAGGTTAGGCAGTTCGAAAGCCAAAACACACAAGTGATTATTAAAAAGCCTTAGAGAGAATCATCAATATTCGCAGAAATGTTGGCCGTGTGTTTAAAGGCCTGCTTCGTGCTCTGCCTTGTCTCTGCCTGATCAATAGTGTGTGCGTGTAGTACATTGTCCTCTGGTTTAATTTGCCATTTGTAAGTTTGGTTGGTCCAATGAAGCTAAACAATCCTAATTCAAAGAATAAATAAGAGGAGCAGCAAATCAAACTGGGTTTGTGGGAACAATTATGCAGGAAGAAACCTGAGAGCTGGGAGCAGAAGTCATTGCAGATTAGAACACAAATGTCTGCGTGCATGTCATACGCAGTCTCTTCTGTATGCTGTCTATACACAGTGCCCCCGATTGACCTTCTAGCCAGCATTGTCTGGGAAGGGGAGAGCTGGATTTTGCTTTGCAAAATCTTAAGTCTTTTAGAGAGAGTGGATGAAGTGGCTTCGTGTGGTGACTGATACTATAAGTTCTGGGGTCAGGCAAAGCTGACTTCCAAATCCTTTATCCTTCTGGGAAGCTATTTTGATCTCTCTGGATCTCATCTTCTTCACCTGTAAATTTAGGACAGTACTGTGTACTTATAGAGTGTTTTTAAGGGTCAAATGGAAAAAGGAAGGAAGGTATACAGTAGGTGCTCAATATATCGGAGCTATTTCTAAGCTTTTGCTTTCAGAGGGCTGGGCAGGACAATGCAAGGAGGAAAGCATCTATACCTACAACCTTCATGCTCTGGCCTTCTTCTCAGTTAAAATGTGAGTACAGGAGCCCTGGGTAGGGGGCGCCCCCAGGGCTGAGAGAGTTCTGTTACTCCCAGGATGACGGAAACGCTGGCTAAGAGCAGCAGCATCAGATGGTTGTGTTGGAGAACCAAATGAGACTTTACTGCAGAACTAATAGTAAAGACTTGGCTGAAGTGAGACGCACTTGGATTGTAAAGAGACTGGGAACAAGATGTGCTTGAATTGTGCACCTACCATGATCTATATGCAGGGTAGGCATGTGCTAACAGGTACTGAGTTTGCTGGAGGCACTCCTCCTGGAAAACTGACTGAGTTCAAGAGTGGTGGGGAAGCAATTGGAAGGAAGAAGGGAAGACCTGAATGGAGACCTCTGCCGAGGCATCAAAGGTCCAGTCTCTGATGTGAATGGGAGAGCAAGAAAGAGAGGCCATGTCTGGAAAAAATGGGGAGAGTGGATATGGGACACTGGAGACTGGGTTTGTAATTTTTCTGAAGAAAACCCCTCTGCATGAATCCTCCCATCAAATGCTTTTAATCACGGGTCACTTTTCCTACAGTGTAGCCCCATTGCTTAAGGAGTTTGTAACTGAATGAATGAGTGAGTGAGTGAGTGAGAAGCTAGGGAAGATGTCATCTCAGTATCTTGCAGGAGAAAGAGTTTAGGCCATAGGGTCAGATTTGGTCCTGAGTTAGAATCCAGGATTTAGGAGCTTGAGTTAGGAGCCACTGGTGGCTCAGATGGTAAAGAATCTGCCTGCAGTGTGGGAGACTGGGGTTGGATCCCTGGTCAGGAAGATCCCCTGGAGAAGGGAATGGCAACCCACTCCAGTATTCTTGCTTGGAGAACCCCATGGACTGAGGAGCCTGGAGGGCTGTAGTCCAGGAGGTCACAAAGTCAGGCTTGACTGAATAACTAACAGTAGAATCCAGAGCTTTGACTTCAAGCTGAATGACTTTGGGCTGGAGATGTAACAAATCTGTGACTCTGGTCTTATTATAAATTTGGATTAATGATAGATGTTATTGTAAGGATTCACAGGATCAAAGTAAGGAAGCCTTTAGCAAAATGACTGGCTGATGGTGAGCACTGCATAGTAACTCATGTGATGATCAAGAGCTTTGCTTTTTTCTGCTCCGTTGTATGGGTTTTTAGCTGTGTGACCTTCACAAGGTCACCTCTGCTTTCTGAGAATGAGTTGCTTCGGCTCTTTTAAAAACAAATTGCTCCAGGGATGTGCAGGGCTTCTCAGGTGGCTCAGTGGTAAAGAAGCCACCTGCCAATGCAGGAGACATGACTTTGATCCCTGGGTCATGAAGATCCCCTCGAATAGGAAATGGCAACCCACTCCAGTATTCTTGCCTGGAAGATTCCATGGGCTGAGGAATCTGGTGGGCTACAGTCCATGGGGCCACAAAGAGTCAGACATGACTGAGCGTGCACACATCCACTTGTGCAGGTGGGGTTTTTGGGTGTGTACAGACAATGTCATTCACTACAGGATGGGTTGGAGGCAGGATGCTTGATTTAGTGCATCTGAGGAGGGCTGGGAGGGGTCTGAAGCTCATCAGAAGTTTGTTTGGAAGGGAGTGTAATCTTCTGTTTTGACTGAGAGGAAACGGGGAGGGCATGTGGTGAGCAGCCAGAGACAGGGGCTGCTGATGAAACTCCATGGTAGTATTTCTCCAGCTGCTGGCCCAGGTCCAGGTTTGCAGCGCAGGCTGTATTTGCACCTGTCAGTAATGTCCTCGCTTGACTTGGGAATAAGCTCAGCCACAGCAACTGGGGCCTACAAAGCAGCCCTGCCATTTGACAGGGACCCACTTCCAAATTTGGCTAATTTTTATTTATTAATTACACATTTATTATAAAGTACTTAACTATATTCTAGGTTTGAGGGGGATTCAACAATGAACAAATAGGTCAAGTCTTGCTTTCAGAGACCTCTTAATCTCGTAGGGAAAAAAAAGGCAACAAACAATACCCTACATATGGGAATAATTGAGATTTTTGCCGTAAAGTAAAAGTTCAGAATGGTATGAGACTGTACAGAGGGGTAAAACCTAATCTAAATTTGAGGTTCAGCAGCAGGTGGCGCTAGTGGTAAAGAACCTGCCTGCCAATGTAGGAGATGCAAGAAACAGGGGTTTGATCCCTGGGCTGGGAAGATTCCCCTGGAGGAGGGCATGGCAACCCACTCCAGTATTCTTGCCTGGAGACTCCCGTGGACACTCGAGTCTGGTGGGCTACAGTCCATAAGGGTCACAAAGACTCAGACACGACTGAAGCAACTTAGTGTACAAGCAGAAAGAAATGAAATGGGAGTGAGTTCAGATGAGAGATATTGAACAGAAGTGGAGACAGCTTTTTTTAAAAAAACAAAACAAAACAAAACATAAATCTTCTTTTCACAGACAGGCATTTACTGTGGGAAAAGCCATTCCCCTGCTTCCTGATACTATTGTCTGTCCTCTGAATACACACTCAATGGACTTCCCTCTCAATTCATTTACCTCCCTTCTCAGTCACTCCTGACTCACACGCTAGTCCGGTTTGTGTGCGGCCTTCTGCTCCCTGAGCTCTCGTCTTCTAGACATTTCTCAAGGTGTCTGGGCTGCTCTTTCCATCTTGATTCCTCTTGGCGATATGACATATTGTCTTGTTACACTGGTGACACCTGTGTCTGTTCATCTGTGTGCAAATGTACATGTAGCATCTGCCCAAAAAGGATATTGATGAGGGAGGGCTTTCCTGGTGGTCCAGTGGTTAAGAATCTGCCGTGCAATGCAGAGGACACAGCTTCAATCCCTGGTTGGGAAACTAAGAACCCACAGCCCCACAGTGGGCCAAAATAATGATAGTAAAAGAATATTGATGGGCCATTGAAGAAGCCAGATATGTGGATACATCTGTGTGAGCCTTTATAGATCTTATCCTCCAAACTGCTCATCCTGAACAAGTTAAAGCTGAAACCCATAGAAGTTAAAGGACCACTCTAATCACTGGATGGAAATCTAGGACTTTGATCATGTCCCTTTATTAAATCTGCATTTATCAGGATGCTTGTTCTAAAGTCAGCATTCAATGCATATTTTCTCATTGATTGTTTATTCCTCTAGTTGGACCATATGTGTGCTAACGCAGGTTCTTCCTTTACTCATTTCAGGCAGTGGATATGGTATATGGTACACCTGCCTCCTCCCCCTGGGAGACTGATAACCTTAATGGTCAAATGAGTGTCATATTTCAAATGAGCATTTATTCAGTACTAATTGTATGTCAAGCGCTGTGCAAAGCTTTGGAGATAGAAAGATGGTAAGATAGATCCCAGGTGGCACTAGAGGTAAAGAACCCACCTGCCAATGCAGGAAACATAAGAGATGCGGGTTCAGTCCCTGGGTGGGAAAGATCCCCTGGAGGAGGGCATGGCAACTCACTTCACTATTCTTGCCTGGAGAATCCCATGGACAGAGGAGCCTGTGGGCCACCGTCCATGGGGTCACAAAGAGTGGCACACGACTGAAGCAACTTAGTATGCACGCCAGATAGATCTGGTCCCTGCCTTAGGGAAGTGCTCAGTGGTAGAACCTGGTAAATAAACAATGACAACAGAGTGAAAATATTTGTCATAAAGGGATATACAATATGGGAATACAGAACAAACCAACTGATTTTGCTTCGGAGAACTGAAGAAGTTCCTGAGTCCTCTCTCACTTCACCTCCACTTTGTATTATTATGAGATGCCAGTGTGATAATGCAATGAAAATATGTTGAAAACCAGAAAGAATTACATATGAGCACACTGCCCACTGATTGGTATTGTGACTTGGGAGGCTCCAGAGAGAGAGATCAGAAGGAAAATGATGGCTGAGAAAAGAAAGGAAACTGTCATCCATTCTGATGGACCAGTAAGTTTTACACAGAGAAAATTCAGGTCCATGGCCATAGACCAAGGGAGTTACAGACACCCAGCTTGTAAATTGAGATTTTTGTTGCAGGAATGATGAAACCTGTTCATTCCCTTAACACAGCTGAAAGCTCCCTGTGACCCTTGGTGTTAGGCATCATTATCTTCCCGTTAGAGGAAGATGTCTGGGAAGACCTGTGATAGAAAAACAGATAGGATATCGGTAGGGATCAGACCTTTGGGATGGAAAACTCAGAGCAATGACCGTCATGTCAGAGCTATGAGCCCTGATTTAGCTGAAGAGGGTCACTTCTGTCCTTGTTCTCTGGCATCCTAGAGCCACAGAGATTTGAATAGTGTACTGTTTTGAAATAAGTGGTTTGCAAACGAGCAGCTGTCGTCATGAAAGCACAAGGTTCAGAGAATTATTCCTTGGTTAGGGTACACAATAGCATGGGTGAAAGGGCATTGCCAAAAGCAACATAATTATGTATGGTGAGAGTCAGACATCATCCCAAGAGACATTCTTAAGAAAACAAAATACAAAAAACCGTTAGTATTAATTTATGTGATGCACTTGACGTTTGATTCTGTCCAGACTCAGGAGGGACGCCAAGCTAGAGCTGGAGAGGGAAAAGTGACCACAAGGCACCCTCTGGTGGTCAGGCTGACCCACTACAATTCATGGCTGGAGCCTGTGCCCCTGGGAAGGACACCTGAACATCTCAGGGTTTTAGCATCCCAGATGTGGAGGGAAATCTTCTGTGGGAGAAAGTGTTCCATGGGTCTTCTTGCTGGGCATTATGGCAGTAAAACAGGCAAGCATTGTGGAATCTGCCATAAATGACTCATTATTGGAGTGAAAATGCTGTAGGAACAGCCCCTCTATAAATCATTGGGACGAATGACGGAACTAGATCTAGGGGCCCTCTGCCTCATACAAGCGTTTCTCTTTCTTTCTTTGCTTCCTTGCTTGGCTGTCATGAGCCAGCAAGGGGCACTCTTCCTTGAAGCTGAAGCTGTGTTATTATGCTGTGTAAACAGCAGTCATTGTGGTCCCCTACCCCAAACCATTATTGGGTGCTCCTCTTCTTGGCTGTGTGAGCCTTCAGGAAGTACAGATGGACAGAGAAAGGCTGGAAAGGAGATAATTCAAATGATCCCTTGTTCTCTCATCCCGGGAGGGATGCCTCTGATATTGATCAATACACAGATGTCACAGCACTGTTGGCATAAGTCCCTTGAGTAACAAAAGCCCTGTGTTCTCTGGGAGTCGACCTCAGATCAATTTCACGGTGGTGCCACATGTTACCGTAACCGCAGCACCTTAAAAATAAGGAGAGATAATATAAACAATGGTGCTTCAGTACTCTGGGTTTTATTTTTCTTTGGCTAAAACTGATTGAGACACTCAAGTCCAGCTGGAGATGACCACACGGGCAGCTCAACAGTACAGACTTTCTCAGTCTGTGTCCAGATATCCTTGATTAACTGTACCATCCTTTCAGGCTGATCACCTGTGGGTCATGACACAATAGCAAAACCACGGCAAGCCCCACTTTGCAAATAACTGCGGCAGACCCGGCTCACTGCAGCAGAAGTCTGACACAAAAATTATTGAGTGGGTGACAGCTTGGTTCTGTGCTGGGAGGTTTTGTTTGCCTGTGTTTTCTTTTTCACTTAGCAAGACCCTCAAAATCAATCATTGGGGAATGCAAAGACTGCACAGTGGCCGATGGTGGACTTATCCTCACAGCAGCTTTGTGGCCACCATCCCTTGATCCTCTGAGCAGCCCTGAGTGAGCGGGAGAGGAGGATGGGGAGGAGGAGTGGGACTCTTCCTGAGGTGGGGTCTCCTGCAGCAGACATGGTCCAGGCAGACCTTGGCCCCCCGAGGACTCTGTGGCTTGCTCCATGTCCCCTTCTAGCCCATTTAGTCAGTTCCTGCCCAATATATACCACAAATCACTACATCCGAACACTTGTTTATATAAAGGCCTTCCAGAATCATCAAAGAAAACATAAAGTGACCTGCCAGGAATGCACTGGTCCTTAAGGGGATTTTCCTACTGCGCATTTGAAGAAAATTCCATCACCATCAGAAATTCTTTTCCAGAAAATCCTCAGGAAAATCATTTATTGTGAAAGCTCCTTGATCAGCGCCCATGACCAGATGGGAGAGCTGGGCAGAGTAGATGAGTGAGCTGGCCTGTGGTGTAATCTGTTGTAGACATTCGATTAGGCATTGGGCCATCAGGTCAAGTTGCTAGACAGCTCTAGATAACAACCACTTCCTTTGATGGCCCTGTGCAGATCCCACTGTGGGTGCATTACTCATGCTGACAGCTCTAAATGCTGCTGTTCAGCTGGGTACCTGGTCTATACCCAGATCAAGTATGGGACTTTCTCTAGGGGACACAGTGAAACACTGGGACTCAATCACCTAGAGGAGATGCTCTTCAGATGTCAGAAGTTCAACTTGACAGCTGTTGCAAATGGCTCTTCTAGGCTTATGAGAGGCCAGGCCCAGACTGAGAGTCCAGAGAGGACGACACAGGCAGCCCCACACCTTTCCACTTAAGAAAGTCCAGAGTTTCAACTCTGCGGGGTGAAGCGCAGCTTTGTCACCTTCTTAGCTGGGTGCTTACCACATGATTGCTGTCACTGGGGACAGTTCATTGTTTCATTCAACAAATAATTGCCAAACACCTATGTGTCAGTGAATGTGAATGTGAGTGTGAACAACAGTTTATTTTCTTAAGATTTTTTTGTTTGTTTGTTTTGAGTGTTTTATCAGAGAAATGGTATAGAAGAGCTTGTAGTGGCAAGCAGCAGTCTTTTGCCTGGGTGTTACCTCTCCCCAGCCCCTGCTTTGATCTGTTTAGATTTAATTCTTCTGGTTGTTATTTCCTTATAATATGTTATACCTCTGTTTCTCCTGATTGCCAAATTCAGACTTAAATTGAAGAAAGTGGGCAACACCACTAGACCATTCAGGTATGACCTAAATCAATTTGATATTGCAGCTCACCATTCTATGTCCAAGGGCTAGAGGAAGGGATGCCAAGAACTGAAGAAAAAATTATGGATATATATGCATTCATGTGTGGTAAGTCGCTTCATCATGTATGACTCTTTGTGACCACATAGACCATAGCTTGCCAGTCTCCTCTGCCCATGGGATTTCTCAGACAAAAATACTGCAGTGGGTTCCATTCCTTTCTCCAGAATATCTTCCTGACCCAGGGATCAAGCCTGTGTCTCCTGTATTGCTGGTGGATTCTTCACCGCTGAGCCACCAGGGAAGCCATACACACACACACACACACACACACACCTATATATATTAACTTTCTGTTAAGTGAGTGAAGTGAAGTTGCTCAGTCGTGTCCGACTCTTTGCGACCCCGTGGACTGTAGCCCACCAGGCTCCTCCGTCCATGGGATTCTCCAGGCAAGACAACTGGAGTGGGTTGCCATTTCCTTCTTTAGGGGATCTTCCCAACCCAGGGATCGAATCCGGGTCTCCTGCATTGCAGGCAGACGCTTTAATAATGTGGTTTTATTCGCTGTGGAATTGTGATTCTTCTTGCTTCTTCTGTAGGCCCTCTGCTGGAGGAGGCTAAGAGGCTTGTGTAAGTTTCCTGATGGGAGGGACGAGTGGTGGGAAAAACTGGTCTTGCTCTGGTGGGCAGGCCCATGCTCAGTAAGGTTGCAATCCAATTATCTGTTGATGGGTGAGGTTGGGCTCCTTCTCTGGTAGTTTTTTGACCTGAGGCGACCCAGCCTTCAGATTCATGATGACCTCCAAGAGGGTTTACATCAAAAGGGACCTTCCCAGACTGCTGCTGCCAGCCCCCCATCCCTGTGGTGAACCCCTGCCAACTCACACCTCCACAGGAGACCCGCCAACACTAGCAGGTATTTTGGTTCAGTCTCCTGTGGAGTCATTGCTCCTTTCCTTTGAGTCTTGGTTTGTGCAGGTTTTGTTTGTACTCTCCAAAACTGCAGTCTCTGCTTCCCCCAGTCCCGCCGAAGTCTTTAATAAAATCCTGCTGGCCTCTAAGTCAGATTCCCTGGGGATTCCCAGTCCCTTTGTTGGGTCCCCATGCTGGGAAGCCTGACATGGAGTTCTGAACCTTCACACAGTGGGAGAACTTCTTTGATATTATTGCTCTCCAGTTTGTGGGCTGGACTGGATGAAGCACAAGCTAGAATCCAAATTGCCAGAAGAACTAAGAATAGCCTCAGATATGCAGATAATACCACCTTAATGGCAAAAAGTGAAGAGGAATTAAAGAGCCTCTTGATGAAGGTGAAAGAAGAGAATGAAAAAGCTGGCTTAAAACTCAACATTCAAAAAACAAAGAGCATGGCATCCAGTCCCATCAGTTCAGTTCAGTTCAGTTGCTCAGTTATGTCCGACTCTTTGTGACTCCATGGACTGGAGCACGCCAGGCTTCTCTGTCCATCACCAACCCTCAGAGCTTGCTCAAACTCATGTCCGAGTCAGTGATGCCATCTCATCCTCTGTCGTCCCCTTCTCCTCCTGCCTTCAATCTTTCCCAGTATCAGTGTCTTTTCCAATGAGTCAGGTGGCCAAAGGATTGGAGTTTCAGCTTCAGCATCAGTCCTTCCAATGCATATTCAGGACTGATTTACTTTAGGATTGACTGATTTGATCTCCTTGCAGTCCAAGGGACTCTTAAGAGTCTTCTCTGGTTCCATCCTTTTATGGCAAATAGATAGGGAAACAATGACAGACTTGACAGTGACATGTCTTGTACTCCAAAATCACTGTGGATGGTGACTGCAGCCTTGAAATTTAAAGACCTTGCTCCTTGGAGAAATGCAATGACAGACTCAGACAGCATGTTAAAAAGCAGAGACATTGCCAACAAAGGTCAGTATAGTCAAAGCTATCATTTTTCCAGTAGTCATGTACAAATGTGAGAGCTGGACAGTAAAAAAGACTGAGTGCTGAAGAACTCATGCTTTTGAGCTGTGGTGTTGAAGAAGACTGTTAAGAGTCCCTTGGACAGCAAGGAGATTTAACCAGTCAATCCTAAAGGAAATCAACCGATGCTGAAGCTGAAGCTCCAATTGTTTGGTTATGAGCCAACTCATTGGAAAATATCCTGATGCTCAGCAAGATTGAAGGCAGGAGAGAAGGGGATGACAGACGATTAGATGGTTGGATGGCATAACCGACTCAGCGGATATGAGTTTGAGCTAACCCCAGGAGATGGTGAGGGCCAGGGAGGCCTGGTATGCTGTAGTCCATGGGGTCACAAAGAGTTGGACGTGACTAAGCAGCTGCACAACAGCAACAAGTTTATGGGTCACCAACCTGGCAGGTATGGGATTTGATTTTATTGTGATTGTGCCCCTTCTACCATCTTACTGCAGGTTCTTCTTTGTCTTTGGACATGGGGGACCATTTTTTGGTAGGTTCCAGTATCCTCCTGTCAATGGTTGTTCAACAGCTAGCTGTGATTTTGGTGCTCTTGCAGGAGGAGATGAGTGCATGTCCTTCTACTCTGCCATCTTGAACGAAAGCCCTACTATTATCTATCTCTATATGTATGCACTGCTGCTTTTCTTTCCCAGCACTTTTCAACTGCCAGCAGTTAGGAGCTATCCTCTTGCCCTAAACTTTGCAGTTATAGCAACTTTTACTTCTCTTAGAGGAAAGTGTTTCTGATCATCATTGCCTGGTTTTTTCTACCTAATAAAAATCACCATGCCCTGCAATTCTTGCAGCAATAAAAATATTAAACCACAAATGTTTAATACTAAAACAACAATAACCCTTCACATTCATTTTGCAAGATAAGTCACTCTATTTAAAAGCAAATAAAAATAGCAACAGCCCAAGCACTGTCTTGCCCCATAGCTTTGAAATGCATTGAATAATGAAAGAGGTTATGATGATGTCCACCTCTGAAAGCTCTGCATCTCTCCCTTGAATACACAATTAACACAAAGGTAATAGCAGGCACGTACATATCTGGGAGTTCATAAAACCCACTTCACAGTCCAAATCAATGTCAACAAATTTCTCTCCTGTGAGATGAGCTTCTTTAGAATTTTGTTGGCTTGTCAGCTGTTTCATTAATATTTTATAACAGAAGGTAAATGTCTTGAGAATCCAAAATCATCACAAACTGCCCCAGCTTCACTCTATTGTTATTATAATGTCATCAAAATCCTTTGATATATGTATAGAAACCTCCTTATAGGGGATGGTTTCTATTCTCAGTTTATACATATGCAGAAGGAAGAAAAGCTACAAAATTCAACTTCAATGCCATTGAAGGTTTGGAAGGCCATTTTAGAAATCTGTGTACATTTTTGTCTTCTGGATGGTTCCCATGGTGAAGGGTATTCAGCACCTTTTTTTTCAGGCAACATCAACCCTCTTGAATTTTTCATCTTTTTTATCTGGCCTCCTGTTTACAAATTGATAAAGAAAATATTAAAATGGAATGAATATAAATAGCAGCTGTAGAATGTATTTTGCCAAGAATAAATCCTGTCTTAGAATTGCTAATGTATTAGAACTGTTTTACAGAGAAAAAAAATGCTTTTTATGACATTTCCTACTCAGGAAAGATTCCTCTCCAGCTGTAGTTGAAACTTAGTATATATACATACACATATATATATGTATGCAGATTAAAGTGAAAAATTAAGGCAAATAGAAATATTTCCTTTCAAATATGTGTCTTCATATCACAGGAGTCAAATAATTATTTGTTCACTAGAAGTGATATTTAGGAGATAATTCATAGTAAAAATTAATTTTTCATGAAGTACACATAGAAAGCTTTATTCTTCAAACCTTTTCCCTTCAGTTCAGTCCAGTCGCTCAGTCGTGTCCGACTCTTTGCAACCCCATGAATCGCAGCACGCCAGGCCTCCCTGTCCACCCCCAACTCCCGGAGGTCACCCAGACCCATGCCCATCGAGTCCTTTTACCTTAAACATTACCATAAAGCTAAAACTGGGAAGAAGGAGCACACATCCTGTTCACTTAGATTCAGTAATTGTTGGTGCTTTTGAACTTGCTCTGTGTGCATGTGCTTATGTCTTTATATATAAATAACTTCAGCTATGAATTTGTCAGTTTGTGATGAGGAATTGAGCTTTTTTTTTTTGGTCTTGTTCACATTGGTATAGAGTCCTAGGGTACAATTAACCTTAGGGAAACCTAGAGGATACCTACAAGGTCAAATGGAGTGGTTTACAATATAGCTTCCTAAGGGCACATCCTAAAGAATTTTAAAAAATGTTAAAACTACATGCACTACTCTTCTTGCTCTCTAAAATATTAGCAATTTATATCTTATCAAACACACACAAATCACAAAATATGAAGAAAGTTCTAAAGATTAAATACGATACTTGTCATTTTTCATTTAGTTAATTCATTAAGGATACTACATTTTTGTTCTCATTGAAATGTCAAATAATCAGTATTAGTTTTTAGTGACAGCATGTAATAAAATATTTTATTTTCAAAAATGTAGTTTCAATTTGAATTAAACTTATTAATTATCTAAATTAGAAATAAAGCTAGTTGAGTTCTACATTAGCTTTATTTAAGTCCTGTTTCTAGTGGCTATTGAACTTGCAAATATACATAAAACTAAAGGAAGAAAAGTTTCAATTACTGTACTTGTTAAAAGATAAAGCACATTTTCTTTTTAATTTATTCTTGTTTAAATTTTTATTTTATATTGGAGTATAGTTGATTAACAATGTGTTAGTTTCAGGTGTAGAGCAAAGTGGTTCAGTTACATATATACCTGTATCTTTTTTTTTTTTTTCAAATTCTTTTCCCATTAGGTTATTACAGAATATGAGCAGAGTTCCCTCTGCTATACTGCAGTTCCTTATTGATTATCCATTTTAAATATAGCAGTGTGTACATGTCAATTGCAAGATAATGTACATTTTCAACCTCATTCACCAATAATGAATGCAAAAATGTATGTTAGTTCAGCTAATGTATTTCCATACATTGCCAATGATTTGCTTTAGCAAACTAATTGGAAGATGTTGGATTTTAATCACTAGCAAACTGGTTAAAAATAAATTACTGAAATTCTTCACGTGCAAGATTAATGGGTTAGAAAAGTCTATTTCCAAATGTTTTTATTAACATGACCAAACACGTAAATCTTTTATTTAGAGTTGAAATACTTAATATCACATCAGCCACAAAATTACTTAATGACAGTAACATTTTCAAACATCTATTTTCAGCATTCTCCTTTATTCTTAAGATTCTTTTGGAAAAGCAGCTATTTTTTTCAAGTATTGCCAAAAAGCATGTCTCCCTTAAAGCAATAACTTTAACTATATATACAGTTATAACAGTTGACAGCCATATATATCATATAAAAATATGAAAAATTGGAGCAAATGTATTTTTGTTAAACAAAAGAAATATAGAACTCTTTAAGTATTTAGAACTGAACAGTATAAAACTGTTTTAAGTATTTCACTATTGGATAAACTTCAAACTCCTGTATAGTACAAAAGGTTTTCATGGTCCCTCCTGATTTCTTTACAAGGTGTTCTAAAGATTCTATCTAAAATCATGTACAGTTGGCCTTCTGTTCTGTGGCTTCCACATCCTTGTGGATACAGTCAGCTATGATCTATGCCATTTTAAATAAGGGACTTAAGCATCTGCAGAATTTGTTTCCAGTGCGGGTCTTGAAACCAACTCCCTGTGTATACCGAGGGTGACTCTCTTTATCAATCTGTTACTTCACAGTACACTGTGAATGAATGAATGATTTGAAACTGAATCAAAAACTTCGAAGGCCACTATGACATCCTACATGTCAGATAATTTTCATTCTTTTCTCTCAGGATACCTGACAGTCTCTTTATGACATATATCCCAATATCACTCTAAGTATTAGAAATAGCAATGTATCCATTATTTTTTTCTTTCTTTTATCAGAAAAAGTTATAAATATGGACAACCTAATTTTTGTTTCCAGATCCTCGGTACTTGATTTTACATGTTCCCTGGGACATGTGTATCCTTTTTTTGGAGACCACAAGTATGAAAGATATTTCAAACTTGGGTGTGATTCAGTCTTTAGTAACAGGAGGTACAATATGTCCTGAAGAACATCTATTTCAGGAAGTCTTACACTGGGTCAGGGTTCAAGAAGGCATCTTTTCAGAAGATCTGTCAGGATTAGCAGCAACGGGGTAGATCCAGCCCTTTGGAAGAGGGCTGGGCAAAAAAGAGCAAGGATAGTCGTTCAAGGAAATTGTTGTTTATGTTACAACAGAGTATTACCCCAAGAAACTCATGGATTGGAAATCAAGATGAGAGCATCAGACAGAGCACACTGAAAACCAGAAGCCAAGTGTATATGTAGGGCTGGCCCTGGCATTCCTGATCAGGCTTTAATTAACTCTGGAGAAGTCCTATGGGAGAGGAGTGGGGGGAGAATGAAGGAACACAGTAGCCATGAAAGGCCATTATATCCCAGGGATGACTCTGACTATTCCAAGATCCACTGGAGGTTGCAGCAGCAGCTGTGCTATACACTTCTTTCCTCAGTCAAGATTACTCCAAATTTGAAAGAGAGTATTATGCCTGCAGCATGTGAGAGAATGAACAAGAAGAGGCTGATTAAAATATAAACACTAAATATACTAACATTTTGTAAGATATTATGAATGTTTGTGAGCCATTGGAAGGTAGTCTGGTGAAAGCTACCAACTCAGTCAAGCTTCATATTCAGTAAAACTATTAAGTTGTCATGGTTATCTTTATCTCTCTGTGCGTGCTCAGTTGCTCAGTCATGTCCAACTCTTTATGACCCCATGGACTGTAGCCCGCCAGGCTCCTCTGTCCATGGAGTTTTCCAGGCAAGAGTATTGGAGCAGGTTGTCATTTCCTACTCCAGAGATCTTTCCTACCCAGAGATCGAACTTGCATCTCCTGTATTGCAGGATTCTTTACCACTGTATCACCTGGGAAGCCATGGTACAGGGGCTACTGGATAAAAAGGACTTCAGATTTTGACCTGGATTTGGGAACTTCATACTTGCATGAAGTATGAAACTTACATCTTTCTTTGTTATGTAGAAAGTTACGTAGAAAGATATGTAAACTATCTTTCTATAAATAGGGGGTGGATTTGAGATTTAGAAGGACCAGTGACGATGCTTTTGACTAAAGTAGGGCCTATACACATTTTGCCAAATGAGTCTTAATAATGGTGTTGATGAATTCAACTAATCAGAGGATTGAGGGTGGTAAACAGGAAGAGTAGAACTATGCAAACTCTGCAGACTTGTCAAAATACCTTATCAGTAGAATGGGCTCCTTGATCACTATGAAGTTTGAGAGGAGCTCTGTATGTAAGGATAATCTTTTCCAAATGGACTTTAGTCACCCAAGAGGCAGGAGCCTGTGTGCAAGGGTGAAAACACGTAGACCATGACTAAAACAATTATATCCATCTGAAGGAAGAAGTTGAAAAAAATGCATTTGCCACACCTTGACTGGTCCATTAGGCAGTAAAAAATGCCTCAGAGCTGTACAAACAGGCATCCTTTAATTGTACTTTGAACAAGTGGAATAAATGAAGTATGCACTTTTTATGGCCTTATTAATGTTACCCCACCAGTACTGATTCATGAAGGATATCATTTTGTCAGTAGACAAATGGTTTAATGCATGTACACTGGCAAGGAGTGGGGGATTTTTAGTTTCCAGAAGGACTGGGTTGTTATTTGGTCATAACCAAAGCTTTCTCTTTTTATCAAACATAATTATTGAATTTCAGGCTTGGTTTTCCATATTTTGAGGTCAATTTCTGGGCTTCTCTAGACAGTTTTTTTTTTTAAATTATCATTGAGGGAACTATTTCCTTGGGCCATGACAGATATTTGGCTGCCACTGATTCCTTTAAGGGAAGAATTCCTTGTGGAAATATCAGCAAGGTGATTTCCCCAGTTCCCAGACGGTCATGTTTAGAATGCTCTAGAATCTTAATAATAGTGGAAGCAGCAGGTGAGAAGTACTGGGTCCAATAATTCTTATACATTAAGGACATTTACAAGTTTATATCTGCTTCAAGTGAGAAAGCCATGCTGTTTCCACAACATTCCAAAATCATGCGCTACGTTGAAAGCACATCCAATATCAGTATAAATATTGGCAGCTTTTCTCTTGGCTAATGTACAGCCCATATTAAGAGTACTTAATTCAGCCTGTTGAGCCCAAGTAGACACAGGTAAAGATGTTGCATCAACGTATCAAAAGGAATAGCAATAGCATATTGAACACAATATTTGCCACGTCACCTTTTAAACAAGAACCATCAGTGATCCATGAGAAGTCAGCATTACCCAGAGGAATTTCCTGCAGATCAGCACAAGGAATCAGGAGATGATACCTCAGCTTAAAGCTGTCATGAGGGGCTTCGTCAGTGAAGAAGGGAGAAGAGTAGTTGGGTTAAGGTTTGATGTTGTTCAGTCACTAAGTCGTGTCCAACCCTTTGGAATCCCATGGGCTATAGCACACCAGGCTCTTCTGTCCTCCACCGTTTTCCAGAGTTTCTTCAAATTCATGTCCATTGAGTTAGTGATACTACCTAACCAATTCATCCTCTCCTGCCCCCTTCTCCTATTGCCTTCAGGCTTTCCCAGTATTTGTATCTTTCCCAATGAATTGGTCCTTCCCATGAGTTGATCAAAATATTGGAGTTTAGGCTTCAGCATCTGTTCCTGAAGAATTTTCAGGGTAGATTTCCTTTAGGATTGAATGGCTTGATCTCCTTACAGTCCAAAGGACTCTCAAGAGTCTTCTCCAGCACCACAATTTGAAAGCATCAATTCTTTGGTTCTCAGTCTTCTTTATGGCCCAACTCTCACATCTGTACATGACTACTGGAAAAAAATAGCTTTGACTATACAGACCTTTGTTGCCATAGTGATGTTTCTCCTCCTTAATATGCTATTAGTACTCTTGCCTGGAAAATTCCATGGATGGATGAGCCTGGCAGGCTGCAGTCCATGGGGTCTCAAAGAGTTGGACATGACTGAGCGACTTCACTTTGACTTTTCACTTTCATGCATTGGAGAAGGAAATGGCAACCCACTCCAGTGTTCTTGCCTAGAGAATCCCAGGGATGGGGGAGCCTGGTGGGCTGCCGTCTATGGGGTTGCACAGAGTCGGACACGACTGAAGCGACTTAGCAGCAGCAGCAGCAAGTTTGTCACAGCTTTCCTTCCAAGGAGCAGGAGTCTTTTAGTTTCATGGTTGTGGTTACCATTCAGTGATTTTGAACTCCAAGAAAATAAAACCTATCACTGTTTCCACTTTTTCTCCTTCTATTTGCCATGAACTTGTGGGACTGGACACCATGATATAAGTTTTTTTAATGTTGAATTTCAAGTCAGTTTTTTCACTCTCCTCTTTCGTCCACAGTTTGTTGAGATCCAGACAGTCAAAGGCTTTAGTGTAGTCAATGAAGCAGAAGTAGATGTTTTTTTTGAAACTTCTTTGCTTTCTCTGTGATCCAACAAATGTTGGCAATTTGATCTCTGCTTCCTCTGCCTCTTTGCAACCCAGCTTGTGCATGTGGAAATTCTCAGTTCATATACTGCTGAAGCCTAGCTTGAAGGATTTGAGTATAATTTTGCTAATATGTGAAATGAGCACAATTGTACTGTACTTTGAACATTCTTTGACATTGCCCTTCTTCGGGACTGTAATTAGAACTGGCCTTTTCCAGTCCTGTGGCCACTGCTGAGTTTTCTAAATTTACTGACATATTGAATGTAGCACTTTAACAGCATCTTTTAGGATTTTAAGTAGTTCGGCTAAAATTCCATCACCTCCTCTAGCTTTGCTGGAAGTAATGCTTCCTAAGGCCCACTTAACTTCACACTCCAGGATACAGGATGTCCAGCTCTAGGTGAGGGACTAAACCATCATGGTTGTCTGGATCATTAAGACCTTTTTTGTATAGTTTTTCCATGTATTCTGCCACTTCCTTTGCTTGTAATCTGTGTAATCTCTTTTGCTTCTGTTAGGGCCTTACTCTTTCTGTCCTTTATCGTGCCCATCTTTGCATGGAATGTTCCCTTGGTGTCTCCAGTTTTCTTGGAGAGACCTCTAATATTTCCCATTCTCTTGTTTTCCTCTATTTCCTTGCATTGTTCATTTAAGAAGGCCTGCTTATCTCTCCTTGATATTCTCTATAACTCTGTATTCAGATGGGTATAACTTTTGCTTTCTTCTTTGCCTTCTGCTTCTCTTATTTTCTTAGCTATTTGTAAAGACTCCTCAGAGGTCACTTTGCCTTCTTGCATTTCTTTTTCTTTGGCGTGATTTTACTTATTGCTTCCTGTACAGTATTACTAACCTCTGTCCATAGTTTCTTAGGCACTCTGTCTACAAGATAGTGTAGACCTTGAATCTATTCATCACCTCCACTGTAGAAACACAAGGGATGTGATTTAGGTCATCTCTGAATGGCCTAGTAGTTTTCCCTACTTTCTTCAATTTAAGCCTGAGTTTTGCAATAAGGAACTCATAATCTGAGCCATAGTCAGCTTCAAGTCTTGTTTATTAACTGAATAGAGTTTCTATATGACCTGCAAAGGATATAATCGATCTGATTTTGGTATTGATCATCTGTTGTTGACCATATATAGAGTTATCTCTTGGGTTGTTAGAAAAGGGTGTTTGCTATGACTGGTGTGTTCTCTTGACAAAGCTCTATTAGCCTTTCTCTGCTTCATTTTGTACTCCAAAACCAAACGTGTTTGCTATTCCTGCTTTCTCTTGACTTCCTACTTTTGCATTCCAATCCCCTATGATGTTCTTTTTTCAGTTGTTTCAGGTGTAAAATTAAGTTGTCTATTTAATGTTTTTCTTGGTTCTTGAGGTAGGATTGTATTGCTATAAACTTCCCTCTTAGAACTGCTTTCACTGTATCCCACAGGTTTTGAGTTGTTGAGTTTTCACTGTCATTTGTTTCTAGAAATTTTTTTGATTTCCCTTTTTGATTTCTCCAGTATTTAGAAATGTGTTGTTTAATCTCCATGTGTTTGTATTTCTTACAATTTTTTTTCTTGTAATTGATATCTAGTCTCATAGCATTGTGTTCTGAGAAGATGTCTGATATGATTTCAACTTTCTTCAATTTACCGAGGTTTGATTTGTGACCCGAGATGTGGTTTATCCTGGAGAAAGTTTCATGTGCATTTGAGAAGATGTGTTCTTCTGCATTTGGATGGAATGTCCTGAAGATTTAAATGAGATCCATTTCATCTAATGTATCATTTAAAACTTGTATTTCCTTATTAATTTCTGTTTTGATGATCTGTCCATTGGTGTGAGTGGGGCCTGCTATTATTGTGTTACTGTCCATTTCTCCTTTTATGTCCGTTAGTGTTTGTCTTATGTATTGAGGTGCTTCTATGTTGGGCGCATAGATATTTACAATTGTTATGTCTTCCTCTTGGATTGATCCCTTGATCATTATGTAGTGTCCTTCCTTATCTCTTGTAATCTTCTTTATTTTAAGGTCTATTTTGTCTGATATGAAGATTGTTATTCCAGCTTTCTTTTGCTTCCCATTTGTATGGAATATATTTTCTATCCTCTCACTTTCAGTCTATATGTGTCTTTAGGTCTGAAGTGTGTTTCTAGTAGAGAGCATATATATGTGTTTTGTTTTTGTATCCATTCAGCCAGTCTGTGTCTTTTGGTTGGAGCATTTAGCCTATTTACATTTAAAGTATTTATTGATATATATGTTCCTATTGCCATTTTCTTAATTGTCTGGGGTTGATTTTGTAGATCTTTTTTCTTCTATTGTATTTCTTAACTATATAAGTCCCTTCAACATCTGTTGTAAAGCTGGTTTGGTGGTACTGAATTCTCTTACGTTTTTATTGTTGAAAAGCTTTTTATTTCTCCATCAATTTTGAGATCCTTGCCAGGTACAGTGATCTTGGTTGTAGATTTTTCCCTTTCAGGACCTTAAATATATCCTGCCAT
Organism: Aepyceros melampus; assembly: GCA_006408695.1. NCBI lineage: Eukaryota > Metazoa > Chordata > Mammalia > Artiodactyla > Bovidae > Aepyceros > Aepyceros melampus. The sequence goes on from SJXQ01010593.1 coordinate 281,935, forward strand.
TCCCTTCTGGCCTGAAGAATTTCTGCTGAAAGATAAGCTATTAAGTGTATGGGGTTTCCCTTGTATGTTACTTGTTGCTTTTCCCATTCTGCTTTTAATATTCTTTCTTTATGCTTAGTCTTTGTTAGTTTGATTAGTATGGGTCTTGGCGTGTTTCCTTGGGTTTATCCCCTATGATTAAAAGGACATCATTTTTTGACATTAGTTATAGAAGGTGATGTAGGTCTTCATAGAACAGGTCAACTTCAGCTTCTTCTGCATCAGTGATTGGGGCATAGACTGATTACTGTGATGCTGAATGATTTGCTTTGGAAATGAACCAAGATCATTTGTCATATTTGAGACTCCATGCAGTACTGAATTTCAGACTTTTTTGTTGACTATGAGGGCTACTCCATTTCTTCTAAGGAGTTCTTACCTACAGTGATAGACATAATCATCATCTGAATTAAATTCACCCTTTCCCATCCATTTTAGTTCAATGATTCCTAATATTTTGATGTTCAGTCTTGCCATCTGCTTGACCACATCCAATTTACCTTGATTTATGGACCTAATATTCCAGGTTTCTATGCAATGTTGATCTTTTCAGCATTGGACTTTACCTTCACCACTAGAGCCATCCACAAATGAATGTTGTTTTTGCTTTGGCCCAGCCACTTCATTCTTTCTGGAGCTATTAGTAATTGTCCTCTGCTCTTCCCCAGTATCATATTGGACACCTACTGACCTGGGGGCTTATGTTCCAGGGTCATTTCTTTTTGTGTTTTTGTTCTTTTTGCCTTTTCATCCATGGGGTTCTTGTGGCAAGAATGCTGAAGTGGTTTGCCATTCCTTCTTCCAGTGGACTACATTTTGTCAGAATTCTCCACTTATGATCACTCTGTCTTGGGTGGACCTGCCAGGCATGGCTTATAGCTTCGTTGAGTTATGTAAGCCCCTTCACCACAACAAGGCTGTGATCTATGAGGTGGGGGCTGGGGGAGTGTGTGTGTGTGTGTGTGTTAAGGTTTCTGCAATGTTAAAGAGTTGTGTGAGGAACAATTAACAAAAAAGACTTCTTAGGAGACAAGCCGACTTAAATACCCCAAAGGTAGTTTTCATCTACAGAAGGGAAAAGTTAACCCAATAATCAATATGCCTAATGGCAGGTAGTTTCATCAAACTCTCCTTTAAAACCTTGAAGACTATGTCATTTGGTTCTTCCTATAAAACTGGGTTGGGGTCATTTTTATTTTAATAAAACATATGGAGATTGGCTATAAGAGAGAAAACTGAAATCCAGTTTCAGCAGTAACCAACTGGTCTGAGAAAACCTCACACTTGCTTCTTAGCTTTGAAAAACTTAGGAACCATGAAGTCTATCTAGGTATAGCCCTTGTTTTGATAGCACATGCCCTAAATATCGAACCTAGGTTTGGTCAAACTGCAATTTTTCTTTGATGATCTTATGTCCCTTTAAGGCTAAAAGCTTTAGCAAGTGGATGCTGTATTTCTATGAGGAGGCTTGAAAAGGAGAGCAAAGAAGCAAATCATCCACATATTGCAACTAAATCAAGCCACTGGGGAACTTTATGTCATTCATATCAGCCATCAGGATTTGCAAAAAACAAAAAGGACTCTCAGTAAAACCCTGAAGCATTACTGTCCAGATGAATTGCTTTTCTTCCCAAGTGAAGGCAAAAAGATATTGGTGAGCTTTATCAAATGGAATACTAAAAAATGCATTGCATAATCAGTTACAGTAAAAAAATTTACTTCTGGTAATTCCCATGGATGTTAGTAATGTATGAGGTTTAGGAACAATAGGGTATTAAGGGATAACAATGTTATTGCTCAGAAGTCCTGGACAAACCTCCACCCTCAGCCTGTAAGTTTTATCACCAGTAAAAGAGAATAGTTACAAAGACCAGTACAATGGATAATGAGGTCTTGACACTAGTAATCTCCTATAATGGGTTTCTTTACTTATAGGGTATTGATTAATTTGGGAAGAGGTTTTGAGATACCTATTTGAATCTTGATGGTAGGTGCTCTGTGAGTTTGGCCAATATCAGCTAAAGACTGTGTCCATAAGGAAAAGTGTTAATGAATTCAATAAGGACAAATGATTGGTGTTTTCAGAATCTGCTCAGTATCATCAGAGATGGAACAAATAAAATATGTCAAAGCTTCATTTCATTCACCTGGTTGGTTACTTCAATAACTATCACCAGTTTCTAGAATCACTATTCTCTTTTGGGATAAATTCCAGTATGATACTTCTCAAAGAATTCTTGGCCTAATAAATGAATCATGGGTGGAGAAACTAAGGAGAAAAGAATGTGTCTATCTCAAAAAACTTAAACGAATGGGAATAGGATCAGAGACAGGACTTTGTGAGGTTAATTTTAGGTATTTGAATAGCTAAAATGAATAGCTATTCATTTAGCTATTAGTACTGTTTCAGTACTCTGAGGCAGGGGCTGCTTTATAGCAGTGGGGTTGAACATTGAGAGTGTGGCTCTGATATACATTAGGACTGAAAGAGATTTATCCGCAATTGGAGAAATGTTTCTCTGATTTAGAGAGAAGACTAGAAAGAGCTCTTGTAGTTTCTCAGGGCCCTATCACTGAGAATTGGAAGGACACTGGAAAGTATAATAGGGGGCTAAAAAGTGACTAAAGTGCTTAAATTTGTAAAAATCTCATTTTCAATGTCCTCTTTGCAATAATAGCAGAAACTAGGAGGGTTTGAGTTTCATTTAGGAGCCTTCATTTACTGGAGTTGATGATCAAGAGTTTTGGTGGTCCTCCTTTGTGATAAATCATCCAGGCCGGGAGTGGCTCATTTGCCAGATTAACTTAATCAGAGTACACACAGTTTCCTATTCCATCCTGGTCTTTTATACTAGAAGGAAAAGGCCATGGTTCAGTCCGTTAATAAACATAACAATTAAAAGCTACCCAATTGTTTCCTTAAAAACTCTCTGAAGTGGATTGTAATATTCATGAACAGGATTGTGAGATTTTTGCCTGAAAGCCTGAATTTTGTTCCAATCAACAGGCTCTTGAAAAGCCCTCAGAAGTGCTCAATAATGGAGCCCGCTGCTGCTGCTGCTGCTGCTAAGTCACTTCAGTCATGTCCGACCCTGTGTGACCCCAGAGACGGCAGCCCACCCGGCTCCCCCATCCCTGGGATTCTCAAGGCAAGAACACTGGAGTGGGTTGCCTTCTCCAATAATGGAGCCTAGTCATATAATAATTCGTGGGCTGGTCTCCCAGTTGTAATTTGAGCAACTTTTCAGGATCTTCCCAATTAGCAGCTGTCATCCAATGCTAGGCCTGACTTGCACCAAGTATATGAACCAGCTGATATAAGTGAAGGAAAGCAGACAGATCAGTTTGAATGACTAATTAAAATCCTCATCAGATCTGGGAAGATCTTCGGTTACTTTGGGAAAATCTTTGACTATGGCTCATGCTTCAGCTTGAATCCATGGAATACAAGAAATTAAGGGTTTCCCTTCTGGATCCCCATGAGGCTTAATTTTAAAGGGGCAGGTTCTGACAAGTTCAGAGGAAAAGTGAGTGGAAAAGAGTTCCTGGGAGAAAGTGAAGTTTGACAAGATAGTTAGCTTGGGGGAGCTGAGGTTTAGAGAAGGCATAGATAGTGGGGAAGGGAAGGAGAAAGAGGGAGCCAGAGGTGAGCCTGAGGGCAAGGAGCTGAGGAAGAGACTCAAGATGGTGAGGGAGACACAACCTGAGATAAAGAAGCCAAGGAAAAGGAACTCGCAGCCTTGGTGTCAATTTTATTTTCCTTTAATAGTTTGCTTGCCTCAGTTAATCTCAAAATCTTTTGCAGAAAGGCAATCCTGATAACATTGGGAAGCTTTGAAAAAACCAACTGAAATAAGCATCCCACTCAGTCCTGGAAATGTTTGAGCTTCTGAAGTCCAGTTCGGTTTTAAGGAAACTAAGTTTGTGCATTTCAAAAATTTCCCACAATGGCTATTGATATTCTAAATTATGTTTGGTCTCCTTTGTTCATTTTGTTGAAAGCACTCATCAGGAACGACTGCAGCTTTTAAAAATAAAATCGGCCAAGTCCCCGTAGGGGAGCAACCTTAAAATATTTATATAACTTGGATCTCTTTTCTCAGACAGTTTTCTCTAAAGAACAATTTTCAAATAGCTCAAATAATTTATAGTTCAAACAGCTCAATTCAAACCAGCTAATCTCAGCCAGTTCTAAAGAGACAGCTTGGTCCTGGAGAAGTTAGGCTAAAGGTTTTTTCCCAGCCAGTTTTCAGAGAATAGCCCTATCCAAAATTATAGGCCAAGGCTGAAAAACCGGCACAGATTCAGAGAAGTAGCCCCCACTCCAGAAGGAAAGAGTGAAAAGCATTTTCAGACAGCTTTGGTTGAAACAGTCTGATTCAAAATCAGACCAAAGTGCCAAGTGAATACTTGCCTACAGAACAAGGCTTTACCTAGAAAAATAAAACCTTTTAATAGATCCCAAACAGAGCCTGGAGAGTTCCAGAAGCAGAGGGTGGAGCTTGGATCCAAAAGAAAGAGGTACCTTCAAAATCCAGGGCTGGAGAGACAAGCAGTGAGCAGCAATGGGCTCAATTGTGAGTACCAGGCCTGTGTTCTCACTGGGCTCAGAGCTGTCGGGGGTCTTCTACAACCCTTGCAAATGTAGACCTTAAACAAACAGCCTGCTAGTATATCTCTAGCAGAGATGAGTGTGTCTGGGATCAGTAGAGATTTACAGTTTGGAATCTACAACCATGACAAGTGAAAGTGAAAGTGTTAGTCACTCAGTCATGTCCAACTCTTTGTGACCCCACCAGACTCCTCTGTCCATGGGATTCTCCAGGCAAGATGCTGGAGTGGGTTTCCATTCTTTTCTCCAGGGGAATCTTCCCCATTCAGGGATCAAACCCAGGTCTCCTGCATGCAGACAGTTTCTTTACTGACTGAGCCATCAGAGAAGCCCTGGTGACAAGCTACAGGTTAGCAGCCCCGCACAGCAAAGAAAGAACACTCAGAGAGAGAGGGAAAGGGAGGCGGGGTGATTTTAGTAAACGAAGAGTGCGTGGCTTTTCGTTGGCTGAGTCCTTGCAAGGAAGGAGGAGTCTTTCTTCTTCCTGTTGGGCTCTGATATCATTCCAGGATGTGAAAGCTTCCCTTTCTGATCTCCCAACTCTTTAACTGAGGTTTGTGTCTGCTAATTTTTTGCAAATCAAAAATTGGCTTAAAGTGTATACCTTATGTTAAGTACTCTTATCACAAAAATAATAATAACAACAAATAAAGAGGGCAAGGGGAAATTTATATAGGTGATGGGTATATTTATGACAAACATCATGATGGTTCCATGGTTACATATGTCTCCAAATCATTAACTGGTATGTATTAAATAGGAATAGCCTTTTGTGTGATGCTCATACTTAATAAAGTATATTTAAAAAACAGAACTTACTGTAATACAGCAAAAAAATGATAACTTTGACTAATAAATATATTGGTTCTTTGGAAAACAACAGAATATTTACCTAATATAATGAACTTCTACCTAATGGTGGTAGACTTCTACTGAATTAATAAAGAAAATGGAGAAAACACAGACATACAAAGTAAGAAATGGCATAAAGGTAATGACATTGAAATAGAAGAAACATTTAATAAAATATTGAAAAAAGATTCTTTGAAAGCCTCTATGAAAATAAATTTGAAAGCCTTGTTTAAATTAATACATCTAGAAAAATAACTGTTAACAAAACTGATCTTTTAGAGATAAAAAGCTTAGCACATTTATTTCTGTAGAAGGAATTTTAAACATTACTAAGAAACTACTGTACAATAAAGGGCATCCCTGGTGGCTCAGTGGTAAAGAATCTGCCTGCCAATGCAGGAGATGTGGGTTCGATCCCTGGGTCAGGAAGATCCCCTGGAGAAGGAAATGGCAAACCACTCCAGTATTCTTGCTTGGGAACTCCCATGGACAGAGGAACCTGGCAGGCTATAGTTAATGGGCTTGCAAAACAGTCAGACATGATTTAGTGACTAAACAACAACTCTATAATAAAGCACCCAGTCCAGTCAGTTTTCCGAAAGAAACCTACAAACTTTTGAAGAACAGATAATCACAATGCCAAATAAAATGTTTTGAGTGGTAAATGAAGAAATATGTCTCAACTTTTTTTGAAGCTAGTTTAAAATCAATAATTAAACCAAATAAAGATAGCACAAAAAGTTACAAACCAGTAAATAGAATATCCATTACCCACTGTATGGCTTGGTGGTCTACAGTTGAAAGGGTTGTAAAAAGTTGGACATGACTAAATGACTAAAATGCGTGCGCACGCACACACACACATTCACACACACACACATTCACACACACATATGCATAATGAAAGGTAAGTGGTACCTATTTCAGGAAAGCAAGGTTGGTTGTTTATGTAGATTAGTATAACTATAGACATGACATAGACATATTCAGGTAAAGAGAAATAGTCCTTCTCTCCCCTCTCTTGAAAGTGAAAGTGAAATCGCTCAGTCGTGTCCGACTCTTTGCGAGTCCATGGACTGGAGCCTACCAGGCTCCTCTGTCCATGGGATCTTCCAGGCAAGAGTACTGGAGTGGATTGCCGTTTCCTTCTCCAGTGGATCTTCCCGACCCAGGGATCGAACCCAGGTCTCCTGCATTGTAGACAGACGCTTTACCATCTGAGCCACCCCTCTCTTGCCTCTCTGTTATTTAGTTATTCAACACTGTATTGGAGGTATTACCTAATGTAATTTGATAAAAGAAAGCAGTGAGACATTTGAATTAAAAAGAAGTAAAAATTCCCTATTAGCAAAGATACAATAGTGTACCTAGAAAACATGAGAGAATCAATTTTCATATTGTCAAACACAAAAAATGAGTAAGGTAGCAAGATACAAATGATATTTTAAAAAATCAGATTTTCATAAATAGCCACCTAGCAAAAATGTTAGCAAACACCTCATTTTTAATCACTGAATAAAATTAAAATACTTGAAAATTAATTTAACACATAATGAGCAAAACCAAAATAGTCCTAAAAGACACAAATGTAGATTTGTACAAAGAAAACACATCCTTTTTCATCAACAGAAGTCAACATCACAAAAATATCAGTTCTCCCTAAAGTAATTTTTAAACTTTATACAATTCTTTAAAGTATTCTTAAATTCTTAAAGTATTTAAAGCCAATAAACTAGTTTTGTGCAGCTAGAAAATTTGATATTAAATTTCATGGGGAAAATAATAATGTAAGAATAAAAAAAAAAAAAAAAAACAGACGAAAACCTGTAATAGACTCACAAGATATTAAAACATGAAATTGCCCCCACAATGAAGGCAGTATAGTATTAACTCATAAACAGATGTAACCAGTGTATAACAGAAATTTCGGAAATAGACCAAGGTACATGTGTACAAATTAAGTACATAACAAACATGGCACACAAATCATTGGGCAAAGATAGGCTCTTTCTCAATGATGCTGAGATCATTGGCTAGCCATTTTAAAAAAGATGAAGATGATGATTCATACCAGACACTATATGTAAAAAAGAAATTCAAATGTATCAGGGATATCCATATAAAAAATACATACATATAGAAAAAGACAAGTTGTGCAAGTTCCTCAAAAACTTGGGTGTAGAAAAGACTTTCTAAATATGACTCAAAATCCAGATGTAATATTGAAAACTTGCCAAATTCTATTATATTAGAAAAAGCCAAACTTTTGAGTGATGAAAACACAATGCTGCTGCTGCTGCTAAGTCGCTTCAGTCATGTCTGACTCTGTGCAACCCCATAGACGGCAGCCCACCAGGCTCCTCCGTCCCTGGATTCTCCAGGCAAGAACACTGGAGTGGCCAATAAAGCAATCTAAAAAACAAAGGAAACTGGAGAAAAATTTTAATGTACAGCATAGTTTAAGGCTAGTATCCCTAATATATGGGCTTCCCTCGCGGCTCAGATGGTAAAGATCTGCCTGCAACGCAGGAGACCCGCGTTCGATCCCTGGGTTGGTTGGGAAGATCCCCTGGAGAAGGGAATGGCTACACACTCCAGTATTCTTGCCTGGAGAATTCCATGGATAGAGGAGCCTCATGTGCTATAGTCTATAGGGTCACAAAGAGCCAGACACAATTGAGCGACTAACACACACACACATATCCCTAATATATAAAGAACCACCAGGAGCTTCATAGTGACTGTCTAAGAAGTACCAGAGAAATTATTCACTTTCTTTCCGAAACTTCCTTGTCATAATTATGCCTTTCATACAGAACCATTCATATGGTAGTTTAAAAGAAAGCATACACTTCCACTATTTAAATTACATATGAGTGTAGTACTAAACTCAGAATACAGAATGTAGCTGTAAATTCAGTGCTTTAGGCAAAATTGTCTTTTGGCAAATTGAACTCAGAATCATTTGATTGCAGAAGTCATATCCCCAGCCTGATTTTATGTAATTGGCCAGGTGATTCAGGTTTTAAAAACAAATTTCTTTCCTTCATCCTCTAATCAATTTACTGCTCTGTCTTTGAAGTTTTACTACACATTCTGGATGAATCCATGGGTAAATCCACCACAGTCTCTTTGACTAAATGGATGTTAATGAATACAATATTGAGCTTTTTGTTGGCTAAATTACCTCTAACAAGATATTTTAGAGTTAATTTAATGAAGTGCACTAGGAAGTTAAGTAAGCGGCTTATTTTATTGAATGAGGCAAGTTGAAAGAGAATAAACACAATAAATACTGTAAGGTAAAAAAATACCATAATTTTATTATCTACAAAGTGTTTTGAAATCCTTCAAATGAAAAGGTCACTGTTGTCATTAATCACTTTCTTCTATGTCTTATCTCCCTGAATATTGGATTGATAAATTTATTTTATCTCTTGCTATTTGGGGGCTTCCCTGTAGGCTCATATGGTAAACAATCTGGCTGCAGTGCAGGAGACATGCGCCTGATCCCTGGGATGGGAAGAGCCTTTGAAGGAAACAGCTACCCACTCCAGTATTCTTGGCTGGGAAATCCTATGGACAGGGGTGCCTGGTGGGCCACAGGTTTTGTTCCAGGATGATTTCATGTAAACTATGTAAAACAAGTACATGATGTTACTATGTAACTTTGATAGATGTATCTGAATAATAAAGTAGAAAAAGCTGCAATCTTTACTTGTATTAACTATAGAAATACTTGTGTTGTTTTCAAAATGTCATTAGAGATAAGAATTGCATGGCTATCTTTCCTACTTTTAGGAAATAGCTCTCACCCTAAATACGGGCATACTGATTTAAAATTTACATAGCATTTGACATGTATTCTCTTTTGATTCCTACAACAAACCTTCAAGATAAACAAAGAAGGATTTTCTCCATTTTAGAGACAGGAAAACAAAGGAACTAAAAGAGGTTAAGGACATAAGATCATACTGCTGATATTGCTGAACTTGTCCTATAAACTAAAGACTTCCCTGATGGCCAGACAGTAAAGAATCTGCCTGCCATGTGAGAGACGTAGGTTCGATCCCTGAGTCAGGAAGATCCCCTGGAGAAGGGAATGGCAACCCACTCCAGTATTCTTGCCTGGAGAATTCCAGGGACAGAGGAGCCTGGCGGGCTACAGTCCATGAGGTAACACGTTGGACACGTCTGAGTGACAAACACTTTCTAAAGTGCTGCTATAAAAAATAAAGTTGATTTATTAACTGGTCTGGGGACAAGCTGTTGCTACATGCAAAAAACAATCAGTTCGCATTGGCCTCTTTAATTTATATTCTACCATCTCCTTGCCAAATCAACAAATGCTTCAGGGAAGAGTTTTCCTGATATTTCTACCACTGCTGAGCAGGGTTCAGCAGTGCATCAGTTGGAGTGCATATGTACTTTCACCAAACATTATGAACTCTGAAGACAGATAAGAAACAGGGACACCCTCTGGGCAATCAGTCCAGAAACTTGTTGACTTGCCACAAACACATGCTGTACTATTGTGTTGAGCTGGAAGCAGTCATATACTTGCAAATGTCTAGCAACTGGCTCTCTAGGAAACCAGAAGTCCTGATTTGCAGGGTTTGCCATCTCTGTAAATATTCTCACTGAGGCTAATTTCAAACTTCAACATCACTGAACAGAGTTGGGAAGGGGTATGCACCATCCGCTCTCATTGGCAGATATGATTCAGCCCTACCCAACACATCATTGGCTGAAAGTCACCATTAATTTCCATGTCGAAAGTGTAGCTTTTGGAAAAGAGGTTGTGGAGAATATACTTTTGTATTTAGATTAGATTCTGTATTTTACCTGGATCACTTGATATTTTCACCTAATCCATAGCCAGCTTAAGACTGGGGGAATATAAAAGCACAGAGATGAATATTTCCTACTCCCATTTTACCAGAAAACTTTCAGTAGAGCTCTGATGTAATGAGTCAACTAAGAATTTAGTGGAAATTGTACCACAGGAAATAAGGTAGCCCACAGAACTCCAAAGGGGTGTATATTTCTGAGTCTGAGTGAATAAAAGATACCTTCTTTGTGTTTCACAAATAAGATTTCCCTCTTAAAAGTCAGAACTTCGTTGTGGTCATGGCAAAATATTAGACAAGTCAGGCATGCTCTCTGTTTTCTAGGGGTCTACAGTCTATCTGGAAGAAGGGCTTAAACACAAGTACCAATAATGTATGTTTTTAACAGCAAGCATTTTAAATCTATATAGCTTTGATGTAGTAAGTCTCTAACTGCCTACTCACTTGACATCAATTTTTGAAGTCTGTTTCTTTCTTAAAAAAAAAAAAATTATTTATTTTGCTGCACCAGGTCTTAGCTGTGGCATGTGAGATCTTAGATCTTTGTTGCCAAATGCATGATCTTTAGTTGGGGCAGTGACCTTTACTGATCTTTACTGTTCCTCTATAGGGATCAAACCTGTAGCCCCTGCACTGGGAGCAGGAAGTCTTAGTCAGGGAACCATCAGGGAAGTCCCTGATGTTTTAGTCTTTCTTTTCACACAGACCAATGAGTTACTTGTGATCCTTGGAATTAATTTAGGTTTTTCTCTGGAATTGATATGTTCAACATGTTTTATGAACACTAACAGTGGATTAGGCTGGCACATTGTTTCTGAATGATAACTTTATGTGAACTGGAACAATGTTCCTTAATTCAACCAGTTATTAAAAATTGACTCTTCTCTGTCTGGATGATCCTGTGTGATGACAATCCATAGCAATTCCAAATGGTTTTCCGGTGAGAGTTTTCCTGGAAGGTCTGGTGAATAAATCTGTTCTGACTATACTCTCCACCTGGGAGGGCTGTCTTGTGTCAAATTATTGAGAAATAACCTTCAATGAGGAGCATTTATCCTACTCTTCAGTTATTCTGTCTAGGTGACCACCTGGTTCCTTGTACTAACAGCACCAAAAAGTAGAAGGCTAGAAACAAACAAAAATCTGTTGAAATATGTAGGTTACATTCTTAGAATTTCCATTACAAAATTGTTGTTCAGTCGCTAAATCATTCTGACTTTTGCAACTCCATGGACTGTAACATGCCAGGCTCCTCTGCCCTCCACTATCTCCCAGGGTTTGCTCGAACTCATATCCATTGAGTTGGTGCCATTCAATCATCTCATCATCTGCTGCTCCATTCTCCTTTCGCCATCAATCTTATCCAGCATCAGGATCTTTCTCAGTGAGTCTGTTCTTCACATCAGGTGGCAAAAGTATTGGAGCTACAGCTTCAGCATCAGTCCTTTCAGTTAACATTTAGAGTTGATTTGCTTTAGGATTGACTGGTTTGATCCCCTCACAGTCCAAGGGACTCTCAGGAGTCTTTTTCAACACCACAGTTCGAAGGCATCTATTCTTCAGTGCTCTGTGTTCTTTATGGTCCAACTCTCTTATTGGTACATGACTACTGGGGAAACCATTGCTTTGACTCTACGGATCTTTGTTGGCAAAGTGATGTCTCTGCTTTTTAGTACACTGTCTAGGTTTGTCAAAGCTTTCCTTCCAAGGAGCAAGCATCTTTTCATTTCATGGCTGTGGTCATCATCTGCAGTGATTTTGGAGACCTAGAAAATAAAATCTGTCACTTCTTATACTTTTTCTCCTTCATTTTTCCATGAAGTGATGGGACCAGATGGCAAAAGCTTAGTTTTTTGAATGTTGAATTTCAAGCCACCCTTCTCACTCTCCTTTTTCATCATCATCAAGAGGCTCTTTAGTTCCTCTTTGCTTTCCAGCATTAGAGTGGTATTATCTGCATATCTGAGGTGGTTGATATTTCTCCTGGCAGTCTTGATTCCAGCTTACAAAACTCCAGTTACAAACTTGGCCATGTTTAACTCATACATCAACGATTTTCACAGTGAGGTTCCTGGAGTAGAAGTAGCAGCACATGGAAATAAATTCTCTACCACATCTGGTACCTACTGAATGAGAAATTCTATGGGTGGAACCCAGGAATTTATAAGCTCTCCAGATGATGCTGATGCAGGCTCAAGTTTGAAAATCACTCTTAGAGCAAGTATCTTTAATATGCAAGGCTTTCTCCCCCTATTGGCTTAATGAATACAATTCTAGAAAGATATATGGGCAATTACTTTTTTCTTGACATTGTTTCTTTTTCAGTAATGTTTTTCCTAATTTTTTTCTCTTAACCAAAATCTTCAAATACTGTTTACCTTTTGGTATTAACTTCTGTGATGGAATAAACTCATTCTATTGAGGAAAAGCTAATTGACTCCTCTAAGACTTCTAGACCACTTAAATTACACTTAATTCTACTTTAAACACAGCATAAGTTGATTTGAATTTTAAGGCTTTTAAAGAGAGGTGTTTATTTTGTAGTTAATAAAGGATGAGAGGACCCTTCCAGAAATTTCTGGTTGAACACTTTTATGTGAGGGGGTCTTTCAGGCTAAATAATTAAGTTCCATAATTTCCCATAAGAGTCCAGGAATCTCTGGCAGAGGACTGGGTCAGTGGTGGCCTGCTGCAGGGCTGGAGGCACTGAGTGTCACAGTGCATGCACGGGACCTTTTGAAGGAGGTCACCATTATCTTCATTACTTCCACCATAGTTTGGCCCCAGGTAAATAACAGGGAGGGAACACAGCCCCATCCATCAGCCCCACCCACCAACAGAAAATTGGATTAGAGATTTATTGAACATGGCCTCTCCCATCAGAACAAGACCCAATTTCCCCATCAGTCTGTCCCATCAGGAAGGTTCCATAAGCCTCTTATCCTTCTCCATCAGAGGGCAGAGAGACTGAAAACCACAATCACAGGAAATTGACCAGTCTGATGACATGGACCACAGCCTCTCTAACTCAATGAAACTATGAACCATGCCCTGTAGGGCCACCCAAGATGGAAGGGTCATGGCAGAGAGTTTTCACAAAACATGGCCCACTGGATAGGGGCATGGCAAAACACTTCAGTATTCTTGCTTTAAGAACACCATGAACAGTATGAAAAGGCAAAAGGATAGGACACTGAAAGATGAACTCCCCAGGTTGGTTCAGTTAAGTCACTCAATCATGTCCGACTCTTTGCGACCCCATAATTGCAGCATGCCAGGCCTCCCTGTTCAACACCAACTCCCGGAGTTTACTCAAACTCATGTCCATCAAGTCGGTGATGCCATCCAGTTATCTCATTCTCTGTCATCCCCTTCTCCTCCTGCCCCCAATGCCTCCCAACATCAGGGTTTTTTTTTTTTTTTTCCAATGAATCAGCTCTTCGCATGAGGTGGCCAAAGTATTGGAGTTTCAGCTTTAGCATCAGTCTTTCAAATGAACACCCAGGACTGATCTCCTTTAGAATGGACTTGTTGGATCTCCTTGCAGTCCAAGGGACTCTCAAGAGTCTTCTACACACCGCAGTTCAAAAGCATCAATTCTTTGGCACTCAGCTTTCTTCACAGTCCAACTCTCACATCCATACATGACCACTGGAAAAACCATAGCCTTGACTAGATGGACCTTGGTAGGTGCCCAATATGTTACTGGAGATCAGTGGAGAAATAACTCCAGAATGAAGAGATGGAGCCAACACACACACAAAAAAAACACTCAGTTGTGGTGTTGGAAATAAAGTCCGATGCTGTAAACAGCAATACTGCATAGGAACCTGGAATGTTAGGTCCACGAATCAAGGCAAATCAGAAGTGGTCAAACAGGAGATGGCAAGAGTGAACATCGACATTCTAAGAATCAGCAAACTGAAATCGACTGGAATGGGTGAATTTAACTCAGATGACCATTATATCTACTACTGTGGGCAAGAATCCCTTAGAAGAAATGGAGGAGCCATCATAGTCAACAAAAGAGTTTGAAATGCAGTACTTGGATGCAATCTCAAAAATGAAAGAATGATCTCTGTTCATTTCCAAGGCAAACCATTCAATATTACAGTAATCCAAGTCTATGCCCCGATCAATAATGCTGAAGAAGCTGAAGTTGAACAGTTCTATGAAGACCTACAAGAATTTTTAGAACTAACATCCAAAAAAGATGTCCTTTTCGTTATAGGGGACTGGAATGCAAAAGTAGGAAGTCAAGAGATACCTGAAGTAACAGGCAAGTTGGCCTTGGAATACAGAATGAAGCAGGGCAAAGGCTAATAGAGTTTTGCCAAGAGAACGCACTGGCAAACACTCTCTTCCAACAACACAAGAGAAGACTCTACACATGTACATCACTAGATGGTCAATACCGAAATCAGATTGATTATATTCCTTGCAGCCAAAGATGGAGAAGCTTTATACTGTCAGCTGCGGCACAGACCATGAATTCCTTATTGCCAAATTCAGACTTAAATTGAAGAAAGTAGGGAAAACCACTAGACCATTCAGGTATGACCTAAATCAAATCCCTTACAATTATACAGTGAGAGTGACAAATAGATTCAAGGGATTATATCTGTTAGACAGAGTACCTGAAGAACTATGGGTAGAGGTTCATGACATGGTATAAGGGGCAGGGATCAAGACCATCTCCAAGGGAAAAAAAATGCAAAAAGGCAAAATGGTTGTTTGAGGAGGTCTTACAAATAGCTGAGAAAAGAAGAAAAGTGAAAGGCAAAGGAGAAAAGGAAAGATATACCCATTTGAATGCAGAGTTCCAAAGAATAGCACAGAGAGATAAGAAAGCCTTCCTCAGCAATCAATGCAAAGAAATAGAGGAAAAGAATAGAATGGGAAAGACTAGAGAACTCTTCAAGAAAATTAGAGATACCAAGGGAACATTTCATGCAAAGATGGGCTCTATAAAGGATAGAAATGGTATGGACCTAACAGAAGCAGAAGATATTAAGAAGAGGTGGCAAGAATACACAAAGAACTATACAAAAAAGATCTTCATGATCCAGATAACCACGATGGTGTGATCACTCACCTAGAGCCAGACATCCTGAAATGTGAAGTCAAGTGGGCCTTAGGGAAGCATCACTATGAACAAAGCTAGTGGATGTGATGGAATTCCAGTTGAGCTATTTCAAATTCTAAAAGATGATGCTGTGAGAGTTCTGCACTCAATACGTCAACAAATTTGGAAAATGCAGCAGTGGCCACAGAAATGGAAAAGGTCAGTTTTCATCCCAATTCCAAGAAAGGCAACGCCAAAGAATGTTCAAACTACTGCACAATTGCACTCATCTCACACTACAGTAAAGTAATGCTCAAAATTCTCCAAGCCAGGCTTCAACAGTATGTGAACCGTGAACTTCCAGATGTTCAAGCTGGTTTTAGAAAAGGCACAGGAGCTAGAGATCAAATTACCAACATCCATTGGATCATCAAAAAAACAAGAGAGTTCCAGAAAAATACCTACTTCAGCTTTATTGATTACGCCAAAGCCTTTGACTGTATGGACCACAACAAACTGTGGAAAATTCTTAAAGAGATAGGAATACCTGACCACCTGACCTGTCTCATGAGAAATCTGTATACAGGTCAGGAAGCAACAGTTAGAAGTGAACATGGAACACAGACAGGTTCCAAATGGGGAAAGGAGTATCTCAAGTCTATATATTGTCACCCTGCTTATTTAACTTATATGCAAAGTACCTCATGAGCAACGCTGGGCTGGATGAAGCACAAGATGGAATCAAGATTGTCGGAGAAATATAAATAACCTCAGATATGCAGATGACACCACCCTTAAGGCAAAAAGTGAAGAAGAACTAAAGAGCTTCTTGATGAAAGTAAAAGAGGAGAGTGAAAAAGTTGGCTTAAAATTCATCATTCAGAAAACTAAGATTGTGGCATCTGGTCCCATCACTTCATGGGAAATAGATGGGGAAACAAGAAACAGTGACAGACTATTTTGGGGGGCTCCAAAATCTCTGCAGATGGTGACTGCAGCCATGAAATTAAAAGACGCTTGCTACTTGGAAGAAAAGTATGACCAACCTAGACACTATATTAAAAAGCAGAGATATTACTTTGCCAACAAAACTATTTCTAGTCAAAGCTATGGTTTTTCCAGTAGTCATGTATAGGTGTCAGTTTAAACTACAAAGAAAGCTGAGTGCCAAAGAAATTGATGCTTTTGAACTGTGGTGTGGAGAAGACTCTTGAGAGTCCTTTGGACTGCAAGGAGATCCAACCTGTCCATCCTAAAGGTTATAGTCCTGAATATTCATTTGGCAAGACTGATGCTGAAACTGAAACTCCAATACTTTGGTCACCTGATGAGAAGTACTAACTCATTAGAAAAGACCCTGATACTGGGAAAGATTGAAGGCAGGAGGAGAAGGGGATGACAGAGGTGAGATGGTTGAATGGCCTCACTGACTCAATGGACATGAGCTTGAGTATACTCCAGGAGTTGGTGATGGACAGGGAGGCCTGGCATTGTGCAGTCCATGGGTTTGCAAATAGTTGAACACGATTGAGAGACTAAACTGAACTGAAGTCCCATAATGAATAGTGAACTCCTCTTTTTCCTTTTCTTCAGAGTATTTTAGTTTAACACACTAGTTAGTCCCCAAATATTTGGAAACTGAAAGTGAAAGTTGCTCAGTTGTGTCTGACTCTTTGCAACCCCAGGGACTGTAGTCCATGGAATTCTCAAGTCCAGAATACTGGATTGGGTAGCCTTTCCCTTCTCCAGGGGAATCTTCTGAACCCAGGGATCGAATCCAGGTCTCTTGCATTTCAGGTGGACTCTTTACCAGCTGAGGCACAAGCAAAGCCCAAGAATACTGGAGTGGGTAGCCCACCCTTTCTCCAGTGGCTCTTTCCAATCCAGGAATCAAACTAGGGTCTCCTGCATTGCAGGGGAATTCTTTAACAGCTGAGTGACCAGGGAAGCCCCATTGGGAAATTAATTTAGACGAAAACAGTACTCTGTTGCATGTGCGGTTAGCTGAAGATGGAGCTTTTCCCGAATACTAGCTTCATCTATGTAAGACAAGCCAGTTTCCACAATAACTCATAGAGTCAGCAAAGCACAGGTTCCCTAGGCCTTTCCTCCTTTCTCTTTTCCCAGATATGTTACTTCTTTGTTTCCTGCTTGAAAACTTCCCCAAGTCACTTTTCTCTATTTTATCCCAAGTTAATTTTTATTTCCCACCTTCTCTCTTGTTCTGACGCTACTACATTTCATTCTCCTAGTTTTATCCTGGTTCCTTTGTCAGGAACACGACTGCTTCGATTACAGAAACCTTATATTTACTCTTTTAAGATTCATATTTGAAATCAAGCTCCTTCACAAATAAGTACATTTTTTTGGTAAATGGACTACTGCTATTCAAAGAAACACTTACTGACATTAGAAATAAGATTATTGGTTCTGGTTTCAGATAATCAAGAAAGTAAAAATCTTGCCCTATTGACAAAAAGATCTGCTGGATTTTTCCCCTTTGCTTACTTAATGGTTTATAACGTTTTAAAGGTAATTTTTTTAAAGCCATAAAAGTTTAAAGCTATCCTCTAATGAGTTTCTACCCAATTCTTGTCATTTTGTTTATCATTCTTTACAAAGTACTGGTAATTGTTTACTTGTTATTTTAAAAACAGATTATTCAGATTATTTTGAATGTCATAACATTCAAGAAATGCTGTAATTTCTACAGTTTTAATATGGAAATTAAAAGTTTAAAATTTTCTGTTTTAATACCAGAATACCCAATATTTCTCTCTACATTTTCTTAGACAATGTAAATGTCACACATCTACCAGTTTTTAAGTTTGAAATACTATAAAAATATGAAACACTCACTTATCAGAACATGAATTCTTTGGTCCTTCGGTTTGTAGGTGCTCTTTTAATGTGCAAATATGTGGAAGATTATTCTACAGCTCTCTCCCATCTCAGAGGAGTTGGGAATTCTAGACACTTTGTAACATTCTTTAGATTTTGCATATCAAGCTAATGCTTCTGCTCAGTCACTTCAGTTGTGTCCGACTCTCTGCGACCCCACAGATGGCAGCCCACCAGGCTCCCCAATCCCTGGGATTCTCCAGGCAAGAACACTGAAGTGGGTTGCCATTTCCTTCTCCAATGCATGAAAAGTGAAACGTGAAAGTGAAGTTGCTCAGTTCTGTCCGACTCTTTGTGACCCCGTGGACTGCAGCCTACCAGGCTCCTCCATCCATGGGATTTTCCAGGCAAGAGTACTGGAGTGGGGTGCCATTGCCAATGCTTAATTCTCATTAATTTTGTTGAAAAATTCATTCTATCCTATGTTAGTAAAGAGGCAGTGTGTTCATTTTAGTTTTTGTTGTCATTTGCATGAGCAAAAAGTAATATGATCAAAAAATACATAAGAATTTAGTACAGATTTCATGACTGATTCAATTAAATATATTTTTCAATTCCTAAATATCTTTACTTACTTTGAAGTATCTAAGTATTTAGATGTACTTACATACCACATATTTCCAAAATTATTTTTGAAAAAATTAAAAACAGAAAAGTACAAGTATTATAGACAATTACATGCTGAAATTAATAAACACTAGCATTTTATTATTTGCTTCATAAGTATTAATAAAAGCAAAATTATAAGTACATTTAACATTTCCATTTCCAAAAAACAAAAAAAAGTCCATTGTCCATCATTCCCATTTCACTCATTATTATGAATTTTATATTTATTCTATCAGTTCTTATTTTATATTTCAACAAATATATGCACATCAATGAATATAATACAATTTGTAGCTCTTTCAAAAATTGTATGTAAATAGCATATTATTCAATCACTCATATTATTTCAATCACTTAAAAAATTTATTGTGCTAAAAAATACTTATTTTATTCAGTTTATTACTGTATACTCTTCCATTCTGCTAATGTTCTATATTTTAAAACTTGTTTCTGTACTAACAGCATCTTTTTGCTGTTATAAACAGTTTTTCAGTGAACAACTTCATATCTGTCTGTTTATGACCTTGTTGGAGGTGTTTTTCTATTAGAGTAGACATCATGACAGTTGTTGGGTTATAGGGTACGGATATTTTCAACATGGCTAGATTCCCTCAAAGTGTTGAACAAGGTGATTATACCAATGCACACTTCCACAATCTATGAACGAAGTTTCAGTTTCCTCATTTATTAGTCAATGTATAATCATAGTCGATGTAAAACATTAGCATAATGAGTGACAGATTTTCTTATAACATTAATTGCACTATTTCTGATACTCAGACTTTCTCTTTTGTGACTTCTCTATACATATTTTTATAGATCCTTTGTCCTTTTCTTATTTATCTACATGTGAGCTTTATATATTTTAGATTTAAATAATATATTTACTATGTTGTAAATATCTTTTGGTTGTTTATCTTTTAACTTTGATTATATATATATAACATCTTAATTATTAAAAATGTTAATTATAATGTCTCCTCTGATTGACCAAGAAGTATATCAATAATTTGTGTTCCAGTTCTCCTTGACTTACAGCTCTAATTAAATATTCAAGCTAAGAAGTAATATTTAACTTTTAAGAAAAACATATTTGGAAAACTGACTTCATTGGGAATATATTATAATTATTATGTTTCTTTGATCAATGACATCAATGAGCTTTGAATTCTTATAATATTTGGAACTATATGATATGATTAAGGACTAGATTCCCAAAGTTGCTACATTTTGGCATTGAAAGTAGTCTGAGATGAACTTTTTCTTGCGTTACACAAGCTGGAACTAAAATCAAGAAAATGTAATGGCCCAAAACCCAGTATCTATGGGGACATTCAGCCAGAATCAATACCTATTTATTACTATTTTGGGATAGTTTCCCTGAACCACAAAGCAACTCCAAGAACAAACAGATGTATTTCACATTTCAGAATTAAAGTAACTGGTATTTTTAACTAGCATGTTTCCTTTCTTTCCAGAAATGAGTAACATTTGACAGTCAGTTCTCATATTTCAAGATAACACAAACTTTCTTTGTAATGGGGGAAGGTAAGAACATGACCTAGTTAGGTTCTTTTAAACAAGTGAGAGGGACACAGGCACCACATATATTGCTCTTCCTGGTGACTCCGCTCGGCAGGTGGCAGGGGCTGGAAACAAATCTAACTTGCAGAAGTTTTACCAATTCCAGCTCCTAGAAAATTGTTTTCACATTCAGAGAAATTCTCTAGTAAGGCTGCACTAATCCCAGGTTTCTATGTGCCAGAGTTAAGTTTTAAACATTGTTCACAATATGGAGACTGTTGACCACAGAGTAATTACAGTGTAATTATGTTTGTTGTTGTTTCCAAGTTCCTATAACAGGAAAAGCAGTAAACATTGCAGATGCTTAACTACTTACTTTTACCTTTAGTGCACCAACACCTTTCATTTTCATTTGCTTCAGGAATCAGTTTAACCATTCAGATCTGTTGTTGCATTTCAAGCAGAAAGAACCTGTGGTTGGCAAAGGGATTAAACAAATACAACTAAGAATACACCTTTGGATCAGTGTGCAGCTATTTTAAAGCGTAGCTGAAACGCTCTCAAACATAACCTGAGCTTTCTATTCCCTGAGTTGTTTGTAAGTAGGCATCCTTTCATCTTTTTGTGATAGTTCACCATTTATTTACATCTTTTAATAGTACATTTTGTAGTTCTGACATCAAGGACTATATGTTCTTCCCAGTTTGTTCAATTTGGGATAAAAATAAAACTAGAGGGTATTAGAGGCAGGAAAAAAAATTTAGTATTTTAATACTGTAGTAGTGTACATAGGAGGCTTCCTTGGTGGCTCAGACAGTAAAGCGTCTGCCTGTAGTGCGGGAGACCCGGGCTCGATCCCTAGGTTGAGAAGATCCCCTGGAGAAGGAAATGGCAACCCACTCCAGTACTCTTGCCTGGAAAATTCCATGGACTGAGTAGCCTGGTAGGCTACAGTTCATGGGGTTGCAAGGAGTCGGACATGACTGAGCGCCTTCACTTCACTTCACTTCAGTGTACATAGAAAGAAATCTACACCGCAAGCAAGTTTACATATGTGATACCTACAGCATAAAGCATGCTGAGTCTTAGAGGTCAGTTTGTGCCACCCATAATATTCTCCAGTTGCCATGGCAATTACTTGTTTTCATTGGGTAACTGAGCGAATGGCCACATCTGTTCTTGCTGAGCTCTGTTTTACCCCCACGTAGCACAGAGCATAGGGAATAGATTCACTTCTTAGTGCTCAAAGATTTACACGCATAACTGTCTCCACATCAAGGAGAGACCATAAATCTTAGGTCAGAAAGTCACACTTCTCCTCGAGTCCCTCCTTTTTTTCGCTCAAAAGTTCTTCTGTTCTTATATAAACACAACTGAATATGCATGTATTCAATGGAAAAGGAGACGTAACATTCCCCTGAGGCAATAAAGCAATGTATATATATATATATATATATATATATATATATAGAAGAAATGGCAACTTTTCCACAGGCACGATGATATCCTACAATTCAAAATAATAGTTTCTTTGGGATAAATTTGCATCTTTTTTTCCTTTTTAAGCAAATATTTCTCACTTTTTTTTTGGTAAGTTCCATTGCCTTTATTTTATTTTTTAATTACCTTACAATATTGTAGTGGTTTTTGCCATACACTGACATGAATCAGCCATGGGTGTACATATGTCCTCCATCCTGAAACCCCCCTCCCACCTCCCTCCCCATCCCATCCCTCAGGGTCATCCCAGTGCACCAGCCCTGAGCACCCTGTCTCATGCATCAAACCTGGGCTGGCAATCTGTTTCACATATGATAATGTACATGTTTCAGTGCTATTTTCTCAAATCATCCCACCCTTGCTTTCTCCCACAGAGTCCAAAAGACTGTTCTTTACATCTGTGTCTCTAGCGTATAGGGTCATCATTACCATCTTTCCATATATATGCATTAATATACTCTGTTGGTGTTTCTCTTTCTGACTTACTTCAGTCTGTATAATAGGCTCCAGTTTCATCCACCTCATTAGAACTGATTCAAATGTATTCTTTTTAATGGCTGAGTAATACTCCATTGTGTATATATGTTCTACAGCTTTCTTATCCATTCATCTACAGTTGGACGTCTAGGTTGATTCCATGTCCTAGCTATTGTAAACAGTGCTGCGACAAACATTGGGGTACATGTGTCTCTTTCAGTTCTGGTTTCCTCAGTGTGTACGCCCAACGGAGGGACTGCTAGGTCATATGGCCGTTCTATTTCCAGGTTTTTAAGGAATCTCCACACTGTTCTCCATAGTGGCTGTACTAGTTTGCATTCCTACCAATGGTATAAGAGGGTCCTTTTTTCCCTGCACCCTCACAGTCGCACAGAGTCGGACACGACTGAAGTGACTTAGCAGCAGCAGCAGCAGCAGCAGACCTTCTGATAACAGCCATTATGACTGGCATGAGATGGTACCTCACTGTGGTTTTGATTTGCATTTCTCTGATAATGAGTGATGTTGAGCATCTTTTCATGTGGTTGTTAGCCATCTGTATGTCTTTTTTGGAGAAATGTCTGTTTAGTTCTTTGGCCCATTTTTCAGTTGGGTCATTTATTTTTCTAGAATTGAGCTGCATGAGCTGCTTGTATATATTTGAGATTAATTCTTTGTAAGCAAATATTTCTTAGTTGATAAAGTCTTTAGGTAAGTATTTTGATATCTTAATTCTGATGTCAATTAAGACTAGAAGGCATTTTTGCACCTTAATAAATTTGTACCAGCATCACTGAAATAAATAACAGTTGAATTTAATCCATTCTTTTCCATTTCCTGCACCCCCAGAGACAGAAGGGATAACAGTGATGTTAGAGATATTTAAGGCAACATTCAACTCACTAATATTGAAAGTCATGAAAGAGATAATTTCTGGTACTTCTCCATGTCTTTTTTTTTTTTTTAATCTGAAGATCACAAGATACCATCTGAGAAAAGAGTTAGCACAGAGCTTTTTGTATTTCCTATAATTATCAAGTACTTTTCTAAGGCTAAAATCTTGTATTTGTATTCTTCTAAATTTGCAGAAACTACTCTGTAATTTTGCTAGATTTTTCCTAGGAGGATAGGGTTCAATCCTCAAGATCTAAGAGATTTTTCTCAAGTTGGTTCTGCCTTTTGGGCTCAGAACCTACTTGATAAACCAGTATGTTATATTCCTATATTGTTCCTCTAAGCTATGTAAACGAAACTTTTTGTATGGTGACCTGCCCTTCTTCAAGATTCAAGTTAATCATTTTATGGCCAAAGATAAACCATTTGGAGCCAAGGTTATCCCAAAATACATCTTATGGGTGAGGGGCCTGGTGCCATTCTAAGTTAACAGACTGCTGGTGACTATATAAATCCAGCTGAAGGCTAGCAGGGGGGTACTCTTTCTGCCCCCTTCTGATGCCTATGTCAGAAGCTTTCTCTATATCCTTTATACTTTAATAAAACTTTATTACACACACACACACACACACACACACACAAAGATGTTACTCTGGGTGATATACAGTTATCTTAAATTCTGCCAGATAAATGAGGGAAGTTAGAATTTCTTAGGTACAAGAAATCCTACTGGATGACTCTACTCAACTTGAGAGTCAACTGGTTTTCCAAATATTTTCACAGGATGTGAGGCAGAAGTTTTAAGGAGCAGAAGGACTGCATGGTGGTAAAAAATTCTGACTGAGAAAAGCTGGACACCTGTCGTCAACCTGACCCTAATAGTTAAGCCAAACCTGAGGAGATAAAAGGATAAAGAGGAAAAGTGGGCATTTGAGCACAAAGGCAGGGATGAACTTACTCCATGGTAAGGGAATCCAACAGTGGAGTCCAAACCAGAGTCAAGATTCAAGCTGTTCATCAACATAGGCAGGAAATATACAGAGGCCTAGGTATGTGAGGGTTTAATTCCTCTTCCTGAGGAGTTAGAGTAGGTCTGGGTTGGATATAAGGTCACAATGGCTGAAATGCAGGAACAAACACTGAAATTTCAGGAATAGACACTGGGTTCTACATTACTGAGTTATCCACAGCAACCAAGAGAAGGAAGAACATAAGGGCAGTATCCCCTGCCAAGCTCCTCTGTCTGTGGGATACTCCAGGCAAGAATATTGGAGTGAGCTGGAATGCTCTCCTCCAGAGGATCTGCCTGACACAAGGATCAAACTCAAGTCTTTTGTGTCTCCTGCAGATTCTTCATTGTGCCTCTTGGGAAGCCCTCTCACTAAGTAGTATTTTAAAATAGTAAGTCAGATTATGCCAACATATTAGATTTCTCCCTTTCATCTTTCAGTCAACAAATATTATGGAATGCATACTGTGTATGAGACAGAATCTTGGATGACGTGGCCATGATGCACAGTGAAATAGTAAAAACCCCAGTTCCTCCCTCAAAGGGCTTAGAGCCTTAAAGAGAGACAAATGTTACATAGCTCATTTGGCCAATCAGGCTGCTGCTGCTCCACTTCTCTGGCCTCGCTCTATTTCTGCCTTTTTCTTTCATCCCTGACCAATTACCCATTCATTTTCTATCTCTTTTTTGTTTCTTTGGTTATTACTGCCTTTCCTATTCTTCCCTAGAGGCTCTTTCTCGTCTCCACTTCTCTTTCCCCTTCTCCTGGTTCCTTACCCTTAGCACTTTCAGTCAGTATCTAGACTCTTATGAAAATGTGGCAGGATAAAATTTAGAGATTTATATTTGACTTGAGTTTTTAGATTTTGTTTGACTGAGAGATGACACTGACTGGGTTGATATTGGAGATTGGGGGAAATGGGTGACCTCCATAAAGTTGTTCTCAGGTCCTCAGTTCAGTTCAGTTCAGTCGCTTAGTCGTGCCCGACTCTTTGCGACCCCGTGAATTGCAGCACGCCAGGCCTCCCTGTCCATTACCAACTCCCGGAGTTCACTCAGACTCACGTCCATCGACTCAGTGATGCCATCCAGTCATCTCATCCTCGGTCGTCCCCTTCTCTTCCTGCCCCCAATCCCTCCCAGCATTACAGTCTTTTCCAATGAGTCAACTCTTCACATGAGGTGGCCCAAGTACTGGAGCTTCAGCTTTAGCATCATTCCTTCCAAAGAAATCCCAGGGCTGATCTCCTTTAGAATGGACTGGTTGGATCTCCTTGCAGTCCAAGGGACTCTCAAAAGTCTTCTCCAACACCACAGTTCAAAAGCATCATGAAGGCAAGGATGGGGTTCCTTTAGTCCATTTGTAGCCTCAGTGCCAAGACAGCCCTGGCACATAGCAAATACTCAGTATTTGGTGAATGATTGCACACATGAATGAATGAACAATTAGATGAATGAACAGTGGAGAATAGGCAGGAAGAAAACAGGATTGGACTGCAGGTTCTTGGAGTCACTGTTAGAATGGACATGCTTGCATTTATGGCATGTATAGGAATTGAAACATTAAAAAGCCTTGAGACACTAAATCAAAGTTCTGTCCACTCACAGATTTTACTGGAGAGGGGCCTAGCTCATCTCTACAGGTTTACAGAAAAATAAAGCCTCTGTGTTTAGTCATCTCATAGGCCTTGGAGTTGGCTGGACCTGGATTCACATGTCATAGCTCTGGGGCAAGTTACCTAATCTTCATCCCAAGTCCCTTTATTTTTAAAACTAGAAAATGATACTTATCTGAGAATGTATCTGCAAGGATTAAAAATGAAGTGGCCAGAATTATTTCATTTCAATGCTCAAGGAAGGCTTTCTTCTTTACCTAAGGTGAGGTGAAGTCGCTCAGTCGTGTCCGACTCTTTGTGACCCCGTGGACTGTAACCTACTAGGCTTCTCAGTCCATGGGATTCTCCAGGCAAGAATACTGGAGTGGATTGCCATTTTCTTCTCCAGAGGATCTTCCCAACCCAGGGATTGAACCCAGGTCTCCCGCATTGGAGGCAGACGCTTTAACAGCTGAGCCATTCCTTCCCTTCCCTACTGCCTCCTCACTCATTATCAGCTAACTTGATTTCCAGTTCAGTTCATATTTCCTTTGTTAATGGAAAAAGTAAACTATTTAAATAAGTGATGACAATTATAGTACATCTGAATTTTAAAGAGAATTCTGGCAAGAAAGTTCTGGATAAAATGGATAATTTCAAAGACCAAAGCTAATCAGAACAAATAACACAAGACAAATAATACAAGCAAACATTTGCAATAAAGAACTGAAAGTCTCAAGTTGTTCTTTCAGAGTACATTTGAGCTTCTTATTAGTCATAATTTTATATTTATACGATCAATGTAAATGTGAGGGTTTCAGGAGATTTTACTAGCATTAATCCATCTTCACAAATGGTGCTATTTTTTCCCCCTATTTTCAGACATTTAGAAGGTATTTAAAGCTACAAAAGAAATAAAGCATCTCTTTTGCTTCCAAGTTTGATAGATTTTTTTCAGGGAAATCTCTGAGGTTATTTAAAACAATTCTTTGAGTGAAATTAAATGTTAATTACCAAATTATTTCATGTTTAGCCATAGATGAATGCATTTTTGCACACAGATTTATAAACTTTTTAAAAAGCAATAGCTCAATTGTTATACAGCACTAGTAGTTGCCTTTCATATGTATGAACCAGTATAAAATGAACAAGCTTTATTCAATAGTACATTCTCACATTTATTTCAACAGACTAAAAGTATCCCCTTGATTCTTTTGCATATGGATCAAAATATTGTGACAATGACACAGGGAAGGAAATTATCCTATTTAAAATACTGGTAAAAAGAAAGTTACTCTGAAACCAAGCTTTATTAGATATGTCAAATAATTATCCATTTTTAAAAACTATATTTTCCTTTAAAACACCACCAAGATATAATTAATTCATTGCATGTTCTGCCTAAACAAACCAGTAATAACAACTACAATAAATATTTGAAAGGTAAAATTACAATCAAGATCTCTTTTAAAAATTATCTCCATATTTATCATATTTGTCAGTAAAAACAATCTAGTTTTAGTGAAAGGTACAAGTTATAAACTAAGTAGGGGGCTTCTCAGGTGGCTCAGTGGTCAAGAATCCACCTAGCCATGCAGGTGACATAAGAGAGGCGGGTTTGATCCCTGGGTCGGGAAGATCCCCTAGAGAAGGAAATGGCAACACACTCCAGTATTCTTGCCTGGAGAATCCTATGGACAGAGGAGCCTGACAGGCTATATAGTCCATGGGGTTGCAAAGAGTTGGACACAACTTAGCGATTGAGCATGCACATTAACTAAAGGCAATCCTTCACTTGTGATCTCAGATTTCCTTTGTTAAGACTCAGATCTGAGACTGAAATACCTTTCGATTTAGGGAGAAGCAGGAGTCATAAAGTGCGTTTGTCTAAGCGCTGGTCCATCCGGGCTTTTCTGTAGGGTTGGAGTTCCAGTGTTCCCAGGCCCAACCTGCTCAGTAGCTCTCACCACAGTTTACTGTGTGCTTTCTGAGAGTACTGGGATGTAAAGTGTTTAGTCACTATGTCTACTCTAGTTTTTTTTTTTTTTTCTTTTCAAATAAAGTCAGTTGTAAGTAAAAAAGCTGTTTCTCGAAATTTCTCCAATTTAACTCATTATGTGCCTTCAAAAATGACAAAGCCTATTCTTATAGCTAAAACTGTTCTCTAAGAAGGTACTTTCGTTCCAGCTGTGAAACTGATTGATGTTTTTGAAACCCCTGAGGAACTTCTGCTGGCAGCTAAGTTGTAGTTCCAAAGAAGAAATAGATGTGGCATGTGTCCTTTTGTAAAGAAATATTTCTACCTGAAGGAGCAGCATCACTGCACATGAGGGAATGAAAAATCAATGCAATTAATCAACATCTACAAATTCATTTTACTAATGCTTAACTATTTTAAATTAATACAAATATTGGTATATTTTTAGACTACTGCAGCATTGCAGAGATGGCCCAGCTATGAATGATCCAAATGCTGTATTTTTGAGGAGGTTGTTCAGAGCCAGAAAAATCATTAAGGGCTTATTTAGTGGGGATTAAAAACATTGGAATATCTTTATGCATACTTTGGAATATGTGTCCTAGAGGAGGAAAGAAGGAATACAAAGGAGAAGAAAAGTGAATAGTGAAAGTGTTGTTTGCTCAATGTGTCCAACTCTTTGGTACCCCATCGACTGTAGCCCCCATCAGGCTCCCTTGTCCATGGAATTCTCCAGGCAGGAATACTGGAGTGGATAGTCATTCCTTTCTCCATGGTATCTTCCAATCCAGGGATCCTGCATTGCAGGCAGCTTCTTTGTTGTCTAAGCCATCAGAGAAGCCCCAAGATACTAAAACAGCATGATAGTTGACTCCTTTCTCCAAAAGTAACCACTGAGAAGCTAGGCATGAAAATAGCAAAAAAAAGAAGAAAAGTGTAAAATTCTTCTGGGTAATAGGGGAATTGTTGCAAAATGGTGGGTTTGAGGGAGGTCAATTCTAGACTTTAACCAGGTCAAGATTGGCAGCCTGGGGTTATTGTAGAGGGAAGGTAGCAATGCTGGAGCTAGAGTTCTGCTGTTGCTTCCTCTCTATTATTGCCTTGGTAGAAAGAATGTCTGTCCACAGCAGGAGTGATACAGAATTCTGGTGCAGGTGTCTGCAGGAGGTAGTTCCCATTAGAGAAATAGTAGAACTTTGGATCATCAAATTAGCTAAAGTGCCAAAAGTGGAGACTAGAGGAGACATGGCACATTTGCTGAATTTTGAATGTGTGGCATGTGAAGCGAACAAGCTGTAATGGAAACCAGAGATGAATCAAATGCAACTGCAGGAAACAAAGACCTTTCAGGGGAAATGGCTCCAGCAAATATACCAGAACCAGTGAACTGATGATCTGAAGCCAGTTTTACCACGAAGACATTTTGCTGATTTGGGGGAATTGAGGCTATGGACTGAAATTTCTGGCTTTGCAGGACAGAAGGCCTCTGCAGAGAAAGCTGGCTTTTTAGCCAGCATATGGGATGGAGAGAAAGATAGAAAACTGTGAAAGATAGAAAACTGAGTCTCAAAAGAAGACGTTCTTTCTTTTAAACATTTACACAATTCTAAAACACTTCAGTGTGGAAAACTAAAAAGTTACACCAAAATCTCTCAAAGGATCACAGTACTCATGTCATTCTGCACTGCTGAGAGGACAAAGACCAAATACAGGAGAAGCCCCAATGAATATAAGCAGGAAAAGTGAAAGTGTTAGTTGTAACCCCACAGACTGTAGCCCACTAGGTTCCTCTGTCTGTGGGATTCTCCAGGGAAGAATGGAGTGGATTGTCATTCCCTTATCCAGAGGATCTTCCCAACCCAGGGATCGAACCTAAGTCTCCTACACTGCAAGTAGATTGTTTACCATCTGAGCTACCAGGGAAGCCCAAACATAAGCATACTCTCATTAAAAAAAACTTCTGAAGGCTAAGCCCTAATGACAGAACAAACCACATGCAGACCAAGCTTTATTAAAATGTCAACCAAACAGCCAACTCCATCTGCCTAGCACAAAAAAGGGAAATACTCTCAGGATGTGATAGCATTGTCATAAAGAATCAATAAAATAATATTAGCCAAGAAACAAGACAATTTGACCAGGCTAAGGAGAAATACATAGACAATAATAAAAGAATAAAATGCAGATTAGATAGTCAAGCTATCAAAAACTTTAAAACAATTATAACTAATCCATTCAGGAGAAGAAAGAAAAAGTTGTAGAAAACACAGGAAAATATTGATTTCACCAGATACTTGGAGTACACAAGGAAAACATATATAACAGAGATTCTAGAATTTAAAATATATTATCTGAAACTAGAAACTTATTTACTAGGCTTAACATCAAACCAGAAGTAGCATACACCAAGATTAGTAAACTGAAGGACAATAGAAACCCAAACATAAAGCACAAAGTAAAGCCTATCAAATGTGTAATGAGAATCCCAGAAGAAAACAAGAAAAAGAATGGACCAGAAGCAACAGTTGAAAAAGTCATAGCTCAATATCTTAAAAATCTTTAGGAATCCCTATGTGAAAGTAAAAGTCAGTTGTGTCTGACTCTTTGCGACTCCGTGGACTATACAGTCCATGGAATTCTCTGGCGCCTCCATGGACACAAGAATACTAGAGTGAGTGGCCATTCCCTTCTCCAGGGGATCTTCCCAAACCAGGGATCAAATCCAGGTCTCCTGTATTTCAGGTGGATTCTTAACCAGCTGAGTGACCAGGGAAGCCAGGAATCCCTATAAGGATCTATAGAAAGATAACCTATCCACAGCATGTCACCATAAAACTTCTGGACTACAAAAACAAAGAGAAAGTCCTAAAGGCAGTAAGAGGTGAGAAAAGACACATTACCTTCTAAGGAAGAATAATACTAATCATGGAAGCTGGAACACAGTGAAATGATACACAATTAAGGAACTGAAAAGAAAAACTGCCAACCTAGAATTTCTTTCCCAGTAAAAATATTCTTCAGTATACCTCCATGAAGGTAAAATAAAGAGGCTTTTCGACAAGCAGAAACTGAAAAAATATGTTGCTACAAACTTGCCCTAAAAATATAAAGCAGTTAAAATTCTAGAGATCTTTTATGTAAAAGCTTGGAAGTCATCACTCCTGTCCTTAAAATAAGACAACAGTTAAGCATATTGGAAACCAAGGACTTTTCTTAGATTCATCAGAGAAATAGGGTCACAAGGCAAACTGCCACCCTGAAATCTGGAAGGACTCAGCTGAGATTGGTTTATCTGGAGCGAAAATTACTAAAGCCACATTGTGGTGGGAAGGCTTATATTACAATTTTGATGAATTGTTGGATGCTAAGGATAGACTAATTTCAGAATGAGAAACTCTTTGGGGCCCCACATTTCCTGAATTTTTCCTCTAAAAATTCTGCCAAGTTCTAATAGTAAAGCAGTGGAGTAGAAATCTCCATGTGTTTATGGCAGGAGATGAAAGTATCCATTTTAAAATATATCCAGAGCATTCTCTATTAGAAAAACAAAAAACTACTCTCTAAGAGAAAATACTTTACCAGAGCTTTATCTGACCTTTGCTGCTATTGTTCAGTTGCTCAGGTGTATCTGACTCTTTACGACCCCATGGACTGTAGCACGCCAGGCTTCCCTGTCCTTCACCCATCTGCTGGAGTTTACTCAAATTCATGTCCATTGAGTTGGTGATGTCATCCAACCAGCTCATCCTCTGCCATCCCCTTCTCCTTCTGCCTTCAATCTTCCTCAGCATGGTCTTTTCCAGTGAGTCAGCTATTCCCATGAGGTGGCTAAAGTACTGGAGCTTCAGCTTCAGCATCAGTCCTTCCAGTGAATATTCAAGATTGACTTTCATTAGGATTGACTGGTTGGATCTCCTTGCAGTCCAAGGGACTCTCAAGAGTCTTCTCCAACACCATAGTTCAAAAGCATCAATACTTAGGTGCTCAGTCAATTTTCACATCCATACATGACTACTGGAAAAACCATAGCTTTGACTAGACATAGCTTTGTTGGGGAAGTAGGATCTCTGATTTTTAATATGCTATCTAGCTTGGACATAGCTTTTTTCCAAGGAGCAAGTGTCTTTTAATTTCATGGCTGCAGTCACCATCTGCAGTTATTTTAGACAGAAAATAGTCTGTCACTGTTTCCATTGTTTCCCCATTTTTTTGCCATGAAGAGATGGGACTGAATGCCATGATCTTCATTTTTCAAATGTTCAGTTTTAAGTCAGCTTTTTCACTCTCCTCTTTCACCTTCATCAAGAAACTCTTTAGTTCCTTTTCACTTTCTGCCATAAGGGTGGTATCATCTGCATATCTGAAGTTGCTGATATTTTTCCCTGAAATTCTGATACTAGCCTGTGTTTCATCCAGCCCGGCATTGGACCTGAGTCTGAGTGAACTCCAGGAGTTGGTGTTGGACAGGGAGGCCTGGCGTGCATGAGGTTGCAGAGTCGGACACGACTGAGTGACTGAACTGAACTGAACTGAACTCTGCATAGGAGTTAAATAAGCAGGGTGACAATACACAGCTTTGACGTACTTCTTTCCCAATTTGGAAGCAGTCTGTTGTTCCAGGTCTGGTTCTAACTGTTGCTCTTTGACCTGCATACAGGTTTTTCAGGACGCAGGTAAGGTGGTCTGGTATTCCCATCTCTTTAAAATTTTCCAGAATTTGTTGTGATCCACACAGTCAAAGGGTTTAGTGCAGTCGATGAAGCAGAAATAGGTATTTTTTCTCTTGCTTTTTCTATGATGCAATGGATGTTGGCATTTTGATCTCTGGTTTCTTTGGCTTTTGTAAATCCACCCTGTATATCTAGGAGTTCTTGGTTCATGCACTGCTGAAGCCTAGCTTGGAGAATTCTGAGCATTACTTCGCTAGAATGTGAAATGATCTTGAGAAACTGAAATTAACCACTCCAGCCCTCTGACCTTCCTGTCTCATGTCAGGGGTATGTGGGGAAGAACTAAGAAGCATTTTGAATGTCTTGCCCCAAGACTCAGTCCCAAGGGGAAAACAAAAATTTTTTTAATAAAAATACAGGCTTCCTCTCCTCAATTGACCATTACTTCAACAAGATGAACATTAAGAACAGTGAATTGCAGCTGAAAGAGCTGTAAGACTCGTATCTGATCAAGAAAGCATTCTTAGAGAAATCCAGACAACAGGGAAGAAGAAAAAGGCGCTTGAGAAAACTGAAGCCTCTGCACCTACTTGTACTGCAAACATTAAACACAGTCCAATTTTGAGCCAACTAAACATAAATTCTCCCATGAAAGGCCGTTGTATCTCAGATCTTATTACCCAATGTACCACATCAAGCTTTCAATAAAAGTTTTCAGGTACACCAAAGAGAATGAAAAATAGTCTAAAGATATACAGTAAGAATTGGAACCAGACTCAAATATGACACAGATTTTGGAAATATTAGACCAAAAATTTAAAATATATATGATTAACATTTTAAGGGCTTTATGGAAAAAGTAGACAGAATAGATGTGT
Organism: Aepyceros melampus; assembly: GCA_006408695.1. NCBI lineage: Eukaryota > Metazoa > Chordata > Mammalia > Artiodactyla > Bovidae > Aepyceros > Aepyceros melampus. Next base: position 315,388 of record SJXQ01010593.1, read on the forward strand.
AATTTATGCAGAAAGATGAAAACTCTAAGAGTCAAAAGGATATGCCTGAAATTTAAAATGCTGGGAAAGAAGAAAAATGCCTTTGATGGGCTCATTGGTAGACTAAATCAGGAGGAAATTGCAGTGACTCTGCAGATACATTAATAGAAACTTCCCAAAGTGAACTGCAAAGGGAAAAATGACTTAAAAAAGAATATCCAAGCATTATGAGGTTGTGGGGCATTTACAAAAGGTGTAACATACATGTAAGTGAAATATGAGGAGAAAAAAACAGGCAAAAGAAATATCTGAAGTATAATGACTGTGAATTTTCAAATGTAATGACAGACATCAAACTACTGATCCAGGAATCTCAGAGAACACTAAGGAGGATAACTATCAAAAACATAAAACTTAGCCATATCATATTCAAACTTTAGAAACCAAAGGCAAAGAAAATCTTGAAAGAACATGGAAGGGAATAGGAGTACATTTTACTGAGGAAAAAGATAAGAATTACATCGGATATCTCATCAGAAACAATGAAAGGAGGAAGAGAGTGGAGTGGCATATTTAAAATGACTGGAAGAAAAAAGAAATATCAAACTAAAATTCTGCATTCAGGAAATGAAGAGAAATAATGACTTTCTCAGAAAAATGAAAATGAGTGAATTCACTGTAGTACAACTTCCTTCCAAGAAACATTACAGAAGTTCCTCTGAGAGAAGGGAAATGATGGGGAAATGATGTAGATCAGAAAACCATATCTGCATAAGAAAGGAAAAGTATCACAAAAAGAATAAGTGAAAGTAAAATAAAGCCATTATTTCTCCTATTCACAAATAATCTATAAGATAACTGTTCAGAGTAATAGTAGTACCACTATACAAGGTGATTATAGTTTATGGATAAATGAAATGAATAGCAGAAATGTTACAAGGGATGGGGGAGAGGAATTGGGAATTGGGACTAACCTGTTATTATAGAAGTAGTAGTTATAATATACATATGTATGTATAACATATATATATATATACATGTATATATACTTAGGAGAAATATCACTAACCTCAGATATGCAGATGATACCACCCTTATGGCAGAAAGTGAAGAGGAACTAAAAAGCCTCTTGATGAAAGTGAAAGAGGAGAGTGAAAAAGTTGGCTTAAAGCTCAACATCCAGAAAATGAAGATCATGGCATCTGGTCCCATCATTTCATGGGAAATAGATGGGGAAACAGTGGAAACAGTGACAGACTTTATTTTTGGGGGCTCCAAACTCACTGCAGATGGTGACTGCAGCCATGAAATTAAAAGACACTTACTTCTTGGAAGAAAAGTTATGACCAACCTAGATAGCATATTGAAAAGCAGAGACATTACATTGCCTACAAAGGTCCATCTAGTCAAGGCTATGGTTTTTCCAGTGGTCATGTATAGATGTAAGAGTTGGACTGTGAAGAAAGCTGAATGCCGAAGAATTGATGCTTTCAAACTGTGGTGTTGGAGAAGACTCTTGAGAGTCCCTTGGACTGCAAGAGGATCCAACCAGTCCATTCTAAAGGAGATCAGCCCTGGGTGTTCTTTGGAAGGAATGATGCTGAAGCTGAAACTCCAGTACTTTGGTCACCTCATGAGAAGAGTTACTCATTGGAAAAGACTTTGATGCTGGGAGGGACTGGGGGCAGGAAGAGAAGGGGACGACAGAGGATGAGATGGCTGGATGGCATCACCGGCTCAATGGACGTGAGTCTGAGTGAACTGCAGGAGATGGTATTGGACAGGGAAGCCTGGCGTGCTGCGATTCATGGGGTCGCAAAGAGTCGGACACGCCTGAGTGACTGGAATGAACTGAACCGAACATATACATATAACATACATATAAGTTCAAGTTCAGTCGCTCAGGCGTGTCCAACTCTTTGCGACCCCATGAATCGCAGCACGCCAGGCCTCCCTGTCCTTTACCAACTCCCGGAGTTCACTCAGACTCTTGTCCATTGAGTCAGTGATGCCATCCAGCCATCTCATCCTCTGTCGTCCCCTTCTCCTCCTGCCCCCAACCCCTCCCAGCATCAGAGTCTTTTCCAATGAGTCAACTCTTCGCATGAGGTGGCCAAGGTACTGGAGTTTCAGCTTCAGCATCATTCCTTCCAAAGAACACCCAGGGCTGATATCCTTCAGAATGGACTGGTTGGATCCTCTTGCAGTCCAAGGGACTCTCAAGAGTCCTCTCCAACACCACAGCTCAAAAACATCAATTCTTCGGCGCTCAGCCTTCTTCACAATCCAACTCTCACATCCATACATGACCACAGGAAAAACCATAGCCTTGACTAGACGGACCTTAGTTGGCAAAGTAATGTCTCTGCTTTTGACTATGCTGTCTAGGTTGCTCATAACTTTTCTTCCAAGGAGTAACATATAACATACATATGTATGTTGTATATATTTAGTATTAAGGTGTCCTAGAATCTATTATGAATTATCTGTACTACTCATGAAGTAATGTGGTGCTATTTGAAAGTGGAATTAGTCAAACATGTAGATTGCAAAATTTAGAGCAGCATCTAATATTTTTTAAGTATAAATGATGTGCTAAGAGAAGATAGAAATTGAAAACAAAATACTCAGTTAAAATCAGAGAAGAAAGAAAACTGAGAGAAAGATTTAAAATGAAGAACAGTTATAGTGAATAGAAAATACTTACAAACTGGTACTTATTAATCCAACTATATGAGTGGTAGCTTTAAATGTGAGGGGCCTAGGTTTGCTATTTAAAAGACAGAGATTGTCAGTATGGTGGTAAAAGAAGAAATAAGACCAAACTATGTTGTCTACCAAAATATCTTGTTTTAATATAAAGACACAGGTTAAAAATAAAGGAATGGAGAAAGACACTGCATGGTAACAAATCAAAAGAAAGTTGGAGTAGCTATATTAATTTCACATAACACAGACTTCAGAACAAGGAAAAAATATTAAGAATAATGAGAAGCATTTCACAACGATAAAGGGGTCAATGCTCCAAGAACAAAAAAAATATTTAAAGTGCATACACCCATACACCTAACAACAGAGTGTCAAAACACATAATTTAAAAACTGATAGAAGTACCAGGAGAAATAGACAAATCCACTATTATAGTTGGAAACTTCAACACTTCTTTATTCCAACAGTGAAAAAATCAGTAATGATAGAATTACATGAAAGAGCTTCAATCACTTTGTTCTAATTGACATTTATAGAGCATTGCATCTAGCAAAAGCAGAATACATAGTCTCTTCAATCTCAAATGGAATAGACCACATTCTGGGCTATAAAACACAGCTTGACAAATTTAATGCAATAGTAATCATTCAAAGTATGTTCATAGATGACAATGGAGTTAAACTAGAGATCAGAAAAATAACAGAAAATTAGCTGAAAAACAAAATAATGGCCAGTAAATAATACTCTCCTGAATAACATGAGGGTCAAAAAAGTCTCAAGTGAGATTTAAAAATATTTTTAGCTAAATAAAAGTGGAAATAGAACTTATCAATGTGCAGCATGCAGCAAAAACAAAGTTTACAGGAAAGTTTATAGTATAATATGCAGGTATTAGAGAAGAAACATATCTAAAATTTAAAAATCTAAACTTTCCCCCTAGGAAATTAGAGAAAGAAAAGCAATTTATGCCAAGGCAAGCATTTAAGTCAAAAGAAAGAAGAAGAAAAGAAAAATTAAAGCAGAAATCAATAAAATTGAAAACAGGAAATCAATAGGCAGAATAAACCTCTAGCTGGACTAACCAAGAAAAAACCCTTCAGCAGAAGGAAAATGATTCCAAACAGCTATGTGGAAACACAGGCAACAGTGAAAAGCAATAAATGGTAAATACAAATGTATACTGATTACATAAGATGATAACAATATTTTGTAGAATTCAAAATACATGCAGAACTGACATGCATGACCACAGCAAGGTGAAAGATGAAAGGCACAAAAGGAGAATTCAACCATTCTAGCATCTAAGCATTATCAGGTAAATGACAAAATTAATCATTTTACTAGATGCATTAGGACACATATCTGTCCTCGAAAGCAAAGATCTCTGAAATGACCATTAAATAATTCCTCTTGATAGCAGCTTCACCAATCACCTCAGCAGTGGGAAGGTAATGTGGTGAACCCCACACTTGCTTTGAAATATGTCACATCAATGTGATACACACACACATACACACACACACAAGTAAAAATAGTAAAAGAATGTATAACCAATTAAAAATGGGGAAATAAATAATTTAACATATTTTGCTAATTAAAAGAAAACAAGAAGGCATAGAAAAGTAAACATAAAGAGATCAGTCACAAATAAAGCCAATTGCAAGATGACAGACATTGACCCAAGTAAATCAATAATTGAAAAATAATTGAAAAATTATATAAAATAATTGAAAAAAATATTTCAATAGAAGAGTCAAATTCTCAGACTCAGAATTTAAATATAACATAGTAATTAGAAGTAAATAACATGGCACAGAACATTTGAGCCTCAAGGAATGAGAATCATTACCAGAGTTCCATGGAGACATTTGGTAATATTGTCTAACTCATCGGTTAGAAACACAAACCATAAGTATATGTGTGCACAGTTACACATTTGACAATATATAAGACAAAACCTAGTGAAAGTTAATAGTGACCTACACAAATCTACAGTCATCTCGGAGGTTTTATTGTGCTTCTTTCAATAGCTAATAGGACAACATAAGGAGTCAGACCTCTCAAGTCAGCTTATACCTGAAAGACAAAGCTTGGAACTCTAATGAGAAGTTTTCCCAAATGAAGAATGATTATCTGTGTTTTTTCTGGTGTCTAGACCTCTGTAATCACAGACCATATCCACTCTCCTCCCTTGAAACTTACAAGGCTTTATAACCTGAGTTCTGACCTCCCATACTTATTATCTGACAGGATATCTGATACCCCCAGAGGAAATGTCCTCACAGAATAAAATAACAAGCTATTTGAAGAGAATGATTTGTAAAGAAAAAAAAAACACACACACTGCATAAAAGTCCTTCAGAAATAGAAGCATCAGAGCAAACAAAATTTTAAATTAATACAGTATAGTAAAATATAAATAGGGTATTTTTAATGTAGAGTAAGACAACATTAAAAGAACAAACAGGAAAAAAATGATTTGAAAAATAGAACAGTCAATGTAAAGAACACAATGGTTATAAGATTTGAATTGATACAACTGAGGGAGACGTTAATAATTGGAAGACCCACTTGAGCAATTACCCAGGAGAAAGAACTAAAAGAGAAAGAATAAGAAAATATTATATATTAAGCTATCTGGAAAATAGTATTAAAGTAGAATAAAAAATACAGATAATAGAGCCTTAATAAAATCATACAAAAACTGAAAGAAGTGATAGAAAAATATTTCCTGGAATTACAAAAAATAAATGAAAAAATTCATATTGCAAGCATATATGGATTGTTAAAAGTGAGAAATTAATAGAAGAAACCCACCTGGGAATGAAAGAATCTATCAAAGACAACAAGAAACTTCTAAAACCTTCAGAAAGCAGGAGCATATCAAGAAAGTCAGCAGGTCAGCAAGACGTTTTTTACCGATATCATTGGAAGCCATGTGAAGTTGGAATAGTATTTTGAAGACACTGAAAGAAAAAAAACTTGAACATAGATGCTTAGACTCAACCAAACTAATTCAAATATACGTGATTAAAAAAAAATTCACATGAATTCAAAGCGTTCGTTTTTCCAAAAAAAGATTTGCATTGAAAATATTTTTGGATATTTTAAAAAATAGCGTTTTAAATAATAACATTTTTATTTTTCAGTAAATCTATGAGCTGCTACAAGAAATATGAAGAAATGAAATATGTCAGTGAAGTTTATTTTCTTTAAAATCACAGTGAGTGTCAGAGAAAAGAAAATAGATGCACATTGTCCCAGAATAAAATCTAGATCACATCAAATTAAGAAGGAAGGAGGGTGTGTGTGCCAGCAAGATGAGAAAGTGTATATCATCCTATTTAAAATGAGAGATATAGATAACAGTTGAAGACAATAAGTAGAAACGAGTTTTAAAATAGACACAGAAAACATAGATTAAACCAAAATATTAGCAATTAGATAAAAATATATGAAAAATTAATCTAAATGTAGTTTCTCTAAACTCACTATTCAAGACATGTTTTCAGATTGGATAAGATATATGTTGTTTACAAAAGAAAGAGCTAAAGAATAAAGACATACAAGACTCAAAAGTTTTTAATAAGTGAAAGTATTTTTATCAGATAAATAGTAACTGAAACTGGTTTAGGTAAACGTAGCTCAATCAGTAAAGAATTTGCCTGCAGTGCAGGAGACCCAGGTTCGATCCCTGGGTTGGGAAGATCCCCTGGAGAAGGAAATGGCAACCCACTCCAGTATCCTTGCCTGGAAAATCTCATGGACAGAGGAACCTGGTGGATGGCAGTCCATGGGGTTGCAAAGAGTCGGGCATGACTGAGCGACTAACACACAACACACACTATTAGAAAAGTGTACTTAAAATCCTGTAGTACTGTGTAAAACAAGGTATAATCTATTTTAGCACGTCCTACTATCTGCCCAGCTTTTTGTGTGGAAATGTTTCTGACACATGACACAGGGAAGTGGAACCAAAACAGTTGGAAGTGGTTAACAATGAGCAGAGAAGGTGATCAGAGTTCTGGGAGGCAGAAGTAGCTGGAATCTGTAAGTCATTGTCACAAAGAAGAGGGATCCATGCAGAGAAATGCCTCCATAAATCTTCACATTTGCTCAAAGAGTAACCAATAAGGTGTAAACTGAATATTTCACAAAGCTCACACAGAGCTGGACGTGTGCATCCCAATCAGTCAAAATAGAGAATCTTTGGAAAATACCCTAAGCATTCAAAAGAGACCCCCGAAAGAGGCATGTATTAGTAGATGGTTAAATTCCAGGAAAAAAGCACTATAAATGCAGCAAAAAAATCTTAAAAACAGCTTTCTATTAAAAAATAGAAAATCTCAATACTTATGTCTTCTTAAAAAAAATTGAGTTTACAAGTAAAAAGTCTTTCACAAGGAGATTCTGTCACAAATGGATTCAACAGTAAATTCTGTGAAATATTTCATAAGGAATAATACCATTCTCATACAAAATTTTTCAGAAAATAGAGGAAAGAGGGACACAGGCTAACTCATTCAATGAGAAAGCATTGCCCTAATAACAAAAACAGAAAACTGGATTACCAAAAAAAAAAAAAAAATTAAAGAATGTTACAGTCAGTTGCATTGATTTATATTTAAAGGACACTTCCCTGAAATACTACTGTATAACTGCCTCTTTGTTAAATATCCAGATTTGATGTTCTCGGGGCAATGTACCATGTTAGATTACGGATGGATGAAGGATAGGTGAGAAAAGAAGAATCAACCTGATTTTAGGAAATGATACATATGGAAGCTTGTGGTCAGGAAACTGACAGCTTTAAAATTTCTGTTACCTCTGACATGCATATTTGTAATCCTAAATTAGACTGCTAAGCAATGTACAAGTATCCGGCCCGTTGCCTTAACAGCATTTCAAGATTCTTCAGAAAGGAGATCTCGCTTCCAAGGATACTCTTCTGTTTTGCCTTTTATATAGTTTACAATTATGTTTTACTTACCCTTAATTTCAACCAGATTGCTTTTATTCACCAACTTAATAAGCATAGAAATCGGTTAATTTTTAAAATCTCCATTATATTTTATCTTGAAATATTTATTATAGTTGTTAATGCTAGTTCATTTAGGCATGAGAATTCTGTTCCTCATTTGACTAAATATCTGATCATGTTGTTAGAATATTGAAGCATCTGCCTCCAATAGAAGTACTTCATGCAAAGTACTTATCACAGTTTTGTAAGGATAGAGAAATAGGACTTAATTAACTTGGAAAAAATAGATTGTTTCATATATTTATGATTGCCTGCTAATAAGTAATTATGGCAGAATTTGTTTGAAAATGGTTTTTATTGTGATATACAATCTAGTTTAAAATTTGTCCAGTCAGTCATTCAGTTCAGTCGCTCAGTCATGTTTGACTCTCTGCGACCTCATGAACCACAGCACGCCAGGCCTCCCTGTCCATCACAAACTCCCGGAGTTTACCCAAACTAATGTCCATCAAGTTGGTGACACCATCCACCCATCTCATCTTCTGTCCTTCCCTTCTCCTTCTGCCCCAATCCTTCCCAGGATCAGGGTCTTTTCCAATGAGTCAACTCTTCGCATGAGGTGGGCAAAGTACTGGAGTCTGAGCTTTAGTATCAGTCCTTCCAATGAACACCAGAACTGATCTCCTTTAGAATGGACTGATTGGATCTCCTTGCAGTCCAAGGGACTCTCAAGAGTCTTCTCCAACACCACAGTTCAAAAGCATCAGTACTTCGGCGCTCAGCTTTCTTCCCAGTCCAACTCTCACATCCATATGTGACCACTGGAAAAACCATAGCCTTGACTAGATGGGCCTTTGTTGGCAAAGTACTGTCTCTGCTTTTGCATATGCTATCTAGGTTGCTCATAACTTTCCTTCCAGGGAGTAAGCATCTTTTAATTTCATGGCTATAGTCACCATCTGCAGTGATTTTGGAGCCCCTCAAAATAAAGTCTGACACTGTTTCCCCATCTGTTTACCATGAAGTGATTTATTCACCAACTTAATAAGCATAGAAATCGGTTAATTTTTAAAATCTCCATTATAATTTTATCTTGAAATATTTATTATAGTTGTTAATGCTAGTTCATTTAGGCATGAGAATTCTGTTCCTCATTTGACTAAATATCTGATCATGTTGTTAGAATATTGAAGCATCTGCCTCCAATAGAAGTACTTCATGCAAAGTACTTATCACAGTTTTGTAAGGATAGAGAAATAGGACTTAATTAACTTGGAAAAAATAGATTGTTTCATATATTTATGATTGCCTGCTAATAAGTAATTATGGCAGAATTTGTTTGAAAATGGTTTTTATTGTGATATACAATCTAGTTTAAAATTTGTCCAGTCAGTCATTCAGTTCAGTCGCTCAGTCATGTTTGACTCTCTGCGACCTCATGAACCACAGCACGCCAGGCCTCCCTGTCCATCACAAACTCCCGGAGTTTACCCAAACTAATGTCCATCAAGTTGGTGACACCATCCACCCATCTCATCTTCTGTCCTTCCCTTCTCCTTCTGCCCCAATCCTTCCCAGGATCAGGGTCTTTTCCAATGAGTCAACTCTTCGCATGAGGTGGGCAAAGTACTGGAGTCTGAGCTTTAGTATCAGTCCTTCCAATGAACACCAGAACTGATCTCCTTTAGAATGGACTGATTGGATCTCCTTGCAGTCCAAGGGACTCTCAAGAGTCTTCTCCAACACCACAGTTCAAAAGCATCAGTACTTCGGCGCTCAGCTTTCTTCCCAGTCCAACTCTCACATCCATATGTGACCACTGGAAAAACCATAGCCTTGACTAGATGGGCCTTTGTTGGCAAAGTACTGTCTCTGCTTTTGCATATGCTATCTAGGTTGCTCATAACTTTCCTTCCAGGGAGTAAGCATCTTTTAATTTCATGGCTATAGTCACCATCTGCAGTGATTTTGGAGCCCCTCAAAATAAAGTCTGACACTGTTTCCCCATCTGTTTACCATGAAGTGATTGACCAGATGCCATGATCTTTGTTTTCTGAATGTTGAGCTTTAAGCCAGCTTTTTCACTCTCCACTTTCACTTTCATCAAGAGGGTTTTTAGTTCCTCTTCACAGAATCAAGATTGTTGGGAGAAATATTAATAACCTCAGATATGCAGATGACACCACCCTTATGGCAGAAAGTGAAGAGGAGGTAAAAAGCCTCTTGATGAAAGTGAAAGAGGAGAATGAAAAAGTTGGCTTAAAGCTCAACATTCAGAAAATGAAGATCATGGCATCTGGTCCCATCACTTCATGGGAAATAGATGGGGAAGCAGTAGAAACAGTGTCAGACATTATTTTTTTGGGCTTCAAAATCACTGCAGATGGTGATTGCAGTCATGAAATTAAAAGACACTTACTCCTTGGAAGAAAAGTTATGACTAACCTAGATAGTATATTCAAAAGCAGAGGCATTACTTTGCCGACTAAGGTCCGTCTAGTCAAGGCTATGGTTTTTCCTGTGGTCATGTATGGACGTGAGAGTTGGACTGTGAAGAAGGCTGAGTGCAGAAGAATTGATACTTTTGCACTGTGGTGTTGGAGAAGACTCTTGAGAGTCCCTTGGAATGCAAGGAGATCCAACCAGTCCATTCTGAAGGAGATCAGCCCTGGGATTTCTTTGGAAGGAATGATGCTAAAGCTGAAGCTCCAGTACTTTGGCCATCTCATGGGAATAACTGACTCACTGTAAAAGACTCTGATGCTGGGAGGGATTGTGGGCAGGAGGAGAAGGGGACGACCGAGGATGAGATGGCTGGATGGCATCATGGACTCAATGGACGTGAGTCTGAGTGAACTCCGGGAGTTGGTGATGGACAGAGAGGCCTGGCGTGCTGCTACTCATGGGGTTGCAAAGAGTCAGACACAACTGAGCGACTTAACTGAACTCACTTTCTGCCATAAGGCTGGTGTCATCTGCATATCTGAGGTTATTGAGATTTCTCCTGGCAATCTTGATTCTTCCAGCCCAGCGTTTCTCATGATGTACTCTGCATACAAGTTAAATAAGCAGGGTGACAATATACAGCCTTGACGTACTCCTTTTCCTATTTGGAACCAGTCTGTTGTTCCATGTCCAGTTCTAGCTGTTATTTCCTGACCTGCATATAGATTTCTCAAGAGGCAGGTCCAGTGTTCTGTAATCCCATCTCTTTCAGAATTTTCCACAGTTTATTATGATCCACATAGTCAAAGGCTTGGCATAGTCAATAAAGCAGACATAAATGTTTTTCTGGAACTCTCTTGGTTTTTCCATGATCCAGCAGATGTTGGCAATTTGATCTCTGGTTCCTCTGCCTTTTCTAAAACCAGCTTGAACATCTGGAAGTTCATGGTTCACGTCTTACTAAAGCCTGGCTTGGAGAATTTTGAGCATTACTTTACTAGCATGTGAGATGAGTACAATTGTGCAGTAGTTTGAGCATTCTTTGGCATTGCCTTTCTTTGGGATTGGAATGAAAACTGACCTTTTCCAGTCTTGTGGCCACTGGTAAGTTTTCCAAATTTGCTGGCATATTGAGTGCAGCACTTTCATAGCATCATCTTTCAGGATTTGAAATAGCTCAACTGGAATTCCATCACCTCCACTAGCTTTGTTAGTAGTGATGCTTTCTAAGGCCCACTTGACTTCACATTCCAGGATGTCTGGCTCTAGTTGAGTGATCACACCATGGTGATTATCTGGGTCGTGAAGATCTTTGTACAGTTCTTCTGTGTATTCTTGCCATCTCTTCTTAATATCTTTGCTTCTGTTAGGTTCATACCATTTCTGTCCTTTATCGAGCCCATCTTTGTATGAAATGTTCCCTTGCTGCTGCTGCTGCTAAGTCGCTTCAGTCATGTCGGACTCTGTGTGACCCCATAGACTATAGCCCACCAGGCTCCCCCATCCCTGGGATTCTCCAGGCAAGAACACTGGAGTGAGTTGCCATTTCCTTCTCGAATGCATGAAAGTGAGAAGTGAAAGTGAAGTCGTTCAGTCCTGTTCGACTCTTAGCGACCCCATGGACTGCAGCCCACCAGGCTCCTCTGTCCTGGGATTTTCCAGGCAAGAGTACTGGAGTGGGGTGCCATTGCCTTCTCCGAAATGTTCCCTTGTTATCTCTAATTTTCTTGAAGAGATCTCTAGTCTTTCCCATTCTGTTGTTTTCCTCTATTTCTTTGCATTGATCGCTGAGGAGGGCTTTCTTATCTCTCCTTGCTATCCTTTGGAACTCTGAATTCAGATGCTTATATCTTTCCTTTCTCCTTTGCTGACAGAATGTGGTCCACTGGAGAAGGGAATGGCAAAATTTATTCAAGGAGTCCCTAAAGCTCTCACCTACCTCAGATTATTGAAGAAAGCCATAATTATAGATGGACAGCTCAGGTGACAACAATACCTCCTTAAAATCAGGAGTAAGAAATCTGACTATTTTTTTTTTTTACTAAGAAATCTGATTTTTTTTGTTGTTGTTGTTACTCCTTACTTTCATTTCCTTTGAGGGCTTTCCTTGTGTCTCAGACAGTAAAGAATCTGCCTGCAATGCCAGAGACCCAGGTTTGATCTCTCGGAGAAACGAATTTGTACCCACTCCAGTATTCTTGCCTGGAGAATTCCATGGACAGAGGAGCCTGGTGGGCTATAGTCGATGGGGTTGCAAAGAGTTGGACATAGCTGATACTTCATTACTTTGGCCACCTGATGTGAAGAGCTGACTCCTTGGAAAAGACCCTGATGCTGGGCAAGACTGAAGGCAAAAGAAGAAGCAGCAGCAGAGGATAAGATAGTTATATAGCATCACTAACTCATGGACATGAGTCAGAGCAAACTCCAGGGGATAGTGAAGGGAAGGGAAGCCTGGTGTGCTGCAGTCCATGGGGTTGCAAAGAGTCCGACGTGACTCTGTGACTAAACAACAACTATCTAATTAAATCTCACTGTCGAACAATGAAAAATTTTAAAATAAAATAAAATATAAATACTCAAACAAATGCTAACTCACAATAGATAATGTAACAATTCTTATGTTTATTAATGTTTTGTTCTTGAGCAATGGTTTTCAAATGTTATCTACCAATAAATTGCCTCAGAATGATCATTTCTGTGTGTTTGTGTGTGTGTGTACAGGGAGAAGAGAGGCTGTTAAATCCAGGTTCATGGGCCTCTTTCACAACTAATGAATTTAAATTTCTGGGGGTGGGACCCAATAATTTACATTTTAACAAGTCTCCTCTCCCAAGGAGATTCTGATTCATGTTACATCTTGTGAGCAACAACTTCAAAGTCTCAGGATATATACATGTTTCTTTTCTAAATTGTTCATACAAATGCAAATGATAAATTGCTATTAACATCATTGTCATAATTAATTTAAAATGATTAATGAATTGGCTTTAGTTTTCCTGGTTTAATTATTTGCTAATGACACTAGTTTAATTAATTGTTCATGTCGACAAATATATGATTCCTGTTTTCACAGCTCTTCATAAGCCCACCCAGAAAGCAGATCTTTTATCAATGCAAGGCATGGCCCACCTGTCACCATTTCATGTTGCAGTCATGTGCAAATTTGATACTCTTTAATAGTGCTATATCCATTTCCTTTTCCAGCCTTTTATTCAGCCTAAACACTTCCAAAGGACTAACAGCTAGTAGGCAATGGCACCCCACTCCAGTATTCTTGCCTGGAAAATCCCATGGATGGAGGAGCCTGGAAGGCTACAGCCCTTGGGGTCGCAGAGGGTCGGATATGACTGAGCGACTTCACTTTCACTTTTCACTTTCATGCATTGGAAAAGGAAATGGAGACTCACTCCAGTGTTCTTGCCTGGAGAATCCTAGGGATGGGAGAGCCTGGTGGGCTGCCGTCTATGGGATCGCACAGAGTCGGACACAACTAAAGCAACTTAGCAGCAGCAGCAGCACCCTCTAGTAAGCTTTGTCTTGGTATGCACAGACATCAACTCCACCCCTGAAAAGGAGTTCCTTCAGTAACTCTGATGAACACGCATTTGCCACGGGAGGGGAATGGAGAATGTGGAATTATATGTATTTTAACATACCCCTGGGGAATTCATGCTTTAGGAGTAAGACAACATTTTTTCTCAAGCCTTAGAACCAAAAGGTCTAATTAATTTCCCCCAGGAAACTGAATAGAATAATTCCTTGCTTCTGTGGTCCCCAACTTTATTGTTTAGAGAAAGGAAACACTTTCTTCCATGATTCTATTTGTTTTTCTGGCATCTTTCTTTATGGAAAATAGAAAATTTGAAACATCCTGTCTCTGCTGGGGCATCCTGTTACGAACGCATGTGTGTACTTATTAGACCATGTCTGTTTTGTTTACATCATACAACCAGCCATCGCACAGTCCTTGGACTGTCACAGGTACTTGGTAAATGTATCTGACTCTCTCAGTTTGGGGTTACTTGTTAGAATATTAGGGCTGTTGCACTGTCATTCTTATGTACAACCTGCAGGAAAGATATATTTTCCTTGAGACATTTTCCTGCTGAATTTTAAGCATGTAGCAAGTAATTATCTTAACCTGAAAATTTGTTTGTCAAACTACTTACTCATTTTCTTTCCTTTTTATTAATTGCCACAATTTTGGCTCAGAATATCTATATCACTAAGTTGGTGAGACATTTCCCTCTTATCTCACTGCCATTTTTACCAGGTCAGGAACCAAAGTACAAAGTCAGCAAAGCATTGGGAGCTGAAATGCACATCTGAGGAAGAGAATTTTAAAGGCATAAATGATTACTGACATGTGAATAAAATGTATCTCCCCCAAAATTTCAGCGAAGTATAACCTCACATATCTGGGAAAGACATCTGGCTTCAAGATGGCGTACAAGTTTATACGAGGAGACTGAAAAAAGATTAAACCTTGATGTATTAAAAATTCCGATCCTGCATGTGTATTAACATTTTAAAGCAAACCACTATTGTAGAAATAGACTGTAAAACATACAGAGAAGTAAATGGAACAAAGAAAATGTAATCAGGCCAATAAAAGACAGAAATGTTAAAAATGAGCAGGCAAAAGAGAGTACCATAAATATGAAACATGAAACAAAATGGCAAGAATAAGCTTGAATAAATTAACAATAACAAAATAGTGTTTGGCTAAAGAATATTTGTTGTTTGTGTCAGAAATAAAGCTACATTTTATTTTCCAGACACATATCTGAAACAAAGTGACACAGGATGATGGAAAAAAAATATCTAGCAAGTACTAACATAGAGAAAATAACTCAAGGCAGAAAGCATTAAAAGGACCAAGGTAAGGCATCCTTTTTTTCCGTAAAAGGAACCCTCCACCTTAAAATAATACCATAGCCATGGTCCTTACAAAATAAACTCATAAAATACAATGGAAAAAATGACAAAAAAGTTATATTGACAGATTTTAAAATATCTCTCTCAGATTAATAACCATGAAGTAAATAAAACTCTAGATGTTTTAGATATTATAAATGCTGCTACTGCTGCGAAGTTGCTTCAGTCGTGTCCGACTCTGTACGACCCCATAGACGGCAGCCCACCAGGCTCCCCCGTCCCTGGGATTCTCCAGGCAAGAATACTGGAGTTTGATCTAATTGGTAGTTACTCAGAATTATTTGCACATAAAATAGATGCTATAGTTTTTTAAGCATTCAAGAATTTTAAAAGACTTTAAAAGTAATCATGAAGTAACCCAGAAAGAAAAACACCAATAGAGTATACTTACACATATATATGGAATTTAAAAAGATGGTAATGATAAACCTGTACGCGAGACAGCAAAAGAGACACAGATGTATAGAACAGCCTTTTGGACTCTGTGGGAGAGGGAGAGGGTGGGATGATTTGGGAGAGTGGCAGTGTAACATGTATGATATCATAAGTGAAACAAATCGCCAGTCTAGGTTCGATGCAGGATGCAGGATGCTTGGAACTGATGCACGGGGATAATCCAGAGAGAGGGTGTGGGGCGGGAGGGGGGAGGTGGGGATAGGGATTGGGAGTTCATGTACACTCGTGGCTGATTCATGTCAATGTATAGCAAAACGAATTCAGTATTGTAAAGCAAAACAAACTAAAAAATAAAAATTAATT
>SJXQ01010593.1:331265-367143 GCA_006408695.1 Aepyceros melampus
TTTGGACTCTGTGGGAGAGGGAGAGGGTGGGATGAGTTGGCAGAGTGGCAATGTAACATGTATGATATCATAAGTGAAACAAATCGCCAGTCTAGGTTCGATGCAGGATGCAGGATGCTTGGAACTGATGCACGGGGATAATCCAGAGAGAGGGTGTGGGGCGGGAGGGGGGAGGTGGGGGTCGGGATTGGGAGTTTATGTACACTCGTGGCTGATTCATGTCAATGTATAGCAAAATGAATACAGTATTGTAAAGCAAAACAAACTATAAAATAAAAATTAATTAGAAAAAAATAAAAGTAATCATGTATTAGAGTCATAATTTGAAAAATTTTTTCCAAAAATTGAGAAACCAATGAATCTTATGCCTTGACGAAAATGGAATAAATATAAAGATCTGATGTGCATGTGCTCAGTCACTCAGACAACAAAACGAAAGCCAAACATCTTGTGCAATAGCAATGTTGTAAAATAAACTTGAAAAAAAAGTGATGGGTCAAAGAGAACATCAAAATGAAATTGTTAATATTTAGATTTAGAATAAATAATGGCTAACTACTTATGTATAAACAGTGTGGGACATTTTAGCCTTGAGAAAAATGTAGAACTTAAATATATTAGAAAATAAAAAAATAAACAATAAGTAAACTGAGAGTTCCCTTTTGATTAGCATGTAGGATGCTTGTGATATAATTCTGCTTCCGTGGTGACACCAACAGCAATAGCCACTTCTTAGGTGAAGAACAAACCCTTCATAGGTGTGTACGGCGCTGAGGAAAATTCTACAGCTGGAGGTGAACATCTTGCCTGAGTTCAACCAGGTCAAAAATCAGTCTGCTTGAGATGGACTGTTCTTTTTCTGTTGCTAAGTCGTGTACAACTCTGCAGTCCCATGGACTGCAACACACCAGGCTTCCCTGTCCTTCACTGTCTCCTGAAGTTTTCGCAAACTCGTAACCATTGAGTGGGTGATGCCATCCAACCACTTCATCCTCTGTGGCCCCCTCCTCCTCCTGCCCTCAGTCTTCCTCAGCATCAGGAATGAGGAGGAGTCAATTGGGTTGGGGAAACATATTAAGATCTGGAGTCCTAATTGCCCAAATGAATTGATTAATCCAACAATTTTATCAATACATGTTCTCTCCTCCCAAATTCTACAAAAAAAATAAAAGTGGAGAGGGGGTTCAAAGTGGAGGGACACTGTTTCATGCATTCATGTGTTAATTGGATTCTAAGACCCTAACTAAGTTGAATTCAAGTGAAAGTGAAGTCGCTCAGTCGTGTCCGACTCTTTGCGACCCAGTGGACGTAGCCTATCAGGCTCCTTCCTCCACGGGATTCTCCAGGCATGAATACTGGAGTGGGTTGCCATTTCCTTCTCCAGGGGATCTTCCCAACCCAGGGATCGAACCAGAGTCTGCTGCATTGAGGGCAGACACTTTAACCTCTGAGATTCAAAGGTGAACTAAATGACTCAAAAGTACAGTTACCCTCTCCCAGGTCAGAAAGTGACTATACTGAAAAACAGATGTGTGAGAGAGGTTAGATGCAGAGAACACAACTGGAGAAACTAACCTAATCAAAAGTGAGGAATAGCATAAGACCAACTTGACCCTTAAGAATTTAAATAATCAATAATAATCTTAGCTACCACAGAAGAAAGACTTTCGTAGTCTCTGAGGGGAAAAAAAAAAAAAAAAACTCTGCAAAATCTTACACTCAGTCTCCATTGTCCCTGTATACACAAAGTCTGGAGTAAAACAAAAATTTATGAGACAGGCACAGATGCACCTTTAATTCTTTAGATATGGTTTTCTTTTGTTCTTTGAATATATTTAAAATAGCTCATTTAAAGTTTTTGTCTAGTAAATCCAGTGACTTAGTACCCTCAGGGGAGACTTTTATCAATTGATTTTTTTTTTCCTCCAAGTATGAGCCATACTTTCTCATTTCTCTACATGTTTTATTAATTTCTTTTGAAAACTAGACATTTAAACATTAAGAAGTTTGTCATTGTTGTTTGCAGTTGTTTTGTTATTGTCTTTTTGTTGTTTGCTTGTTTAGCAGCTTTCCTGGATAAATTCTTTTAGGTCTATATTCTTTTCAGCGTGTGGCCAGCGATGTCTGTGCTCAGTTAGCTTAATGGCTAGCTAATGACTGGACAAAGATTTCTTTTAATGCATGAAGCAACAAGTCTTTCAGATTATGAACAAAGTCTTTGTGTGGTTTGGGGGAGGCACTGATTTAATGTCAGACATGAAGTTTACAAGTCTACCTTAACTTTTATTTCCTATGTGTGCAGAACTTCACATTCAGAGGTGGAGAGCTTAGGCCCTCTCAGCTCTTTCATAGCTGTTCCCAGAGCCTTTTGCATGCACGTGGCCTTCCAGATTTCTAGGAATATTTTAGAGCTTTCCAAAGTCATCTACATATATCTCATTCAAAAGTTTCCCTTTTGAGATTTTTGATCTGTTTGATGTTTGTGTCCATTTCCATTGCTACCTAAGCAGTTGGGATATTAAACAACTGTGGCTGATTGTTTCTGACAAATATCTCTAGGGAAAAGGCTCTCTACATTGGGTCAGCTCTGTGTCAGGCCAAAGAAAGATAAGCCTTACTGTTGGGATTGCCCAGAAAACTACCAGACAGGTCGAATAATGACACTTATCTGGCAATTGGGTTTTAAATGTGATTGCACTGTTATTTCACCTGTAAAAGGTGAAAGCTGTTGCTTTCAGTAAGCTGGTGGAGCATTGGTTTTCAGAGCTACTGTGGGGTTGATGAAGAGTCACAAGACTAGGAGAAGTAAAAATAGCACAAAGTTCACTGTTATTATGAAGATTCAGCCAATTTTCTTGAATAAACAACTTACAGGTTATTGAATGTCTGTGGCTAATTTACACATTTCTGAAAATGTTGATTTTGACAAGTTTGTATGTTATCACTGCTTTTAAGAAGAAGATTGTTGGAGCTCCTTATTACACCATTCTTGACATCTGGTAAAGACTTCTTAGACTTGATACCAAAAAGCGTGATGCATAAAATTTTAAAAATTGATTATCAAAATTAAATTTTTTGTTCTGTGGAAGACTTTGTTAAGAGGATAATAAAACACATCACACAGTGAGAGAAATATCTGTGAAGCACATACCTGATAAAGGACTTGCATCTAGGACATAAAGAACTCTCAAACTTCAATATTTAAAAAACATCAATCAAATTAGAAAGAGGGCAAAAGTCTGGAACTGACACTTTTCAAAAGAAAATATGAAAATTGAAAATAAGTGCATAAAAATATGTTCAGCATCATTAGTTCAGTTCAGTTCAGTCGCTCAGTCGTGTCCGACTTTTTCAACCCCATGAATCGCAGCATGCCAGGCCCCCCTGTCCATCACCATCTCCCGGAGCTCACCCAGACCCACGCCCATGGAGTCAGTGATGCCATCCAGCTATCTCATCCTTGGTCGTCCCCTTCTCCTCCTGCCCCCAATCCCTCACAGCATCAGAGTCTTTTCCAATGAGTCAACTCTTCTCATGAGGTGGCCAAAGTACTGGAATTTCAGCTTTAGTATCATTCCTTTCAGAGAAATCCCAGGGCTGATCTCCTTTAGAATGGACTGGTTGGATCTCCTTGCAGTCCAAGGGACTCTCAAAAGTCTTCTCCAACACCACAGT
Organism: Aepyceros melampus; assembly: GCA_006408695.1. Lineage (NCBI taxonomy): Eukaryota > Metazoa > Chordata > Mammalia > Artiodactyla > Bovidae > Aepyceros > Aepyceros melampus. Next base: position 334,941 of record SJXQ01010593.1, read on the forward strand.
TCAAAAGCATCAATTCTTCGACGCTCAGCCTTCTTTACAGTCCAACTCTCACATCCATACATGACCACAGGAAAAACCATAGCCTTGGCTAGACGGACCTTAGTCAGCAAAGTAATATCTCTGCTTTTGAATATGCTATCTAGGTTGGTCATAACTTTTCTTCCAAGGAGTAAGCGTCTTTTAATTTCACGGCTGCAGTCACCATCTGCAGTGATTTTGGAGCCCAGAAAAATAAAGTCTGACACTGTTTCTACTGTTTCCCCATCTATTTCCCATGAAGTGATGGGACTGGATACCATGATCTTCGTTTTCTGAATGTTGAGCTTTAAGCCAACTTTTTCACTCTCCTCTTTCACTTTCATCAAGAGGCTTTTTTAGTTCCTCTTCACTTTCTGCCATAAGGGTGATGTCATCTGCATATCTGAGGTGATTGATATTTCTCCCAGCAATCTTGATTCCAGCTTGTGTTTCTTCCAGTCCAGCATTTCTCATGATGTACTCTGTATACAAGTTAAATAAGCAGGGTGACAATATACAGCCTCGACATACTCCTTTTCCTATTTGGAACCAGTCTGTTGTACCATGTCCAGTTCTAACTGTTGCTTCCTGACTTGCATATAGGTTTCTCAAGAGGCAGGTCCAGTGGTCTGGTATTCTCGTCTCTTTCAGAATTGTCCACAATTGATTGTGATCCACACATCAAAGGCTTTGGCATAGTCAATGAAGCAGAAATAGTTAAATAAATGCAAATTAAAACCAACTGCCAGAAGAACCAAGTTAAAAATAGTGATAATACCAATTAGTGAGGATGTTGAAAACCAAATATCTCTTACATCTCTAATAGGAATATAAAATATTGCAAGCACTCTGGAAAAGAGTCTCCTAGTTCCCTTTAAAATTAAAAAATGCATTACCACATGATCTAAAAATGGCATATGTATTGTATACATATGCCAAAGTAATGAAAACTCTTTTCCTTGTAAAAACTTGGACATGAATATTCTTAGCAGCTTTAAATACAGTAGTCCCAAACCAGAAATGTCCAAATGTTCTACATCCAATTAATTATTGTATGATTAAGAAAGTAAGATGCATCTCTGCCATAGAACACTACTCAGGAATAACTTGCTATTGAAAGCTGCAAAAAAAAAAAAAAAAAAGAAAGCTGCAATAACTTGCATGAACGTGAAGGACATTATGTTGAGAAAAACATCTAATACCAAAAGGATATATACTGCATGGTTCCATTCATATAACACTCGTGAAGTAGCAAACAGATGGATGCAGAACAAATTAGTGATTGTTGAAGGTTGAGATGCAGAGGCAGGAGTGAGTGTGGCTGTAAAAAAGTTGAATAGAGGAGTCTTATCATAATGGTTCAATTAAGTATCCTGATTGTTGTAGTGATTACTTATGTATGTGATAGAACTGTGCAGAGCTATATCCCCTTCCTCCCACACATAAATGAATGTGCTTATAACTGGTGAAATCTGAATAAGCTCTAAGAGTTGTACCAGTGATAGTGCCAAATTACAAATAAAATATTAGCCAATCAAATCAAGCAATGTGTTAAAAGGACAATGTATTACAAACATAGAGAGGATAATCAGCTATCTACTAAATACTCAGCTTCCTTCCTCCCTAGTAACAATCCCCTCATTTTAATCCAATCACTAATATAACCAGCTTAAAAATTATATTTCTCTCAATCTTTTGGAGGTGGATTGATAACAAAATGTGAAGAGAAACTTAGGGTTAGGACTTCTGGGAAACTACCATTACTCAAATCCCTTCCCTGCAACTCCCCCCCTCATTTTTCCTGCCTCTAATGAGGACATGATGCTTACATTTCTAGTGGTAATCTTGGGATTACAAGGAAAAACAAGAAGACAGAGACTTCCACCCTTATATCCTTAAACTGCTGAACCAGTGCCAGCAACTGCTTTACTCTAGACCTGATTATGTCGGGAATATGAGCCCTTGTGTATTTAATTCACCATAGCCAGGTCTCTCATACTAGTAGCTGAATGCAATGCTTTATGATATACTGACCAAGAAAGCTTATCCATGCATTGAAAAGATGGGTCAAATGAGAAACTCTATCAAGGTAATTTTTTTTGTTAACAGACTTGAGGAGAAAATTATATGATTATTTGCATGTATGTTGATTAAGAATTTTATAAAATCTAACATACATTCATGGTAACAACTCAAAAAATGAGAAGTAGAAATTTTCTTAATTCAGTAAAAACTGATGCAAAAATCACATTTAATAATGAAATATTAAACACATGCTCAGTAACAGCAGAAATAAGAACAGAATTTCTTTGACCATTTCTATTATTGATTGTTATACGGGAGACTAAAAGTAAAATAGCAAAAGAAAAAAAATGGCTCAAAGATTACAAAGATAATGTTCTTCCTAGAACATTTAAGAGAATCAACTAATACACAATGGAATTGATTTAAAAAACTCAGCAAGTTGGCTGGATAAAATTTGCCATGCAAAATCAATTTAGTTTTCATCAGTAAAAAACTAAAAATCAAAATATATTATAAGAACAGTTACAACAGTAACAGAAAGTTAAAATCCCTGGTTTTAAAAAAAAATGCAAGATGTTTACAGAGAAAGTAATAAAACCTTATTCAGTGATACATATAGATATAACTAAAAGGAGAAATAGCATGTTCATACATGGCAAAATTCAATATTAGGAAAAATATCAGTCCTCTCCAAATCAATTAGTCATAGAAATGTATATAAAAACAAAGTGAGATTATTTTATGCAAAAGTTTTAAAAAGTCTGGTAATTGTCACGAAAAAAATGTAGAAAGCAGATTCATTCTAAGCTATTTTTAGAGTATGAAAACATTGATTTACTCACATTAGGTAGAAATTTGGAAGTATAATTAAAAGTAAATTTTGCAAGCCTGTGACCTTGCAATTCTATTTCTAGATATCTGCCTGAGGGCAAAAGAATGTCTGCTGCAGCATTATTTAAATTATCAAAATATTAAAAACAAACTACATGACTTTCCAAAGAAGTTTAAGAGACAAAACGTACATTTTATGGAATACTGTCTATGAATTAAAATATACAATCTATAACTATCAACATAGATTACACTAAAAGTTTTATATTGTACAGTTCATGGAATATGATAACCTTTAAATAAAAACAAATAGATAAAATAATTTAAAACAGCATACACATACACTAATTGAAGTTTTCTTAAAAAAGGAGATATGCACCAAAGACATAATATTGATTACATAGAGGAATGGGAAATGATACTATGACTGAGGAAGTCAAAGTGGACTTTAGACTTTAGATATAATGTTTTTGAAAATGTAAAAGGAAATTGTAATTATATCTTAGTTGTGCAATTAAAAATTAATTTTAAAAGTCTGGTAAATATTTGTATAAGTGGACTTTGATGGTGATCAGTTAAAAGGTAGAACAAAATTCTGGGTCATGCTGGATTAATACAGGTATACTTATCAGAGATTTGCATTGGACACATGCTTAGGAGCATGTATAGGCACATATAGCACAAATAAATCAACCAAACAATATACTAAGTGCTATGACGGGGTTGGGAATAATGAAGAGGAAGTTGCTGGCATTTTCTTAGGAAATATGAGGAGGTAAATTCAAATTTTGAAATTTTTTTTGAAGGGAAAAAAAATTTAAATCAAGAGCTCAGAGTGAGCAGAGTGAATGCAGGTCAGGCGAGCAGCCTGTACCAAAGATGTGACTCTAGGAGGGTTTGACATGTCTGAAGGATAGTATTTGTAGGCTTGACTGTGTATGGAGAGCAAAAGTTGTGGGGGCTGTAAAGAGAGCAAAGGCTAGAGATTAAATGTCGGTGCCAGATTGTGGGATCTTTCTGCACAGAAATATATATGTTGTTTTCCTGATCTCTAAGCCTCTCCCTAAATTTTCTCTACTGGTTTTACCTATTCTTAAGTTTCTACCTAAAATCCCATGGTACTTTCCTCACCTACCTCAATCCATTTTGAGTTTTTCAGAATGTTTTTAGTGCTTGTAGTCTATATACATCATTTTAATACTTACGTGTCTTCATTTCAAAAAAATTAAATTGAGTTATATGTCTGCCATGTATCCTGAAATCACTAAAATGGGTGTTAGGATCATAATGGATGACTATATTTTCTGAGTTGAACTGAGAGGAGATAAAGTGGTACTTTCTAGGCTCTCCAACAAAATTAGCCTTTAACATGGGCAACAGTGTACAAAGAGTAAGGCTGCAAGAAGTAATTCATTTCAGTATCCATTTTGCTTATTAGCTCTGTTGCTTTGAAGTGTTGTTACTTTCTTTGTCATTCATTTTCATCTATAAAGTAGGGATGATACTAACACATTTAATTTGTTGGCTTTTTGCAATATACTATGAACATTGCTAAGGTGGTGTTGTTTTTTCTTTTTTCAACACATAAGAGGTACAAACTGGCACCATAACACTTACATATAATAATTGTTACATTTCTTTAGTTTTCTAAAGCAAATCAGTTCTGCCAGGGTTTGAAGAACCACCCACAACCCTTGGGACTGATATAAACCTGAGGTTTAGTCTAGAGAAGCTGGACTTAGTCTGTATATACATCATTATATGTGCTTATTATTCAATTTTAGAGACCCATTTAAAGGCAGGTGACTTTGCAGCTTAAGGAATGCCCTCCATTCTTTCAATACCAAATTCAGCTTCTGACATTTACTGTAAGCCAGTGGTTCTCCACAGGGTGAAGGGGATGTGGCCCTTCAGAGGCATTTGGCAATAATAAGAGACATTTTTAGTCGTCACAGTTTGGAGGGGAGGTGCTAATGGCATCTAGTGAGTATAATTCAGGGATGCTGCTAAACATGTGGCAATGCCAGAACAGCTCCTGACAACAAAGAATTATCCAGCCCAATATATCAACAGACCAAGGCTGAGAAACTGCTCTGAGGCTTAGCGATGATACTGTGGACAGAACCATGGGGATTTTGCTGTTTGCTGAGAACTAAGGAGTATAACCAGAACTCAGTAGGTCACAGAACCTGCTAGGATTCCACCTGATTTAGACAGAGTTCCAACTATTTCTTCCTTCTACCTCAAAATGCTCTAACTTCCCTCCATCCTCACAATTATGATGTAATTGCATGTTTCTCTATTTAAAAAAAAAATTTGGTTCTTTCAAACAAGGACTGGTTTGAGAAATTTTAAGAATGTATCTTGAAACCCAAAGAAGGTGGTTAGGAAGCCTAGAATATGGCTGTCCATCCTACCTCGGGAAAAATAAGATTAGAATTAATATCTCATTAAACGATCCTATAACATTTTTCAAAACAGAAAACTGAGATTTTGCAGACATAAGGTCACTTGTCTAAGACAACTAAGTTATGAAAAAGCTAGAGCCAGTTAACTGAAACCTAAGCTTAGCAGTTTTCTTCAATAAGAAAAGATCTTATTTAACTATGAAGTTGATCGATGGCCTGAAGTCACTTTCAAAGTCACTTTGTCCAGGTAAACTTAAAACAGATGGAAGGTAATGCAGGTTGCCCTGTAGCACGTGTTTTATTTTAAAGTATTTTAGTGAAATATAATATATCAAAAGTACACATATCATATGTGTAGGCTTGATGAATTGTTACAAATTGAATCTACCTACATAACCAGTAAGCAGATGCAGTAACAGTATATTACCAGCACCTCAGAAGCCCTATTAAGGTCCCTTTCAGTCATGAATCTCTTCTCTCCTCATAGTGTAACACTGGTTTTCATATTTAGATAAACTGCAGGTGCCCTCAAAAGCCTGTAACGATACTAACAATACCCAATTCTATTTTTTTGCATATTTGAAAAAACAAGTATTGTTGATTTACAACGTTGTGTTAGTTTCAAGTGTACAGCCCAGTGATTCACTTATACGTATACATACCTACACATATTATTTTTTCTTATAAGTTATTACAGAATATTGAGTATAGTTTCCTGTGCTATACAGTAGATCTTTGTAAGTTATCTAGTTCATACATAGTAGTGTGTATAGGTTAATCTCATCTTCTTAATTTATACTCCCCCACCTCTATCCCCTTTGGTAAACTTAGGTTTTTTTTTAAATGTCTGTGGGTCTATTTCTGCTTTGGAAATAAGTTCTTTGTATTTTTGTTTTAGATTTCACATGTCTTGGCTATTGTAAATAATGCTGCTTTGAATATTGGGGTGCAAGTATCTTTGAATTATAGTTTTCTCCAAATATATGCCCAGGAGTGGGATTGCAGAATCATATGGCAGCTCTATTTTTAGTTTTTTGGAGAAACACCATACCATTCTGCAAAGTGGCTGTACCAATTTATATTTCCACCAACAGTGTAGGAAGCTTCCTTTTTCTTCACATCCTCTCCAGAACTTATTATTTGTAGACTTTTTGATGATGGTCATTCTGACTAATGTGGGGTGATACCTCATAGATTTGATTTTCATTTCTCTAATAATTAGTGATGTTGAGCATCTTTTCATGTGCCTGTTGGCCATCTGTATATCTTTGGGGGAAATGTCGATTTAGATCTTCTGTCTACTTTTTGATTGAGTTGTCTGGTTTTTGACATTGAGTTGTATGAGCTGCTTGTGTATTTTGGAAATTAATCCTTTGTTTGCTGCATCATTTACAAATCTTTTCTCCCATTCTGTGGGCCGTCTCTTCACTTTCTTTATGGTTTCCTTGGCTGTGCAAAAGCTTTTAATTTTAATTAGCTCTCATTTGTTTATTCCCAATTATATTTTCTCTATTTTTCATCTCTCTGTTTTTTACTCCTCCCTCCCACTGCCCCATTTTTTCTCTTCTTTTTCCTTCTCCCTCCCTTCATTCCTTTAACTTTGGCTACCACCATTTACTAAATATTTTTTTCCATTATTCTTAATAAACTTGGGCCAATATAAAGTAGAGAACTATTATGGTAGAAGAAAAATACTTCAAAGTTATGCCACAATCACAGTAATGTTGACTGCTCATCTATATCCAATATTACTAAGCACCTGGGTTCTATGGAAGTTGGCATTACAAATATGATTTTTAGAATGAAATCTGGAAGAAAACCACGTACACTGCCAAAAACAGCAAACAGGGAAGTAGCCAACTGTATTTAAACTAACAAAAAACTCCTGTCCCTCTTGGGTTCTATCTTCAATGATGCTTGCGAGTGTAGTGTGTTTAACATTAAAGATAAATAATTTATCACTTTTAAACATACATAAACCAATTTTGCCCTCCTGTAGTAAAGCTTGGTAAAATTTAGCTACTTAGGGAACTGGTGTAGTATTTGAATTATAGATCATATGAGCCTATTTTTTAAATAGTGAGACTAAGGAATAGAAGAAGTAGGCTTTACAGCTGTTTTATAAATTAATTATTTTGCAATAGAGCTTTATGCTAGGTACTGTTATGTTCCACAGGGTGAATTTAATGAGTGAGATACCCAAATCTGGGGAATAATCAGCCACATGAAATTGAAGTTTTCCTTGTTTGTTTAAAAAACTCAACCTCATTTCCAAGTACATTCAGTCCTTCAAACTAAGTGAAAAACCCTACCAAACAGAGATCTTGCTGATTCCAAGGAAGAAAGACACATCTATCTGTAATTATTTAATAGCAAATTAATTGCCTCAGTAGTACAAATGGTTACTACCACAGTATTTGAAAACAGTTGCAAATAGATTAAACATTTCTAGAATCTTCTTTAGCTGTGAATTTGCTAACCCTGTCCTTTTTTCACAGATAATGCAAAATATGAGCTTTAGTATAATTTCCATATATCTGGATTAGCAAAGTTCTATCAAGTGAAATAGTCTTATAAAAGTCTGGGGAAATTACCACACATTCAAAGCCTGTGCTTGGTCATATCAACAAATCAGCTGTTTTTCAGTTGATTTAGCTTCTAAGTCCATTTTAACGTGGCACAATCTACTTAATGAACTGTGCTGTGATTGAATGGACTATTAAGATAGCTCCAAATTGTCCAAATTTGAATCTGGTCTTTTCTCATTGTAATGTGAGGAAGATTTATTTATTTGTCCCTGCAAAACTTTAAAATATGTATACTTTTGGAGTACAGTACTTCTACCAAATATGTTTATGAAATAGAAATTATCCTGCTTCATGATTACTTGTCAATGCTCATTGGACATTCTTCTCCAGTATTTTTTATTGTTGTTCCAACTGGGATTTTGATTAACCACTCAACCGATGGCTTAATATAGGATAAAACTGAGCAGTTATTCCTAAGTTATTTCTTAGTTATTTCTAAGCAGATATTCTCAGAAGAAACAAAACTTTTCCTCATGGTTCATAGGTACCTTATCAAATAACCTCTCATTTTTCAAAAATAACAGAAAATTTACACTAAAGAATAATTCTATAATTTCTTGAAACAATTTTTTGTTCTCAGCTTGTAATACATGAATATTTTAAAGACAAATACCGATGCATTATGGACTTCCCAGGTGGTGCTAGTGGTAAAGAGCCCTCCTGCCAATGCAGGAAACAAAAGAGATGAAGGTTCCTCGGTTGGGAAGATTCCTCAGAGGAGGGCATGGCAACCTACTCCAGTGTTTTTGCCTGGAAAATCACAGGGACAGAGAAGCCTGGCAGGCTACAGTCCATGGGGTCTCAAAGAGTTGGACATGACTGAAGTGACTTAACACACATGCAAGCACCCATCAATGCATTATATTTAAGGCAATATAATTTGAATTCAGGTTTTCAAGAAGGAGAGACATCAGCCTTTAACAAGATTTTTCTGAGGCAAAAATTGGGATTATATATATGAAAGTATTTTGAAAGTGCTTAAAATCAATGCTAATGTTCCATATTGTCCTGTGGCTTTGGCCGCCTTCCCAGCCTAGAATGAAATTTAACAAGCCTGGTATTATCTGTCACAGCTGGAATCAATCTTCTCAGTTAACTAGCCAGTGACATAGGAAGCCGCCCCCTCCCCGAGAAAATGGGACAAATTTACAAATGCTGGATTTGAAAAAGAACTTCAGGAAAGCTCCTGAGACTATGGCCTGACCTGAGCATGGGAGGGTTGAAAAGACCCCAGAATTTGGGGACTTGGGTAGTGATAGTATTCACAGCATTTCAGTTTAATGTATTTTGTAGTTTTGCCTAAGGATGGTCCAGAGGAGATGGTTTCCCTATGTTTCACTGTATGATTACACTGAACAGAACTAACAAGATGTCTCATCTATTCATTACTCACAGAATGGGTTCTTGATAAGTACTTGACTGGGCAATAAAGAAAATAAAGGTGTATAACTCATTCATTTTTCAATTTTCATTAGTAAGATATTTCAGAAAATGTCCTCTCTATTTCATCCTCTCCCTTTCTTTGGGTTCTCAGAAATAAATTGATTTACATGAACGAAGTTATCTAAACCAAATGCTTTAGAGTGAATTAGTTTAGTAGATAGTCTAATTCATTCTTGTCCATTTTTCAAATACTAATAGTATTAACTGAAATTGGCAGCACTATGTGTATGTATTAATATACATGTGAATTATAACCATTCAATTCATACTTTAATTCTATTAACAAATATGACTTAAATGAAATGGGAAAAACTCTCCTAAATTTCTAGACATTAAACTATTGCTTATATTGAGAGGAAAAACCCGAAGCCATTTTATTTCCTTTTTCAAATGTTTTATTTTTCCTTTTTTGGCATTTGCCTGCATATAAATATAGAAGCTCTTTCTGTTTTATTTGAATAATAGTCTTCTCATTTTGTGCTTCATGAATATTTTTCTCATAATCCTCATTATACAAATTTCCATGTTAAAATTCAGTTTAGTTATTTTGCTTACATCTCATGTTATTTTAAAGACTTCTTTCTGAAAATGCATTTAGCTCAGCAATGTTAATGAAAGACTGTATTATAGGCATTTGCAGAAGCATCTGTAAATCATGAGATATGATGAAAATGTTTCACAAATACATATTCATGATTAATTTAATGACATGACAAGATAGCTTAAATCAGATACCTATTTATTATGAATAATTAACACTGTTTCTCTATTAAACACACAAGCTTAACCCCCTAAAATTTCTAGCCAGGATTCACAAAGAGTAAATTAATATGCTGTAATTATCTTTGTTGAAGTTTTTCTCTGCCTGACCACATAGGAAAGAATGAATTTTTATAAGAAAATTACCCCTAGAATGTGAATCTATCCACTACTTTTATACTCATTAACATCTCTTAAAATTGGCTGTTATCAAACAACCCAGCATTGACTACCTGGAACGGAACACAACACACACCACACCACACCGCAACAGGAGCCTCCCCTGTAGCATCCTGCTGGACTTGTTATTACTGAAATCAAGCAGATGGTGGCACTCTCCTCCACTAAACTCTCAACAGGATCAACCAGATGGATGTTTGTGAGCAGCAAGCAAGGATAGGAAAAGGATTATTTGAAGGGCTCTTGCCATTCAGGGTTTCACTTTAGCTACAGTAAAACCAGGCTTTTTATTTTCTCCTTCATTCTGAATCTCTGCACTGGGGCTCTTTAAAATTCTTCCCTAAGCAATTCATACTCTCCTTGATGACAGTACTTCTCAAATTGGACAGCTTTTGTGTTACCTGCTTTACTCCCCCACCTGCCCTTTCTCTTCTTTTATGTTAGAAAATCATATCTCTTTTATTAAAAAAACATGAACTCCATCTGGTCATGATGAAGGTTGCTTCTTTCTATGCTTCATCAAAGAAGAGCTGTGTATGATTTGATTTTGTCCTGTGATGCAAAATCTCCTTTATTGTTCCATCTCTCTCTCTCACTTTTCCCTCCTTTCTTCCCTCCTTCTCCCTTCCTCCTCCCTCCCTCCTTCCTCTCCTTCTTCCTCTTTTTTTCCTTTTTTAATTTTGTTCTCTGAGGTGAAATACGTTGAGGGTTAGTTGAATAATGACCACCCAAGTATGTCCATCTCATAATCCCTGGAACCTGTATTGTTGTTGTTGTTCAGTTACTAAGTCGTGTCTGACTCTGCATGCCTGTGGACTGCAGTGCGCCAGGCTTCCCTGTCCTTCACTATCTCCAGAGTTTGCTCAAACTCAAGCCCATTGAGTTGGTGAGACCAACTCTTCCCCTGTTGCTCCCTTCTCCTGTTGCTTTCAGTCTTTCCCATCATTGAGGTCTTTTCCAATGAGTCAGTTCTTCGCATCAGGTGGCCAAACTATTGGAGCTTCAGTTTCAGCATTAGTCCTTCCAATGAATTTTCAGGGTTGATTTCCTTTAGGGCTGACTGGTTTGATCTTCTTGCAGTCCAAACCAGCATCACAATTCAAACCTGTATTTCCTTATATGGTAAGAAAATCTTTATAGATGTGAATGAATAAAGATTCTTGAGATGGAGAGATCACCCTGGGTTATTCAGCCAGCACACTGTCATCGTAACGGTCTTTGTAAGAGGCACACAGGAGTTAGAGGTGAAGATATTGTGAAAATGGAAGTAGAGAGATGTACTTTGAAGTGGAGGAAGGGGCCATAAGACAAGGAATACAGGAAGTCACTACAGCTGAAAAAGGCACGGGAACCAATTCTCCCCTCAGAACTTCATGAAGCAACCAGGCCTGTCAACATCTTGACCAGTGAAACTGCCTTCTGACTTCTGACCTTCAGAATTGTAAGCATATGCTTGTGTTTTTTAAACCACTGAGTTTGTGGAAATTTGTAATAGTAGTAATACCAATCTAACACAGCTTTCAAGGAGAAAAATAAATACATCGAGAATCTGTTATTATTACACAAACTGTTTAAGACAAAAAAATCTATTAGAGACTAAACATTGACTACTGAGTAAAACTTTTTCCTCCCAAACAGGGAATTTAATCCAGCACTCAGAGCCTGGGTAGGATCTTGGCAGGAAATTCAGGTAGGAGAAAGCGGGTAGAGTTTCAAAGGCAAAGTGCCATGAACCGTCACTGCCCCATATGAGGAAAGGGACATCTCTGAGTGACATGTTCTGGCTCTAGGACCGGGTTTATGAGCTGAGTAAGCACTGGGCTAGCTGGTGGTGGTCTGCTGGGAATGCGTCGGCTGTCTGCATCTGACAGCCTCTACCCATCTTGTGACGTGCCCAAACCAACATGCATCTCCCACTCTGGTCTGCGCTAGTGTCAGTGACAGAGGGGTAAGATGACAGGTATGGAGCCAACAGGGTGGACGAGCGCCATACTTACAGTGCTAGCAACTCTGCCAGAAAGAAGGCAGAAAAGCAGGAACGGGGCAAGGAATAGAAAGTGTAACAGTGTAACAGCTAATACTTAAAATACTACCTACTAGGAATTTTTAGGTACTCTGCACGTATTAAATCATTTATTGCCCACAATTCTATTTGGGAAATACTATAATCACCCCCATTTTATAGATAAAGAACTTAGGGCCTGGAGAAGTTACATAATTTGTCCAAGGTCACAGAGCTTCTGGTCAAGCTAGATTCAAACTCAAGCCTATCTGATTTCAACACTGAGTGGTTGAAAAGAACTTGCTTTGAATTTGAATATCAGTCATTCTAATTTTATAACTTGTTTACTGTGTGGCAGTTACCACTGCTGCCGCTTTTAAAAGGGCTAGTCACATTTCCAGCTTAAAAGATTAGGAACAGTTCTCTCTGTTGAAAGACAAATTGAGGCATATTTTGACTGGCAACCCACTCCAATATTCTTGCCTGGAGAATCCCATGGTGGGCTACGTTCATGGGGTCACAGAGTCGGACATGACTGAGTGACTAAGCTTGAATAGAATGCTAGGTTTCTAATTTACCTTCACTCAAAACTTTGATGTAGTTCCACTTATTCTGTCATCTAGTATTACTGCTAAAAGTCCAGAAAGATTATTATCTTAGTGATTTAAAGGTAAGCTGAATAAGGCTTGAAACTTCTAATCCAGTTCTGGAATATAAAGAAATACTATGTTGTAAAAATAAAAAACAAACAGGAAAAATAACATGTGATACAGTATTAACTAAAGTACAGATTTTGCTCAAATTTTACAAAATTTTATGGTAGTGTCCATTATTTGTTTTCATACCTTATTCAACATTCCACACTGTATTTAGTCGCACTGAGTAGTTTCAGCTGCACGCAACAAACTCTGATAAATTGTTTTCATTTTTATTCTGTCACAAATATATTTTTAATTTTCTTTGTTATGCCTTTTTAGATACACCCATTATTTAAAAGTGGACATTTAATTTCCAAGTACATGGAGTTTTTAAAGTATCTTTGATATTAATTTCTCATTTAAATGATTTCTTCTCGGCCATTGTCCTCTGTGTTTTTCAGCTTTCTAACTTTGACGTTTTCAATGGCTAAGTCAAAGATGTTGCTTGGTAACTGTCACATTACACTTGAAAATATATGGGTTATTTTCAAATATCTTTTGACATTGATTTCTAACATAATTCCACAGTGATGAGAACAGACTCTGTGATTTCAGTACCTTTGGACTATTAAATTTTTGCCCCTTGTTGTATGTCCCTGGATATGTTCTAATGTCTCCTGGTTTATAGTCTATGGAAAGTTGAATCTGTATCTTGCTGTTGTGTGAAAATTGTATAAATCTTAATTATGTTGAATGGATTCATAGTGTTTTTCAGGTCTGTTATATTCTTTTACTTTTCTATATATTCTATTAATTTTTGAGAGTTTGATATTGAAACTTCAACTAAAAATTTTTATCTACTTAAAAAAATAGTTGTAATATATAGTGGAACATATGTAACTTTGTTTTGTATTTTCTAAGTCTCCTGTAAATGTGTTATCATAATTTAATAATTTAAAAAATAAAAAAAGAAAGAAAAATGCAACAATCAAAATTTTTTTTTGAAGTTTACTAGTGCAAAAATCTATGGCTAATTGATGTTGATGTATGACAGAAATCAAACCAATATTATAAAGGAATCATCAATCAATTAAAATAAATAAATGTAATTTTATAAATCTGTTGGAATCAGGCATCATCAAATCGAAAACATTTGGGAGCACTCCACTGAGGTGGGCTAGGAAAAGACTCTTAACATGGAAGAGGTGGAAGTAAAGCAAGGAAATTATTTGAATGGCTGTTGCTTAGTGGTTACCTTACTTGGGAGGGTTTACTTAGTCTTTTGTGATGGGTTGTCCCATTTCTATTTATTATCCTTGATGTATTGTAGGCTTGCTGTACTGTGCTTAATTGCTCAGTCCTGTCTGACACTTTGCGACCCTGTGGACTGTAGCCCTCCAAGCTCTTCTCTCAATGGGGATTCTCCAGGCCAGAATACTGGAGTGGGTAGCTGTTCCCTTCTCCAGTGGATCTTCCCAACCCAGGGATCGAACCCAGACCTCCCACATTGCAGGCAGACTCTTTACCGTCTAAGCCACCAGGGAAGCCCTGTTGCAGGCTTCGGTTTTGGACTGCTGAAGTAGGCTACTAAGGCACTGAAGGCACCTCAAATTCATGGCCTCTTTGTTTAATTAATGTAATATACTAGTTCAGTTCAGTTCAGTTGCTTAGTCATGTCTGACTCTTTGTGACCCCATGGACTGCATAATGCTCTATTCCAGTTCTTGTATCACAAGGTTTCATTCTTATCTTTATCTATATAAATTTGTTATAAGTATGTAGGATAAGAGAAACATGTTGGGTTTTGCTTCTTTTCCATTATATTCATAGCATGAAATTCATGGAGCTATATTTATATTTAGTGCCCAAACTCAAGGTTATAAATAGCAGAATTCATCATTACTTATATTTCTTTTCTGTTTAAAATCCAAAGTTTATGAATTTGCCTAAAAAGTCACAATTATGATCATTTAAATTTCCACTAAGACTGTGAGATATACCTGATGTTTTATCTGATCACAAAATATTCTTTAGATATGCATGCATGCTAAGTTGCTTCAGGTGTGTCCAGCTCTTTGCAACCCCAGGGACAATAGCACACCAGGCTCATCTGTCGTGGGATTCTCCAGGCAAGAATATTGGCGTGGATTACCGTGCCCTCCTCTAGGGGGTGTTCTCAACCCAGGGATCAAACCTGAGTCTCATGTTTCCTGCATTGGCAGGCAGTTCTTTACCACTAGCGCCACCTGGGAAGTGCCATTCTTCAAAGAAATGTAGATTATTTAATGGGCTTCCCTTGTAGCTCAGCTGGTAAAGAATCTGCCTGTAATGCGGGAAACCTGGGTTCAATCCCTGGGTTGGGAAGATTCCCTGGAGAAGGGAAAGGCTACCCACTCCAGTATTCTGGCCTGGAGAATTCCATGGAGTGTATGGGGTTGCAAAGAGTTGGACACAACTGAGTGACTTTCACTTTCAGACTATTTAATGGATAAGCCAACTTATGAACTTAGGGAGTAACACATTATTTCTCTGTTTCTTCCTGCCTTCTTAAGGAAGGCACATTGTATGGCAGTGGCAGTTATCATGCCCTTATCAAGACGAAGTTAGATGTATTCAGCAAGATAATAAAAAAAGACAAGGACCTCCTTCATAAAGTATCTATGTAATAGACACATTACTCATAGAAGGCAGAGCCCACCCATGATGGGGACCTACTATGAAAACTGTGTTTCCAAAGACAGAGGCACAAAGGTGGTAAAGGGACACAGACCACAGTATAAAAACAAGAGAAAGAAGTACCAAAAGGGAAGTGGCTGCTCTCCAGTGATTCTAATGGGAGAGATGGTCTCATAGTATACATAAGTCTAAGCTGAAGGACCATCACCTGTTAAGAAAATGACCATAAGTTTAAAAGAACAAAAAATAAAATTCAGATCTTCTCCATCCTTCTCCCACCCTACTAATCGCATTTGATTTGGAAAATAAAGCAAAACGGAATAAAAGGAATGTTTTGTACATGTTCAGGATTATCTCTTGGCTTGATTGCTAAAGCTATATATTCTTTGATTATCTTTTGTATCCTTTGCATTCTTGTGATTCTATGTGTAGAAGCAGAGCCAAGACTTTGTGAGGAGGTTAAGGGAGCATTGCTTTGATGATCAAGAGGCACTTGCTTTTAAAAAGAGCAGTCAAAACTGATTCAGACTTAAAAGCCTCCAAATTGAGTCAATGTTCCAGAATGCTTATGACACAACTATTCCATAAGAATGTTCACTGAGTTGAATATGTAAAGTCTTCCTGTGGTTGGTGACTAGTAGAAAATATGGAATTCATCTAGTAAGAATTTGAGCACATTCTGGAAACTTGGAAATATATGTACATGTCAGTGACACTCTCTTTTCTTCTTTTTAATTGGGCAAAACTGAGTTTATTAAACTTAATGCAGCAAGGAGAACTGTGTCTTGACAGTTTTAGTGGTGTCTAAAAAGGAGGACGTTATGGAAGGGTATTTATAGGACCTTTAGGGCCATGGCTAAGCAATTTTTTAAGTTTTCATTTTGAGATAATTATAGACTAGCATACAGTTATAAAAGATAACACAGAGATCCCACATGTCCTTTACCCAAGTGGTAACATCTTGCAAAACTATAGTATAAAATCACAGTCACTATAGTGATATTTATACAATTCACAAATCTTATTCAGATGTCTGCATCTGTCTTGTACTCATCTATGTGTCTTCATGTGCAATTTAATCACATGCATAGGTTCATAGATCAATCATCATAGTCAAGATACAGAATATTTATAATACCATAAGGATTTTTCCTGTTGCCTTTTCTAAACACGTATCACCTCCTTATTACCACATCACCTTACCATGACTTCAAGTGAAGTATGGAAACCTTACCTCTGTAGGTCCCTCACATTCCCTACACTTAAATATGGGGAAAGTCTTGAGTATCAGCTGGTGTTGTAATTTTTGTTTCATTTGTCAGATATGATTTATAAAACTGATAAGGAGAAGGATAGTCTGTACTTATATTACTTTTCTTTCCATTTTCTATCTTTGTTTTGTTCTCCCTATTGCTCCAAGATTCTTCCTTTTATCATTTCCTTTTGAAGAGTTTTCCTTTAGCTGTTCTTTGGTTGTTGTTGTGGTAGATGTATTTTTTATATTGAGGTATAATTGGCATACATCACTGTGTAAGCTTAAGATGTAGAACATAATGACTTACATACATAATCAAATGGTTTCTGCAATAGGTTCAGTGAATATGCATTATCTCATCTAGATTTTCTTCTTGTGATGAGAACTATTAGGGTTTACTCTCTTAATTTTTGTTTATAATGTACAGCAGTGTTAATTATTTTTATCATGTTGTACCTTATATCCCTAATACTTATTTATAACTGGAAGTTTGTAATTTTTGACTGCCTTCATCTAATCCCTCCCTCTCTCCTGCCTCAGGTAGCCACAAATCTAATCTCATTTGCAAAGAGTTTGTTTGTTTGAAGTATAATTGACCTACATCACTGTGTTAGTCCTTGGTACACAACAAGGTGAATCAATAGTTCTATACGTTGCAAAATGATCACCATGATAATTCCAGTTGTTACCTGTCACCATATGAAAATATTATGTAATTGTTGACTATATTCCCAACACTATACATTTCATACCTGACTTGTTTATTTTGTAATTGAAAGTTAGTACCCCTTAATCTCCCTCATCTGTTTCTTTCCTCTATAACATCCCTTCCCTCTGGAAGTATTCTGTTTGTTCTCTGTATACATGATTCTGTTTGACTATATTTGTTCATTTGTTTTGTTTTTCAGATTCCACAAGTGAGTGAAATTATACAGTATTTCCCTTTCTCAATTAACATAATACTCTCTAGGTCCATCCATGTTGTCACAAATGGAAAGATTTCATTCATTTTTTATGGCCGAATAATATTCCACTGCATGTGTCTGGTACATATATACACCACATCTTCTTTATCTACTCATCTACTTTGGGGACTTACATTGCTTCTACATCTTGGCTACTGTAAATAATGCTGCAATGAACAGAGGGGGTACATACACCTTTTAAAATTAGTGTTTCTTTTTTCTTCAGATAAATACTCAGGAGTAGAATTGCTGAATTGTATGGTAGTTCTATTTTTTTAATTTCTTAGGAATCTCCATACTATTTTCAATAGCAGGGACACCAATAAACAGTGCAAGAGGGTTCCCTTTTTTCCACGTTCTCACCAACACTTGTTTTGTGTTGTTCTTTGGAAAACAGCCATTCTGACAGGTATAAGGTAGTATTTTGTGTGTGTATGTGTGTGGTTGTGATTTGCATTTTCCCAATGAATAGTGGTTTTGAGCATCTTTTCATATGCTTGTTAGCCATCTCCATCTTCTTCTGAAAAATGTCTGTTTAAGTCCTCTGCCTTTTTTTTTATGTTGGATTTTTTGGTTTTTTGAAGTTGAGTTTATATTTGTGGCTATTAACTCCTTGTCAGATATATCATTTGCAAATATCTTTTCCCATTCAAGTAGGTATGTTTTTGCTTTGTTAATAGTTTCCATTGCTATTGGAAAGTTTTTTAGTTTCATTATACCCAGTTTATATTTGGTTTTGTTTCCCTTGCCTGTGGAGACATATCCAAAAAATACTGCTAAGACCAAAGTCAAAGAGTGTACAGCCTATGTTTTCTTTCAGAAGTGTTATGGTTTCAGGTCCTATATTTAAGTCTTTAATCCATTTTGAGATTTTTCTTACTCATCTCACACACTAGTAAAGTAATGCTCAAAATTGTCCAAGCCAGACTTCAGCAATACGTGAACCGTGCACTTCCAGATGTTCAAGCTGGTTTTAGAAAAGGCAGAGGAACCAGAGATCAAAGGCAGATCAAACCAGAGATCATGGAAAAAGCAAGAGAGTTCCAGAAAAACATCTATTTCTGCTTTATTGACTATGCCAAAGCCTTTGACTATGTGGATCACAATAAACTGTAGAAAATTCTGAAAGAGATGGGAATACCCGACCACCTAACCTGCCTCTTGAGAAACCTATATGCAGGTCAGGAAGCAACAGTTAGAACTGGACATAGAACAACAGACTTGTTCCAAATAGGAAAAGGAGTACGTCATGGCTGTATATTGTCACCCTGCTTATTTAACTTGTATGCAGAGTACATCGTGAGAAAGCTGGGCTGGAAGAAGCACAAGCTGTAATCAAGGTTGCCAGAAGAAATATCAATCACCTTAGATATGCGGATGACACCACCCTTATGGCAGAAAGTGAAGAGGAACTAAAAAGCCTCTTGATGAAAGTGAAAGAGAGTGAAAAAGTTGGCTTAAAGCTCAACATTCAGAAAACGAAGATCATGGCATCTGGTCCCATCACTTCATGGGAAATAGATGGGGAAACAGTGGAAACAGTGTCAGACTTTATTTTTTGGGCTCCAAAATCACTGCAGATGGTGACTGCAGCCATGAAATTAAAAGACACTCTTTGGAAGAAAAGTTATGACCAACCTAGACAGCATATTCAAAAGCAGAGACATTCTTGCCAACAACGGTCCGTCTAGTCAAGGCTATGGTTTTTCCTGTGGTCATGTATGGATGTGAGAGTTGGACTGTGAAGAAGGCTGAGCGCAGAAGAATTGATGCTTTTGAACTGTGGTGTTGGAGAAGACTCTTGAGAGTCCCTTGGACTGCAAGGAGATCCAACCAGTCCATTTCTGAAGGAGATCAGCCCTGGGTATTCCTTGGAAGGAATGATGCTAAAGCTGAAACTCCAGTACTTTGGCCACCTCATGCGAAGAGTTGACTCATTGGAAAAGACCCTGATGCTGGGAGGGATTGGGGGCAGTAGGAGAAGGGGATGACAGAAGATGAGATGGCTGGATGGCATCACCAATGCGATGGACCTGAGCTTGAGTGAACTCCATGAGATGGTGATGGACAGGGAGGCCTGGCATGCTGTGATTCATGGGGTAACAAAGAGTCAGACACGACTGAGCGACTGAACTGAACTGAACTGATGGTGTGAGAAAATATGGCATTTTGATTCTTTTGCATGTAGTTGTCAAGTTTTCCAAGCACCACTTATTTTAGAGACTCTTTCCCTCTTTGTATAGTCTTGCCTCTTTTGTCACAGATTAATTGTCCATATAAGTGTGGGTTCATTTCCAGTCTCTCTAGCATGTTCTATTGATCAAGAGCCGTTTTTGTGCCAGCACTATACTGATTTGGTTACTGTAGCTTTGTGGCATAATTTAAAATCAGGAAGCATGATAACTCCTCTTTTGTTCTTATCTTAAGATTATTTTGACTATTCAGGGTCTTTGGTGTTTCCATACTAATTTTTTAATTATTTGTTCTTGTTCTGTGAAAAAATACTAGTGGTGTTTTGATAAAGATTGCAGTGAACCTGTAGATTGGGGCACTGTGGTCATTTTAATGGTATCAATCCTTCCAGTCCATGAGCACTATATTATATATTTTTCCATCTGTTTGTGCATATTCAATTTCTTTCATCGGAAAGCATAATGGTCTGAGCCCCACTCTTTCATCAGATTCTTATAGTTTATCAAATATAACCAAACCATTGCAGAGTCTGATGTGGGGCTCAGACCACTCACCCTTTTGGAGAAACCTCTATAATTGTAATTATCTTCCTATTTTGTGGGTCACCTACCTGGGGTTATGGACTGGACTACTGTGTCTTTTAGACTGGACTACTCTGTAGTCCAGACTGTGTCTTTGCCCCTCCTATTCACTTCATTGTGGTTCCTTCTCTACATCTTTAGCTGTACAAGATCTTTTCTGTTAGTCTTCCGGTCACTCTTATGGATAGTTTCTCTGTAAATAATTGCAATTTTTCTATGCCTAAGGGAGGAGATGAGCTCAGGTTCTTCCTACTCCACTGTCTTGCACATTCTTACTACTCCTTTGGCCAAGCTTTAAGGATAGGTATGCGAGTGACAAATTCTTTCTTCTTTCTTTATCTGAGAATGTACTTATTTCCCTTTTAAAGAGTAATTTTGCTGCATATGAAGTTTACAGTTAACAGTTGTGTCACTTCTGACCTTCACAGTTTCAGATGAGAAATCCACTATCATTCAAATAGGTTATCTCCCCCACCAAGAGATCTGAGGCAGTTTTCCTACAGGCAATGTGTCATTTTTATGTGAATATTTTTGATATTTTTCCTTTGATTTAGTTTTACAAAGTTTATTATGCTGTTTCATGTGCATTTCTTTTAGTTCTCTTATGTGGGTTTTATTCAGCTTTTTGAATCTGTAGCTTTATGTCTATTGGCAAATTTGGTAAATTTTCAGCTATTAATATTTTCTAAATCTTTCATCCTCACTCACTTCTGGGACTCCAGTTGATCCAAATCATTGTATCTTTTGTTCTCTGTCCCTGAGGCTCTGTTGATTTTTCTCTCTGTTATTCAAATAAAGGAAATTCTCTGATCTGTCAAGTTCATGGATTCTATCCTGTTATTTTCACTCTACTATTGGCCCATCCAGCTAGGTTTTAATTCTGCTGTATTTTTCAGTGCTATAATTTCCATGTGTTTTTAAACTATAATTTCTTTTTATTGATTGATGTTTTCTATTTTTTATTTGTTTCATGATAATTTGTGATTGCTCATTGAAACATTTTTATGATGGTCATTCTAGAATCCTCATCAGATAATGCTAATATCTGATGCATCCGAGTGTTGGCCTCAGTTAACTTTGTTGCCTCATTCAAGTTGCAATTTCCCTGGTTCTTGGTATGATGGGGGATATTTTTCATTGCATCCTGGACATGTTGGCTGTTACGTTAGGAGATAATGAGACACTTTAAAATCATTTATTTTGAGGAACACTCACCCTGTTTATGTCGAGCATGCAAATCCTAACCTAATTTCTTGGGCTGTGGTCCCAAAGCTAAGTTTAATTGCTGAGCCTTTGCAGTGTAGTTTTGGTCTGTTTGATTTATTGCAGGGGCTATCCTGCAATAGTCTCTGCTGGTGTTGTTTGAGGAGGTGGAAGGAACTGCAACTGACTATATTGGCTGGTCTTTCCAAGCTTGGTGTACCTCCTACCCCAGCCCACTGCCCCAGTGTCTCTAGCTGGGGAGGATTCTCAGCTCTCTCAAGAAGGAGAGCCCTTTTAGGTCCTGGCTCTTACAGTGGTGGGACTTGTCTGCCCGAGAGGAATGGAGAACAGAACCCATTTCTCAGGTCCCTGAGGCTCTATTGTTTTCTTTTATTTCTGTAACTCTTATGCTAACTTTTGGCCATGTGCCTTTTGTGGAAGGATCCCTCTGGTCTCTATCACACAGCCACCTCAGATCTCTTGGTGGGGAATAACCTCAGGAGAACAAGTGCACTTCCTCTGTCTGCTATTGTCAGCAGGGGTTTCGTTATCCATCACACTTGCCAGGGCTGTCAGCCTTGCCTGGTTTTGATGGTGTTTTGATTTAGGGAGGAATCAGTCTTTCTGGGCCAACTACTATTGGAAGGTTGTGTGAGGGTTATGAATGCTGGAACTGGTTTGCCCTCTGGGTGAGGAGTCAATATAACGCTCTGTTGCTGTGATGTTCCTCAAGTCCAGAGGTCCCTAACAAGTGTCTTCCTCTTTACAATTTTCAGAGTACCCCACTCATTGTCTGTTGTATAATTTTCAGAGTTCATAGTTGTACTTGGCTAAAAGGAGTAGAGAAAAAAAGTCTATGCAACATCCAGTTATGTTTTTCTTCATCATTCTTTGGAGAACCGTCACAACCAGCTTAGGAACTGGCTTAGTCTTTTAGGTTGCATGATGTGGCTGGATCTGCATGGGGAAGCAGGTGTGGGACTTCATTTTTCTACACCTGGCCTGGGTTCAGGGACCAGTGGCATTGAAGCCAACAAGAAAAGTGCTTTCCTTTGCTCACAAACTGAAGTTTCTTATCTCTGCCTGAGGGCTTTCTCCAGTTGCAAAGTATGCTCAGTCCATTAACAGACAAATAGGAAGTACGTTTTACTATATCTAAATTATGCTTCCATAAAACTGATTTAAAATATCAGACCCCAAATCTGATTAGATCAATTGCTTTTATTACATCAGAAAGATAATTTTATATCTATCTTTTAAAGATATGTTTTTAAGCTTGCCTTTAGAAGAACTATGGGTACAGCTTTTTTCTAATTGAGAGGAAGTTAATCTGAAAATAATCTAATACAGAGAAAGCCTATGAAGCTTTTTAGGAAGCTGTACCAGCAGGTAGGCTACCAACCTGGACTAAAATGAACTAAAGCTTTTCATAAGCAAACAAGATATCATTCTTATGCAACTGACCACAGGAAGGAAGAACATCTGACAGCTGAGTCAAGAATCAAAAGTGGTTAACTATGACACAAATAGAACAGGCTAGGGAGCCTTTTCTAGCCAGCAGGGGGAATTCCATGGATAGATAAGCCTGGTGGGCTACAGTCCATGGGATTGCAAAAGAGTTGGACATGACTGAGCTACTAACACTTTCACTTTTTCATACAAGGTGCATTCCATGTCCCCAGAGGAAGGAAACCTTGTAATATTTTTCCAGGTGGATTTCAGAAGTGTTATGGACCAGGGACTGCTTTGCTGGCAAAGGTCCATCTAGTCAAAGCTATGGTTTTTCCATTAGTCATGTATGGATGTGAGAGTTGGCCTATAAAGAAAGCTGAGTGCCAAGAAATTGATGTTTTAGAACTGTGGTGTTGGAGAAGACTCTTGAGAGTCCCTTGGACTGCAAGGAGCTCCAACCAGTCCATCCTAAAGGAAATCAGTTCTGAATATTCACTGGAAGGACTGATGCTGAAGCTGAAACTCTAATACTTTGGTCACCTGATGGGAAGAGCCGACTCATTTGGAAACCTTGTAATATTTTTCCAGGTGGATTTCAGAAGTGTTATGGACCAGGGACTGCTTTGCTGGCAAAGGTCCATCTAGTCAAAGCTATGGTTTTTCCATTAGTCATGTATGGATGTGAGAGTTGGCCTATAAAGAAAGCTGAGTGCCAAGAAATTGATGTTTTAGAACTGTGGTGTTGGAGAAGACTCTTGAGAGTCCCTTGGACTGCAAGGAGCTCCAACCAGTCCATCCTAAAGGAAATCAGTTCTGAATATTCACTGGAAGGACTGATGCTGAAGCTGAAACTCTAATACTTTGGTCACCTGATGGGAAGAGCCGACTCATTGGAAAAGACCCTGATGCTGGGAAAGATTGAAGGTGAGAGAAGGGGACAACAGAGGATGCGATGGTTGGATGGCACCACCAACTTGATGGACATGAGTTTGAGCAAGCTCTGGGAGCTGGTGATGGACAGGGAAGCCTGGCATGATGCAGTCCATGGGGTTGCAAAGAGCTGGACACAACTGAGTGACTGAACTGAACTGAGGGACTGCTTCGCTGTTAGCTCAGCTGGTAATGAATCTGTCTGCAATGTGGGAGACCCTGGGTTGATTCCTGGGTCAGGAAGTTCTCCTGGAGAAGGGATAGGCTACCCACTCCAGTATTCTTGAACTTCCCTGATGGCTCAGATGGTAAAGAATCTGCCTGTAATGCAGGAGACCTGGGTTTGATCCCTGGATTGGGAAGATCCCCTGGAGGAGGGCATGGTGACCCACTCCAGTATTCTTGCCTGGAGAATGGCCATGGACAGAGGGCCTGGTGGGTACAGTCCAAAGGGTCACAAAGAGTCAGACAACAGAGCAACAAAGGGACTGCTTAGCACCTCACATTCTTCTCATTTTGGAAGGAGTCTTTACAGTTGTTATTCTATCTGTATCTTACTATGGCACTTTGGGTATGTGTGGACAGATAACTTGTCTTTTTATTTCATAGGTCTTTAGCTCAAGAGCCACATCCAGATCTGATGCAGACCATGAGATCCTGAGCTACAAGGCTGATGTCATTAGGGATGAGATACTGGTGATCCTGGATTGAGGTGATGGTGTTTTACAAGTGGGATGATATGAAATTTATGATTTGAGGGATGATTGTGATTACATAAAAAAAAATGATCACTCATTCTTTTTCTCCCATTGAAAGTGGAATTTACTTCTCCACTGAGTGAATCTGGGCGGGTCATGTGACATGCTTTGGCCAACGGGACACTAGCAAACAGGCAAACGAAGACTTGAAAGGCATTGTCTTTTCTGGCTGGGATCTTCCATCCTTCAATTTCCAAAGGCACTTTCTTCACTTCCTTTAGAGCACTCATGGGCACTGTGCTTTTTTTCTAATGATCAGTTCAAGGCAATTTAGCCTTTCTCTATTATGATTACTGAAATCCACCCACTCTTTACCAGATTAAGAATCCTAAATCGCTACCACACTTCTATTTATGTGTTATGGGAGTACTTCATTTCCAGGTACCAAAATTTTTATGTTATCTATAGTTATTTAGCAGTGAACCTCAAAACTTGGCAGGTGAAAAAACTACACAGGATTCTGAACTGAACATGTCTTTACAGGGTCCTCTGTTTCATGGTCTCTGGCAACAGTGGAATCAGTGTTGGCCCAGGGCCTGAAGCTCTGCTGGAAAGGATCCAAGACCAAGTCCATGTCGTGATGGATAGGACTCAGTTCTTTGGGGGTTGTTGGATTGAGGGCTTCAGTTTCTCACTGGCGCTTGTTTGGAGGGCTCCCTCAGTTCCTTTCCACAAGAGCCTTTCCAACATGGCAGCTTGTTTCATCAAAGTATTCAAGCACAGAAAGCAATAGAGTCAACTATCAATAAAAAAGTTGAAATCTTTTGTAACCTAACCCTGACCAGTTTTGTGGTATTCTGTTGGTTAGAAGCAAGTTACTGGGTTCAGGCCACAGTGAAAGGAAAAGGATTACACAAGGGTGTGAAATCCAGGATTTGTGGCTCACTGAAGTCTCATTAGAAGTCTGTGGCTTTACAAGGAGTCAGGAAGGCAGAAAGATTTGAATTTTTTTTTTGTTGTTGTTGTCTCTTGTCTGCTATGAGACACATTCCAGGCAGTTGCTGCATCTCTGCTGATGAACTCATGGCTCTGTGGCTCCAGCCCCTCCAGGGCTCCAAGAACATTTTTTTTTTTCATTCCCGCACTCTTCAAACCAAGGGGTGGAATTATCATTGGTAGTTTCTGGTTGCTTCAACTCTTCCTTGTTGTGTCCCTCAAGCCTACTCTTCCTCTACAGGTGTTCGTTTATTAAAGACTCTTCTTCAAAACTCACCTGAGTTGAATTCTGTTTTTTTGCTGAGACCCTGACTCATGAAGACACTTTTTGTCAAGAATATTTATTGTTATAAAGTCAAATTTTTCTATTTTATTTTTTGCTTTTCTTTTTGTTGTCACATTTTGAAAGGATTTCCCTTCTTTCAGATAAATAGGATATAAAGCAATTGCTATCCTCCCTTCCTGTCTACCTCTAGTGTGTTTATAGTTTTATTTATTGTACATTTAAATCTTCAACCCACTGAAAATACATAAGCAGCAAATCATTTCTTATCACTATTCATTTATGTATCTTTAAAATTTTACTATTTTACTTTATATTTTATTATTTACTACCCATTATCATTTATTAATATTTATTTTCCTGATGAGAATGTCATCCATATCATATAGTATATTCCCATATATATTCATCTCTATTTAAAATAGCTATAATTTCTATGTTCTTAATAGAAGTTACATCAGATTATATATAAAGATGAAAATATTTTTCAGTTCATTCAGAAAAGCTGACATAATGCTATTTTGCCAAATGCAAACAGTACAACACTGGTTTCAACTCTGAATACAGATGCAAAAGTTCTATACAAAATGCCTGCAATCTGAAACAAGAGCAGTGCATTTAAAAACAATTTGAGAATAAAATGGAATTTAGTCTAGGAATGGAAAGGAAATTAAATACCAAGAAATATTTCATCAAATCTCATGATGTTAATATCTCTTGATTATGTCATCAGCTATTGAAAAGACACTTGGTATAATGTTGTAGACACTTGGTATAAAGTGTAGCAGTCACTTTTGATAAAACCTTAAAATATGAATAAAAGCATCTATTATATTTATAAACAGCATATTCAAAATGTCAATAATAAATTTTAATGAAATTCTGAATATCACAACATTGTGGAAGACTCACTATTATTTCAATGACTCTATTGTTTGGTGGTCTAAGTTAATGCAAACAGAGAAGGAAATCCACGAAAGAAGGACTAAGCTATATGCAGTTGCTAATTTTGTGATTCTTTACTTAAAATAGAGTCTTCCCTGGTGGCTCAGATGATAAAGTGTCTGCCTGCAATGCGGGAGACCCAGGTTAAAAACAAGAGATTAAGAAAATTTCCTAGAATTAATAAAATAAGTAAATAAAGATCCATATGTTTTCTCTATACAACCAATATAATCCCAGGAAAGCAAATGACAAAAATAAGTCACGCAATGATCACATAAAAGCTACAAAACAGCTAGGATAAATTTGAGATGTTGAGTATAACATTTACAAAATTCTCCATAAAATACAATTGAGGAGCATAAAACAAAGCCTAAACAAATGAATATCTAAATTTATTTTCTAAAAAATAAAATCTCTACCAATTTTATGTGGTTGTGAATAGGTAAACGATTTTAAATTTCAGATAAGACAAGGCTTCCAGTTCAAGATGGCACAGTAGAAGGACATTAGCACATCTCCTCCTGTGAGAGCACCAAAATCACAACTAGCTGTTGAACAGCCATTGACAGGAGGATACTGGAACCCACAAAAAAAGGATATCCTGCGTCAGCAAGACAGTAGGAGGGGTGCCATTATCTAGCGTTTCTGAGATAAATCCTACCTGGTTATGATTTACTATAGATTTTTTATTTGTTGCTAGATTTACCTTGTTTATATTTGGTTAAAGATTTTATATCTGATCATGAGATTAATTGGAGTATCATTCTATTTTGATATATTTGTCTGTTTTTGGTATCAAGTTAATGTTGTCCTCATAAAACGAGTTGGACTGTATTTGTTTCTTCTATTTTCTAAAAGTATTTGTGCAAATTATTATTTTTCTGGGCTTCCTAACGTTTCATAGGATTTTTCTGGTGGTCCAGTGGCTTAGACTGTGTGCTAAGACTAATGCAGGGGGCCCAGGTTCCATTCCTGAACAAGGAACTAGTTCTCATATATGGCAATTAAAGATCCTGAGTGCTATAATTAACACTTGGCACAGCCAAATAAATACAAATAATAAATACATAAATAACATAGATATAGGTTATTCAAATTATCTGTTTCTTGTTTGTAAGTTTTACTGACTTAACCCTCTCCCTAAGAATTTCCCCACTTGAACCATGTTGTAAGATTTATTAGCATAAAGTTCTTTATAAATTCCATGACTATCTTACTAATATCTTTAAGATGTCTAACAATGTGAAGTTTTCAATTCTGATACTAATAACTTGCATTTTCTCTTTTTTACTTGATTAGACTTGCTAAAGATTTATAAATTTCATTAAACTCACAATGACCAAATTTTGGCTTTGTTTTGTTTGTCTTTATTAGGACTTCTCCTCCTCTAGAAAAATGGAGACCAGCTTATAGTCATATAAATATGAACTGGTAAAACTGGGAGGTATAGAGATTCAATCACAATTTTTCTGACTCCTAAATCTGATCTTGTTCCACTTTTCTATTAGATCTTTTATTTCTCAATTAGACTTTAGCTGTAACAACTGCAGCTCTGTAACTTTTATTTACAGCATATTATTTGCTAGTCTTATTTTTGGAATAGATACAGCATAGCTTCATTTTAGTTTACAGAATTCATATCTTTAACAATTATCATTGTAGTTCATCATTCATCGTGAATAAACAAAAGAATAACAAGAGAAAAATCACAATACTCCTTCCTAACACCATCTACCATTTATTTTCTTAGAGCCACTAGATATCAACCTGTTTATGTAAAACATTTTATAGAATTTCTGCTCTCACATGGAGATAGCCAGGGGGGGGAAATAATAGTTCTCAACCAGATAAGGGTATCAAGCTCAATTTAGGGAGTTTTAATCTCATGTCTGCTATTCAATTCCTATCTGCAAAATCAAAAACATAACTGGTGAGCCCCTGGCATGTATGTTTTGGAAAATTTCCCTGGTGAGTATAATGTGCTCCTCTCATAGAAAATTTGCCTAATTAGTTAAAAAGTTATGCTATGCATGAGGTAAATTATGTTATATATGCATATATATTACAAGTTATTAATAGCATTATTCCTTTTGTATTTTTGGTGATATGCACTGGGTAGGTGAGCTAATCTAGGTTATTTGTAGGCTTATTTGTAGGACAATGAAGGACTAATTAGTTAAATTCTTTGGTTAAAACATGTATCTACTATTTTTCTACAAACATGTTAAAATTGTTGATATTTTATGTTTTTTAACTTGAATTTTGCTGTGAAATATACATAATTCTGTTGATATAGAGAAGAAAATCCCCGGAAGTGAGGGGCCTGAGTGTGATGACATGAACAAGACTAGACACAAGGTTTAGAAGAGGCACAAAACTGGCTAGGTTAGCACAGGGATTCTAATGCTGGGACTATTCTAGAATATTGATTAATATTTATTCTTATTTACCATGAGGTTACTAAACAAAATGGAAGATCCAAACCAGTCTTAGGGTGGCCCAGATAGAACCATAAAGCATTCTTACTAAGGTCTCCAAATATAGGGCACCCTGGTATATAGCAGTGTATATCTGAGTCCATGCTTGAGCTGATGTTACTACCAGATGGAGATTTTTAGACCAGTATTGTAAAATTCCCTACAGGCATCACTTTATCTGGCAAGCTTTTCAACATGCTATCCTCTAAAAGCTACCATTTTAGAGTTATTGCTTATAACTTAGAAAATACAGTGTCTTAATAAAGAGTATACAAGTTTGCATTAAAATGACTGATACCTCTATTGACTACATCATATTTGTGAATGTGAGCAGCATACCCAGATTGAATTACCTGTAGAATACATTAAACTGTGTTGGAAGGGAGTTTTTACATGTTTAATTTCTTACTTTCCATAGTCATATAACTTTAAGTAAGTCTTGATAATACATACAAATGAAATTGAGGTATAAAAATATAAATGGGGACAATGTATACAAGATCATAATATTTATAGTTTTAAGTACATATACAACCAAAATAAAAGGGGTTATGATTGTTTTTTTGCTCCCTAAAAATAGAGCTGTCAGTAAAATAAAGGACACCAGTTAAATTTAAATTTCAGATAACAAGTAGTATTTTAGTTAAGTATCTCCCAAATATTGCCCTGGACATACTTATGTTAAAAAGTATACCTGGTTTATCTGATATTTAAATCATATTCAGATTGTGTTTTTCACTTCTAAAACTGGGAACCCAATTGACATAAACAAAAAAGGAAATACTTCATATTCAAGTTGCTTGGGAATCTGGCAGGAGGCAGCTTACCTGCTCCTGCTTGGAATAGATCCTTGGGAGAGGGAGTGGTAGGGAGAAAGGATGACTGAATTCTGGAGAAGGGAAGGGGAGACAGTTCTTGCATGCTGGGGAAATGGGATGGGTACAAGGCTCACCAAAATTCTAAGGAGAACAAAATAAGATGGCAGGTAAGAGAATATGGGGGTGAGCAGCCTGGGTAGATACTGGGAAGTGGGGTACAAAAGCAAGAACTACAAATAGTGGTAGGGGTGGGGGGTAGGGCACTTAGATGAGAGTACACAAGAAGGGCTGTTGTGGGGGGAGGGAGAGTAGTAGAGACTTATACAGTATTTTTTAAGAAAAAACGTATTTTTTAGGATTTTTTCTGGAGTTTGGGGTTTTAGTTTTTCGGCTTTTGTTTTCCACAAAATAAAAAAAAAATTTTTTTTTTCTTTATACTCTGTCTGGCAACTGCGTGTAAATGACTATCCGACCTTAGACCATCTCACCCTGATGTCATTTGCTAAGTACTCAGAGGTCACAACTCATGCAGGTCTCATGCCTAAAGGAGCCTTGACAGGGGAAGGGAAATGTGACAGGTGGGTTCCTCTAGCCAGAGACCCTCCCAAGTTCTGCATCTTCAACTTCTATCAGCTCACAGCACAAGTGTTCGGTGATTTTTTGGCAGAGGTGTTAACAGATAATCTGCTCCAGGTGAGGAGCTGGGTATGACGGCTAGGGATGAGCTATAGTTGTGATCATTGTGCCCATTAAAATTGTAAGCAGAAGCTTCTGTTTGGGCGTTTGGTCTGGGGAAAGGGCTCAAGTCCTGGAGAAAGCTAAAAACCACTGTTTGGATTCTGGTATGGAGAAGACTACAATTCCCAGAAAGCTCTGAAACGGTTCTTAACCAAAGAGAACTACAGTTCCCAGAAGGCCTTGAATTGGCCTCAGGTGCCCTATATCCTAACCATTTGCCAGTGTCGAATATTGCAAGTACAGATATTTTCCAAACTTTGACCAGATGCATACCTAAAGAGATGGTACCCTAAGTACTGCTATCAAAGTTCTGTGTCTCGGTGTAGTACCATTCGTACTTCCACTACCGGCTGGGCTATGACCCACGGAGTGCCTGGTATGCTTGTGAAGTGTTTGGCAAAAAAAGGTTACTTATTAGAGTGTCTGCAGATAGTAATGACTCGGGCCTCTGGGGGCTTACCTGGATCCCTAGTGCACGTGGTGGCTTAACATGTCTGGAGACATGTTAAACGGGAGAGACATTCAGCCCCAGGTTTTCAAAAGGGGTCGCTGCTCCAGGGTACACTGAAGCCGCATGCTAGGACCAGCTAAGACTAAAGGTGTCCTCCGCGCGTCCCCATCGCCCCCTTCCTGCTCGTTAGAGAAGCGAAGCCAAGAGGCCCAGGCTTCAGTCCAGTGACCCAGAAAACTAGAAAGCAATCAGAAGCGGGAGAAGCACACGCGGGTAGAATTGGATATACAGACTGCCGAGAGCCGGAAGGGTCAGACGCTCCGCTAATTACCTAAAAGCCAGGTGGGAGATGGAGAAGCCACACCTGGACCCAGGCGTGCCTCGCCTTCGGTTCCCAGCTGAGTGAGGCCAGGAAGGGCAGCAATTCTCCCCTGCCGCTCCCAGTTTAGGACAGGAACTGCCATCTCCGAGGCCGCTCTCGGGGGAAAAATGGCCAGAAAGCGCGTAGTGGCTCCTTTAAGGCTCCTCTCAGCCCTCCCTCCCAACCCACGTGACCCGGGGCGGCCGCGCGCCGGCTCGGCCCCCCGCGCAAGCGGCGATGGCGGCGGCGGCGGGAGCTGCAGCGGCGGCGGCCGCCGAGGTGCGGAAGG
>SJXQ01010593.1:387758-399622 GCA_006408695.1 Aepyceros melampus
GACCCTCACTTATGTTTCCCTGCCCACAGTGCACTAGGCGTGGCTTTGGTTCTGAGCCTGCTGTTTATCCTGCTTCTACGGCTGGTGGCTGGGCCCCTGGTGTTTGTGCTGATCATAGGGGTGCTGAGCGTGCTGGCGTACGGCATCTACCACTGCTGGGAAGAATACCGCGTGCTGCGGGACAAGGGTGCCTCCATCTCCCAGCTGGGCTTAACCACCAACCTCAGTGCCTACAGAAACGTTCAGGAGACCTGGCTAGCCGCCTGTGAGTGCCCTGCCTACCGTGAACCACTGGCTGCCCAAAAGCTGCCCTGGCCCTGACCCCGACCCCTCTGCTCCCTGTCTACCCTCAGTGATCATACTGGCTGTGCTCGAAGGCGTCCTGCTGCTGATGCTCATCTTCCTGCGGCAGCGGATTTGCATCGCCATTGCCCTCCTGAAGGAGGCCAGCAGGTCAGGCCTGCCTGGGAAGGAGAAGGGGCAGACGGCAAAGGGGCGGGCCTGAAATGGGAGCGCTGGAAAGATGGCAGGGCAGTGGAGGAAAGGGTAGAACAGCATGATGATTAACACTGCTGTGAAGCTTAGCCTTTCTGTGCCTCAGTTTACTCATCTGTAAAATGGGGGTGGTAATAGTTCCTATATTGTAGGGTGGTCATAAGGATTAAATTAATTAGTGTCTTGTCAAGTGCCTAAAATAGGAAATAGGCCCTTACTGTCCCTAAAGCCCTCTCTGGTGGCTTCTCTGTGACTCTGCTGTTGCTGCTGCTAAGTCACTTCAGTTGTGTCCGACTCTGTGTGACCCCACAGATGGCAGCCCACCAGGCTCCCCCGTCCCTGGGATTCTCCAGGCAAGAACACTGGAGAGTGTGTTGCCATTTCCTTCTCCAATGCATGCAAGTGAAAAGTGAAAATGAAGTCGCTCAGTCGTGTTCGACTCTTAGCGATCCCATGGACTGCAGCCCACCAGGCTCCTCCATCCATGGGGTTTTCCAGGCAAGAGTCCTGGAGTGGGGTGCCATTGCCTTCTCCATCTGTGACTCTAGCTTCCTCTAAAGTTCTCTTGAGCCTGATTTATTCAATTCAGTTCTTCCAGTGAACACCTATATGTGCCCAGTCTTAGGAGTATAGGGCAGGCCCCGGAGAGGGCAGAGGTGTGGCCTGTGCCAGGGTCAACCCCAAGAGAGGATGGGGGGTGGGGGGGTAGCCTCACTGCTGGACTGCTCTCATCTCCCTTGCAGGGCTGTAGGATACATGATGTCCACCATGTTCTACCCGCTGGTCACCTTCACCCTCCTGCTTGTCTGCATTGCCTACTGGGCTATAATCGCTCTGTATCCTTTGCCCTCATGGCTCACCCCTCCTGAAGCCCTTGGGGGTGGGGGGCAGGACAATACTAGTGCCATCGGAAGAAAGCATCCCTTCTGCCCAGCAGACACAGCCCTGCCATGAAAGAGCAAGCACAGGCTGAATTTCAGCCCCTCTGTGCAGTGAGCAACCTGCTCAAGCGCCTGGGAAGGGGTGGTTGAGGAGGGGAGGGGATCTGTGGAGGCCCCCCGTCACCGTGCTTTCTTTGACTCCCCTCTGGATTCCTGGCCACATCGGGGCAACCCCAGTACGTGTTCTGGGCACCCAACAGCAGTTTGCCCGCCTGTGAGAAAGTGCCCATGAATACATCATGCGACCCCATGGTGAGGATCTGGGGGGGTTGTGGAGGGCATCAAGAGGGCTGAGGGGACCTTAGAGGCCACGTGGTCCAAATCCCTCACTGTGCAGAGGAGACAGGACCAGAGGGGGCAAGGGGCTCACCCAGGGTCACACAGCAGGCCCCTAGCAGACTCCAAATCTCCCACAGAGCACCTCCCCCAACCCTTTGTGCTGGAAGAGGAGGCGTGCTATGCCGCCAGGCCCTGGGGCAGGCAGATCCCAGAACATCGCCCTCCCTCCTCAGGACGTTTCTCTGCCCAGAGGAACATTAACCACTTCATCCTTTCTGTCTCACTTCACTCACCTGTAAAATGGAGATAATCTTAATATCTGTGCTTCAGGGTAGCCGAGAAGATGAGAGGACACTGGGTACATGAGAGTGCTTAGTATAATGGCTGTCACCGGCTAAGAGCTGGTATCTTAGGTGGGTTTTGTTTAGGTTATTTTTAGTCTTCCTCAGAACACACTGTTCTAGGCAGTAGGCAGGTGGGTTCCCTGGGTGCCCAGGAGAGAAGCTGCTTCCCCAGACTCTCCGCTGTGAGCTTCCCGGGGAGTTGGGGCTGGACTGCTGGGTATTTACTGTCAAAGCTTTCATGTGGCCACTGCATCAGAACTGGGGCCATGGGCTGTGCCCACAGGCATTGTTGTTTCGTTGCTCAGTTGTGTCCCACTATTTGAAACCCCATGGACTGTTGCCCACCAGGCTCTTCTATCCATGCAATTTCCCAGGTAAGAATACTGGAGTGAGTTGCCATTTCCTTCTCCAGGGGATCTTCCCAACCCGGGGATGGAACTTGTGTCTACTGCACTGGCAAGCAGATTCTTTACCCCTGAGCCACCAGGGAAGCACGCCCACAGACGTTTGCCACACACTGAAAAAGGAGAGGGAGATCACTTAAGGAGGATCCAGGCACTGCTTATACAAAGCCCCAGATGAAGTAGTTGTTCCTTTCAACTTGCTTAGGACCTAGCGGTGGCAACAGACACAAACCCACAATTACATAAAAAGTGGAAAGTAGTTTCCCTCTTATAAAATTTCAAACATACAATCAGTTTCAACAGTTATCAAGATTTTTGTCACATTTTACGGAAAAACTTTAGTTTTGTTTTTTTTTGTTTTTTTGTTTTTTTGCTGCATCATGTGGCATGTGGGATCTTAGTTCCCTGACAGGGGACAGAACCCAAGCCCCGTGCAATGAAAGGATAGAGCCTTAACCACTGGACTGCCAAGGAAGTCCCATGGAAAGAGAAGTTTGTCTGATTTTTTAAGTATCATTGATGGCCATCACTTCATGGGAAATAGATGGAGAAACAGTGGAAACAGTGTCAGACTTTATTTTGGGGGGCTCCAAAATCACTGCAGATGGTGACTGCAGCCATGAAATTAAAAGACGCTTACTCCTTGGAAGAAAAGTTATGACCAACCTAGATAGTATATTCAAAGCAGAGACATTACTTTGCCAACTAAGGTCCATCTAGGCAAGGCTGTGGTTTTTCCTGTGGTCATGTATGGATGTGAGAGTTGGACTGTGAAGAAGGCTGAGGGCCGAAGAACTGATGCTTTTGAACTGTGGTGTTGGAGAAGACTCTTGAGAGTCCCTTGGGCTGCAAGGAGATCCAACCAGTCCATTCTGAAGATCAACCCTGGGATTTCTTTGGAAGGAATGATGCTAAAACTGAAACTCCAGTACTTTGGCCACCTTATGCGAAGAGTTGACTCATTGGAAAAGACTCTGATGCTGGGAGGGATTGGAGGCAGGAGGAGAAGGGGATGACAGAGGATGAGATGGCTGGATGGCATCACTGACTCGATGGAAGTGAGTCTGAGTGAACTCTGGGAGTTGGTGATGGACAGGGAGGCCTGGCATGCTGCAATTCATGGGGTCGCAAAGAGTAGGACACGACTGAGCGACTGAACTGAACTGACTGAACTGATGTACAATATTATGTAAGTTACGAGTGTATAGTATAGTGACTCACAATTTTTAAAAGGCACACCCATTTTATAGTTATTATGAAACACTGGGCATATTCCCCATGCTGTAAATATATCCTTGCAGCTTATTTTATAACAAGTGGTTATATTGCCCCATCCCGCTCCCCTCTCCTCACTGGTAGCCACTAGTTTGTCCTCTATGAGTCTGCATCTTTTTTGTTTTTTAACTAATTGGTTGAATTTTTTAGATTCCACATATAAGCGATATCATACAGTATTTGTCCTTCTCTGTCTAACTTATTTCACTTAGCATAACATCCTCCAAGTCCATCCATGTTGCTGCAAATGTTCCTATTTATGGCTGAGTAGTAGTTCACTGTATAGATATACACCATATCTTTGTCCATTCTTCTGTTGATGGACACTTAGGTTGCTTCCACACTTTGGCAATTGAAAATAATGCTGTTATGAACATTGGGAGAGCATGGATCTTTTCCAATTAGTGGGTGTGGTTTTTTTTTTTTTTTTGGGGGTGGTATATGTCCAGAAGTGAAATTCCTGGGTCATAATGGTAGTTCTATTTTTAGCTTTTTGAAAAACTTGCCACACTTCCACAGCAACTGAGCCAATTTACATTCCCATCAACAGTGTACAAGTTTTCTTTTCTCCATTTCCTTGCCAACATCTGTCGTATTCTTTTTGATGACAGCCACTGCGACAGGTATGACGTGATATCTCATTGTGGTTTTGATTTGTAGTTCCCTGATGATTAGCAGTGTTGAGAGTATCTTTTCATGTGCCTGGTGCCCATCCACATTTCTTCTTTGGAAAAATGTCTGTTCAGTCCTTCTGCCCATTTTTAAATCAGGTGTGTGTGTTTGTTTTTCTTTTTTATGTTGAGTTGTATGAGCTGTTTTTCTATGTTGGCTATTAATCTGCTTTGGCCACCTCATGCGAAGAGTTGACTCATTGGAAAAGACTCTGATGCTGGGAGGGATTGGGGGCAGGAGGAGAAGGGGACGACTGAGGATGAGATGGCTGGATGGCATCACGGACTCGATGGACGTGAGTCTGAGTGAACTCTGGGAGATGGTGATGGACAGGGAGGCCTGGCCTGCTGCGATTTATGGGGTCGCAAAAAGAGTCGGACACGACTGAGCGACTGAACTGAACTGATTCCCTTATTGATCATGTCATTTGCAAATATTTCCTCCATTCAGTAGGTTGTTTTTTTCAACAGTTTCCTTTAATGTGCAAAAGCTTGTGACCTTAGTAGGTCCCGCTTGTTTATTTCCTTTGCTTTAGGAGACAAGTCTATTGTTTTTTAATTTTTATTAGAGACATTTGCAGACACACACAAACATGGAGAATCCCAATACTCAGATTCCATAGCTTTCAGCTTTCTGTTCTTTTTCTCTGTCTCCCCACCCATTCCCCAAGCCCCTGCAATTTTTTTTTGTTTTGTTTTCTGGAGCTTTAAGAGGCAAATTCTGAACACTGTGCCATTTCATCAATACATATATCAGGTTGGATCTCAACAGATAAGGACTTTCAAAAAGCATAACCATTACACCATATCACACCAAGCAAAATGAACAATTCCTTAGTATCATCTGGTACCCAGTCTGTTCAACTTTGCTACAAAGTGTTTTGGTTGAAGTTGCAGAGGCTGCTCTGGAAGAGGACAGCTGATAGAGTCCAAGGGAGAGCTAGGCACTGGTCACATTGCTTCCATACCATTAAGGCTTGGCTACAACAGGGCTTCTCAGGCGGCACAGTGGTAAAGAACCTGCCTGCCAACACACAAGATACAAGGGACAAGCTTTCAATCTCTGGGTCATTTCATCAATACATATATCAGGATGGATCTCAACAGATAAGGACTTTCAAAAAGCATAACCATTACACCATATCACACCAAGCAAAATGAACAATTCCTTAGTATCATCTGGTACCCAGTCTGTTCAACTTTGCTACAAAGTGTTTTGGTTGAAGTTGCAGAGGCTGCTCTGGAAGAGGACAGCTGATAGAGTCCAAGGGAGACTAGGCACTGGTCACATTGCTTCCATACCATTAAGGCTTGGCTACAACAGGGCTTCTCAGGCGGCACAGTGGTAAAGAACCTGCCTGCCAACACACAAGATACAAGGGACAAGCTTTCAATCTCTGGGTCAGGAAGATTCCCTGGAGTAGGATAAGGCAATCCACTCCAGTATCCGTGCCTGGGAAATCCCATGGACAGAGGAGCCTCGTGGGCTACAGACCACGGGGTCACAGAGCCAGACACAACTGAGCCGCAGCAGTGGCACAACAGCACAGCCTGGGAGCTCTTGTGCTATTGCAGAGACTGGAGACTGAAGGAAGCAAATTACGCTCACACAATAGGCAAGCTGAACCCTGTCTGAACCCAGAGATAAATCTCCTAGAAGGAACAGGCTTCCCCAGCTCTGGGAAGGCTGTTTCCATCCTCTGCCCTCCTCCACAGGAGCAAGTGAACACCTCTTGTCCCGGGCTGATGTGCGTCTTCCGGGGCTACCGTTCCACAGGCCTGGCACAGCGCTCTCTCTTCAACTTGCAAATCTATGCAGTTCTGGGGCTATTCTGGACCATCAACTGGGTACTGGCCCTGGGCCAGTGTGTCCTGGCTGGGGCCTTTGCTTCCTTCTACTGGGCCTTCCACAAGCCCCGGGACATCCCTACCTTTCCCCTGGGCTCTGCCTTCCTGCGCACACTCCGGTAAGTCCAGGACAGAGGACTGGGAATTGTGAGCCTAGGAGGCCCAGGGGTCCTGGGCTGCCTCTGACCACCAATCCTCTGCAGCTACCACACGGGATCACTAGCCTTTGGAGCTCTCATCCTGACCCTGGTGCAGATAGCCCGGGTCATCCTGGAATACATTGACCACAAACTGAGAGGTGAGCAGAGGCTGGGGGCTGGCCAAGCCTGGGCTAATCAGCTGTGTCCCTGATGGGGCAGGGGCACCTATCAGGGGCCAGTGACCAAACCTGAGCCTTTCTTACCCCCAGGAGCCCAGAACCCATTGACTCGCTGTATCCTCTGCTGCTCAAGTGCTGCCTCTGGTGTTTGGAAAAGTTCATCAAGTTCCTGAACCGCAATGCATACATCATGGTGAGCGCACTATACGAGCAACCCCTTGCTCTGGGCACTCCTGACCCTGACCTCCCTCCCTGGCCCAGGTGAGCTCACCACAGCTAACTCTGAAATTGCCACCTCACCCAGATTGCCATCTACGGGAAGAATTTCTGTGTCTCAGCCAAAAACGCCTTCATGCTGCTCATGCGGAACATTGTCAGGTCAGGCTGTCACCACTGCCCCCCCTCCCACCCTGTCATCTCCCACCCACAAGTGTGCTGTGCTCAGAAGGGCCTTGAGCTTGGTTTAATCTCTGCTACCTCCATCTTGAAATGTGAATAGCTTTCATTTTGCATCTATCACAACAAATTATGCAGCCAGTTCTATTCCCAGCCCAGGCAGGCCTCTTATCCCCAACCTATTCCAACACCTTATACAGGGTGGTCGTCCTGGACAAAGTCACAGACCTGCTACTGTTCTTTGGGAAGCTGCTGGTGGTTGGAGGTGTCGGTAAGGACCAGGGCACAGAGTTACAGGGACAGAGGACAGGGGCACTGGACAGTTTAAGAGGTGACCTCAGAGGAGTGATAATGACGTCCAGATTTCTCCCATAGGGGTCCTGTCCTTCTTTTTTTTCACGGGTCGTATCCCTGGACTGGGTAAAAACTTTGAGAATCCTCAACTCAACTATTACTGGCTGCCCATCATGGTGAGTGAAAGGTTCCCACCTTCCCCCCAACTCCATACCTTCTCATCCTGCCGCCCCTCCACCCCACCCCCACCTCACTCTCCAACTCTCCAAAGGAACACTACAGGGAGGCTTGTGTCTTCCAGGTCTGCATCCTAGGGGCCTACCTCATCGCCAGCGGCTTCTTCAGCGTTTTCGGAATGTGTGTGGACACTCTTTTCCTCTGTTTCTGTGAGTGACAAGACAGCCCCCGTCCACCTCCTCTCCTCAGCTTAAAAGTACCAGATCGTTCAGGCTCCTTAGATGCAGTGCTTCTAGAAACAGCGACTTTGTGAGTTACAGGAGCCAGAGCCTCTTCTAACAGCCTCAGAGCAGGTGTTTGGGAAGAACGGAGGGAATGAGCTCCCAGGTTCCTGGGCTCTCTCAAGAAGGGGCATTCTAGGGCAGAGGCCTCTGGTATCTTCCCAAGAAAAACTAGGGAAGAACTTAGCCCCAGGAGACTTCCCAGCAGGTGGCTTCACCCCCACCTCACTCTCCAACTCTCCAAAGGAACACTACAGGGAGGCTTGTGTCTTCCAGGTCTGCATCCTAGGGGCCTACCTCATCGCCAGCGGCTTCTTCAGCGTTTTCGGAATGTGTGTGGACACTCTTTTCCTCTGTTTCTGTGAGTGACAAGACAGCCCCCGTCCACCTCCTCTCCTCAGCTTAAAAGTACCAGATCGTTCAGGCTCTTTAGATGCAGTGCTTCTAGAAACAGCGACTTTGTGAGTTACAGGAGCCAGAGCCTCTTCTAACAGCCTCAGAGCAGGTGTTTGGGAAGAACGGAGGGAATGAGCTCCCAGGTTCCTGGGCTCTCTCAAGAAGGGGCATTCTAGGGCAGAGGCCTCTGGTATCTTCCCAAGAAAAACTAGGGAAGAACTTAGCCCCAGGAGACTTCCCAGCAGGTGGCTGTAGTGAGTGGGGAGTTCCTTACCATACCGTAGGCGTTTATTCAGAGTTTCTTGTGTACCAAGCTCTCTGTCAAGCAACTGACATGTATTTTTCCCGTTAACCCTTATCGCACTATGAAATATAGTATCGTTCACCTCACTTTACAGATGAGGACACAATTACATGATTACATAGGTTACAAAAACTGGCCCCCAAACCAGCCGGTGGTGGTGCAGTCTGGAAACCAGGCAGCTATCTCTTAGTCCCTCATTTTCCCGGGTAGTGGGGTTGGCTCCCAAAGGTTCGCTCTTACGGTCTATGTCGCGCCTTAGTGGAAGACTTGGAGCGGAATGATGGCTCAGCAGACCGGCCCTACTACATGTCCAAGAGCCTTCTGAAGATTCTGGGCAAGAAGAACAAGGGGACCCCGGGAGACAAGAAGAGGAAAAGTGAGAGATGCAGCTCTGATCCTGGACTCTCTCTCGCCTGTACAGCCTCCCCGCCTTCCAGATCACGCTTTTGTAGTAAAAAGATTTTATTAAAATGCTATTTTGTTTTCTCAAAAATTCTCGGACTTCTATTTCATCCAAGATTACATGAAGCCTTTTTAACCTCTCCGGCTCTTTAAAGTAGGCCCCGCCCCTATGACGTACCCCAGATGCCTTGACCAATCAAAAGGCTTCTGCGGAGTAGTGCCAGCCCCCTTCTTCACCCCATCCAATACACTTCTCGCCCGGGTCACGCGCCCCAGGGCTTCAAAGATGGCCAATTGGAAGAAGTGGCTCTGAAGCGCTGAAGGTCACGTGCAGAGTCCTGTGAGGACCAGTCAGAGTCGCGGAAGCGCGGCTAGGCGGCTGCGTGTGGGCCGGGTTTGGGGTAGACATCCGAGCGTTTAAAGGGCCGGGTTCAGTTGATCGACTCCAACCCGCGTCCTGGAGGCCAGGGTCGTGACTGCCGTGAGGGAGAGATGATTGAAGAGGGACCCGGTATAGTGCTCTTGGGCAAACCAAGGAGACCGCGAATGCTGCGATTATGGGGAATCTGTAGGGCTCAGATATTTTCTGCGATCTTCCTGCTGATGTTGTCTCCTGCAGGAGTCGGGGCCGGAGCAGAGGATGACTTCAGTCTGGTAGGTCCCCATTCGCATAGCTCCGTCTCCGACCCACGCAGTCTATCTGTGCCCGGTTGTCTCCCCCGGGACAGGGGCTGCTGATCGCTTTCTCCTCCAAGGAACCCTCCGACCCCGTTTCCTCCTTTCCTAGTCCCTTTCCCTCTCTGGTCCTTGTCCTCTTTCCCTCTGAGTCTCCTCTTTCAGGCTTCTTCCCCATTTGAGGTCTCCCTGTCCCTGAGGGCTCATTCTCCAGTCGTAGCCCCTTCCTCGCTCTGAGCCACCAGTTTCGCTCTAATCTCTCCTCGGGTTCCCCTTCCTAGTTCTGGGACCCCAGCTCGCACACCGGGTCTCCATCACCTTCCTCTCCCAGAGAAATCTGACTCCAAGCCTCTCTTCATTCACTCTAAAACCCAAAGTCACCTTTGTTCTGTTGACCCTTCCTCTTCCTAGGTTCATCCACTTGTGACCATGGAGCAACTGCTGTGGGTGAGTGGGAAGCAGATCGGCTCAGTGGACACCTTCCGAATCCCTCTCATCACCACCACTCCTCGGGGCACTCTCCTTGCCTTTGCTGAGGCCAGAAAAATGTCGACATCGGATAAAGGAGCTAAATTCATAGCTCTGCGGAGGTCTA
The DNA here is from genome assembly GCA_006408695.1 of Aepyceros melampus. Lineage (NCBI taxonomy): Eukaryota > Metazoa > Chordata > Mammalia > Artiodactyla > Bovidae > Aepyceros > Aepyceros melampus. The sequence goes on from SJXQ01010593.1 coordinate 397,855, forward strand.
TGGACCAGGGTATAAAGATGACTGGGTCACAAGACGTTGGATGGGTGGGGAGCTTGACCTGCCTTTAGGGCCCTAAGGCTCCTGGATCCCTGAGAAGTAGAGAGAACCTGAGGAGGGAAGGTGTCAGGGCAGTGAGCTGGAAATTAGGATCACTAAGGAGTTGAGCATACATTCAAACATTTACTGAACACTTACTATACACTTGGCATTGTTCTAGGTTCTGTAAATACAGTTATGAACAAAACAGAGCAAAAATCCTTGCCTTCATAGGATAGGGGATGGAGGAGACAGACAATATACATAATAAATAACTAAATGTATTTTTTTGTTGGGAGGTAATAAGTACAGTGGAAAAAAAAAAACAAAATAGGGCAAGAGATAAGGAGAGTGCTAGAGCTTGACTGCAATGTTAAGTACTTGACATTTTAGCAGACTCAGAGGAGGTAAGTGAGCCTTGAGAAAGAGCATGCTAAGCAGTGTAACAAGCTTAGATGTCCCAAGGAAGGAGGGAGATATTCAATAAATGAGGAGTTTGTGTGGTTGGATGGAGTGAACAAAGGTAGAAGAAGATCAGAGAGGTAAGGAGGGGCAGATCTTGTAGGCCTCGAGGCCATCATAAAGCCTTGGGTCCCTAGCCAGGAGGTGAAAATGGCAGGGAGTGGCAGAAAGGGCACCTTCAAAGTGCTTACCCTGGGTCTCTTCCTTTTTTTCTTTAGGCAGCACGTGGTCTCCGACAGCTTTCATTGGGATGATGGGGACACCCCAGATGGACTGAACTTGGGGGCAGTGGTGAGCGACACAACGACAGGCGTGGTCTTCCTTTTCTATTCCCTCTGTGCTCATAAGGCTGGCTGCCAGGTGGCCTCTACCATGCTGGTGTGGAGTAAGGATGACGGTGTTTCCTGGAGCTCACCGCGGAACCTCTCCCTGGATATAGGCACCGAGATGTTTGCCCCAGGACCAGGCTCTGGCATTCAGGTCTCTGTCCTGAGATGAGTAGAAGGAGCTGCCTTGTAGAGAGTCTGCCCTAAAACAGACTCCTTCGCAAAGACAAGATCCTGTGAAGTCAGATTTTTCTGTTTTAGATGGGATTCCGTGGAAGAAAGGGACGTCCTGGGAAGAACACTCTACCCAGGGAAGGTGGAATTTTGCCAGTGGCATTCTATTTGGGGGTTGTCCACAGGGCTGCCCCAAACCATGTAATAATCCATGAACCCTGGCATGCTGCAGTCCACGGACTCACAAAGAGTCGGACATGACTGAGCAACTGAACTGAATCCATGTACAGATTAGAAAAAAATTAGAAAATCCCATGCAGATTAGGGGAAAAAAACCCTCTCCTTCATTTGGGCAGACACAAGCCTGTGCCATGGGCCACAGCTTCGTCCATGAACACAGGTTGGGTTTAAGCTCCTATATCTGATGCCTGTGGCTAGGCCTCCTTGTCCTTTGCACAGCCTGTCCAGAGTATACCCTGTATGCCCCCAAGGAGTTTATTCTGCCAAAAAGCTAAATTCAGTCAGTGGGTGTTTGCAAGCCTTGCAGGACCTGCAGCAAGGACAGAATAGAAGGGGACTGGGTGTACCCTCAGACATAGGAGGTGAGGGGTCCCCTTTCCCTGCCTGAGCCTCCTCGCCGTCTCTGTCTGCAGCATCCCAATCCTTTCCCCACAGAAACAGCGGGAGCCTCGGAAGGGCCGGCTCATCGTGTGTGGACACGGGACGCTGGAGCGGGACGGGGTGTTCTGCCTGCTCAGCGATGACCACGG
>SJXQ01010594.1:0-22454 GCA_006408695.1 Aepyceros melampus
AACAAAAGCCCAGGTCCAGATGGCTTCACAGCTGAATTCTACCAAAAATTTCGAGAAGAGCTAACACCTATCCTACACATATTAGTTAAAATACTATTGTTTTTATTCTTCCTTTTGGATGAACATATCTACTGTATTATGTTAGAAATTAAACATTTATTTTAGAACTTAGCTGTGGAAGAATAACTCTTTTTAAGATTAATGAAGGGGACTTCCCTGATAGTCCAGTGGTTAAGAAACCACCTGCCAGTGCAGGGAATACCAGTTCAATCCCTGCTCCAGGAAGATCCCACATTGCACTGAGTAACTGAAGCACATGAGCCAAGAGCCCATGCTCAGCAACAAGAGAACCCATGCAGTGAGAAGCCTATGCACAGCAAGAAAGAGCAGCCCCTTGTTTGGTGCAAATACAGAAAGCCCACATGCAGCAATGAAGATGTAGTGCAGCCAAAATTGTTGCTGTTCAGTTGCTCAGTCATGTGCGACTCTCTGCCACGCCATGCACTGCAGCACACCAGGCTTCCCTGTCCTTCACCATCTTCTGGAGCTCACTCAAACTCATGTCCATTGAGTTGGTGATGCTGTCCAACCATCTCATCCTCTGTCATCCCCTTCTCCTCCTGCTTTCAATCTTTACCAGCATCAGGGTCTTTCCCAGTGAGTCAGCTCTTTGTATCAAGTGGCCGAAGTACCAGAGCCTCAGCATCAGTCCTTTCAGTGAATATTCAGGACTCTCAAGAGTCTTCAACACCGCATTTCAAAAGCATCAATTCTTCAGCACTTAACCTTCTTTATGGTCCAATTCTCACATCCATACATGACTACTGGAAAAACCATAGCTTTGACTATACAGACCGTTGTCGGCAAAGTAATCTCTATATTTTTAATACACTGTCTAGGTTTGTCAGTTTTTCTTCCAAGGAGCAAGCGTCTTAATTTCATGGCTGTAGTCACCGTCTTCAGTGATTTTGGGGCCCAAGAAAATAGTCTATCACAATTTTCAGTGTTCTGCCCTAAGGGTGTGTCATCTGCATATCTGAGGTTATTGATATTTCTCCCAGCAACCTTGATTCCAGCTTGTGCTTCATCCATCCCAACATTTCACATGATGTACTCTGCATATAAGTTAAATGAACAGGGTGACAATATACAGCCTTGATGTGCTCCTTTCCCAATTTACAACCAGTCCATTGTTCCATGTCCTGTTCTAACTGTTGCTTCTTGGACCTGCTTACAGGTTTCTCAGCAGGCAGGTAAGGTGGTCTGGTAGTCCAATCTCTTTGTTTTCCACAGTTTGTTGTGATTCACACAGTCAAAGGCTTTAGCATAGTCAATGAAGCAGAAGTAGATGTTCTTCTGGAACTCTTTTGCTTTTTCTGTGATCCAACGGATGTTGGCAATTTGATCTCTGGTTCCTCTGCCTTTGCTATATCCAGCTTGAACATCTGAAAGTTCTCAGTTCACATACTATTGAAGCCTAACTTGGAGGATTTTGAGCATAACTTTGCTAGTGTGTGAAACGAGTGCAATTGTGTGATAGTTTGAACATTCTTTGGCATTGCCCTTCCTTGGGATTGGAATGAAAACTGACCTTTTCCAGTCCTGTAGCCACTGCTGTTTTCCAAATATGTTGGCATATTGAGTGCATCAGTTTTAACAGCATCCTCTTTTAGGATTTGAAATAGCTCAACTGGATTCCATCACCTCCATTAGCTTTATTCATATCAGTTCAGTCAGTTCAATCACTCAGTCGTGTCCGACTCTGCGACCCCATGAATCGCAGTACGCCAGCCCTCCCTGTCCATCACCATCTCCTGAGTTCACCCAGACTCACGTCCATTGAGTCCGTGATGCCATCCAGCCATTTCATCCTCGGTCATCCCCTTCTCCTCCTGCCCCCAATCTCTCCCAGCATCAGGGTCTTTCCCAATGAGTCAACTCTTCGCATAAGGTGGCCAAAGTACTGGAGCTTGTTTTAGCATCATTCCTTCCAAAGAAATCCCATGGCTGATCTTTAGGATGGACTGGTTGGATCTCCTTGCAGCCAAGGGACTCTCAAGAGTCTTTTCCAACACCACAGTTCAAAAGCATCAATTCTGCGCTCAGCCTTCTTCACACTCCAACTCTCACATCCATACATGACCACAGGAAAAACCATAGCCTTGACTAGATGGACCTTAATCGGCAAAGTAATGTCTCTGCTTTTGAATATACTATCTAGGTTGGTCATAACTTTTCTTCCAAGGAGTAAGCATCTTTTAATTTCATGGCTGCAGTTTATTCATATGGATGCTTCCAAAGGCCCACTTGACTTCACACTCGAGAATGTCTGGCTTTAGGTAGAGTGATCACATCATCGTTGTAATCCGGGTCATTAAGATCTTTTTGTATAGTTCTGTGTATTCTTACCACATCTTAATATATTCTGCTTCTGTTAGGTCCATACCATTTCTGTCCTTTATAAATAGATAATGAATAACTAATAAATAAAAAATAGATAATAAATAGCCAAAATAAATAGATAATAAAAATAAATTTTAAACAATCAGTTTGCCATGTGGGAGCTAGGACTATTGTATCATATATCTAGCCTGCACCTGAGTGCCTGCCTTTGTAATGAACATTTCCAGTTGAATGACTGCTGTAGCTCCTCATTCAAAACATGAGTAAAGCATTCATTCCTATCTCCCTGCCCCCTGCCTCCTCCTGTTCCTCTGTTTTCTACTTGAGTCTTTATCATCTAATTATTCAAGTCAGACATACAGATCTCATCTTTAAATTCTTTCTCTTCCCTTCAAATTCAATTAGTCACCAATTTTTCCCCCCAGCCACACCATATGGCATGTGGGATCTTAGTTCCCATACCAGGGAACGAATCCACTCTCCCTGCAGTGGAAGCAAGGATTCTTAGCCACTGGGCCTCCAGGGAAGTCCTAGCCACCAATTCTAAGCAAATCTATATATTTAAGGTGGTATCTCTTCAATTACCTCACTAGTTTAGGTTTTTAGAGTTTAATCAGGTATCCTATTTCATTAATACACATACAATAGTCTGTAAGTTTTCCTTCTCTAATTGGACACCTTCATTTTTCGCCCCATACTAAAGTCAGTTTTCAAGAATGTAAACATAAATATATTACACCCCTTCCTTTTCCTTCAGAAGAAATTTCAGATTCCTGGTGTGACAGGATGCCACTGAAGTTTACAAAAGTAAAAACCAGAATATCTAGTTCAGTTTAGTCACTCAGTCGTGTCTGACTCTGCAACCATATGAACCACAGCACACCAGGCCTCCCTGTCCATTACTAACTGCCAGAGTCTACCCAACCCACGTCCATGGAGTCAGTGATGCCATCCAACCATCTCATCCTCTGTCGTCCCCTTCTCCTCCTGCCCTCAATCTTTCCCAGCATCAGGGCCTTTTCCAATGAGTCAGCTCTTCGCATCAGGTGGCCAAAGTATTGGAGTTTCAGCTTCAGCATCAGTCCTTCCAATGAACACCCAGGACTGATCTTTAGGATGAACTGGTTGGATCTCCTTGCAGTCCAAGGGACTCTCAAGAGTCTTCTCCAACACCACAGTTCAAAAGCATCAATTCTGTGCTCAGCTTTCTTCACAGTCCAACTCATATCCATACATGACCACTGGAAGACCATAGCCTTGACTAGATGAACCTTTGTTGGCAAAGTAATGTCTCTGCTTTTTAATATGCTGTCTAGGTTCATCATAACCTTCCTTCCAAGGAGTAAGTGTCTTAATTTCATGGCAGCAGTCACCATCTTCAGTGATTTTGGAGCCCAGAAAAATAAAATCAGCCACTGTTTCCCCATCTATTTGCCATGAAGTGATAGGGCTAGATGCCATGATCTTCATTTTCTGAATGTTGAGCTTTAAGCCAACTTTTTCACTTTCCTCTTTTATTTTCATCAAGAGGCTTTGTGGTTCCTCTTCACTTTCTGCCATAAGGGTGGTGTCATCTGCATATGTGAGGTTATTGATATTTCTCCCGGCAATCTTGAGTCCAGCTTGTGCTTCTTCCAGCCCAGCGTTTCTCATAATGTACTCTACATAAAAGTTAAATAAGCCGGTGACAATACACAGCCTTGATGTACTCCTTTTCCTATTTGGAACCAGTCTGTTGAATCTCAAGTTAGTTTAAGCAAAAGTAGTATTTATTGCCCTTCAATACTAAGAAGTCCAAATAATAGAGAAGCCTCCACATGGCTAGATCCAGAACTTCAGTATTTTCAGGGCTTTGTCTAGGTTGGTTCTGTCCTCCTTTGAATTTATTTTTTGTTTCCTGCAGTTTGCTCTATAAGTCCTGGGAGAGTGCAGGCAGTGTCAAGTTTCTTCATTTTTGTTTGCTCTAAGTGAAGTGAAGTCGCTCAGTCGGTTCCGACTCTTTGCGATCCTATGGACTGTAGCCTATCATGCTCCTCCGTCCATGGCATTTTCCAGGCAAGAGAGCTGGAGTGGATTGCCATTTCCTTCTCCAGGGGATCTTCCCGACCCAAGAATCAAACTCAGGTCTCCCGCATTGCAGGCAGACACTTTACCATCTGAGCCACCAGAGGTAAATTCAACAGACAAGTCCAGGAAGGGCAGTGATTAACCCAGCTTCAGTTACAGACTCAGTGGTTGTGGGGTGCAGAATCATTCTCCAAACAATACAGAAGAGGAAGGAAGTGCTTCCCGAAAAAACTGCATGTTGGGCACACGTCAGCCGACTGTCCACCTACGTTACCACTAAGCTCCTTGTGCTTTGATGAAAACTCTAAACCCATAGACTCAAGAAACTCAGTGAACCCAGAGCAAGAAAGACAAAAAATCATACCAAAGCATGACATCAACAAATTTTCAGCAAACTAGGAACTAAAAGAACTTCCTCAACCTGATAAAAGGTATCTGTGAAAAATGTACAGCTAAAATTGTATTTAATGGTGGAAGACTAAACACTTTCTCCTTAAAAATAAGATGGTTTCTCTTCAACGAGGATTGGAGGTCCTGATCAGTGCAATTTGGCAAGAGAAATAAAAGACATTCAAATTGGAAAAACAGAAAGCAGAGTTATTCAGAACATAATTATGTAGAAGATCCTAAAGAATATACAAAAATAGAACTATTAAACAGAACAAATTGCTAGAACTAGTAAGTTTAGCAAGATCACAGGATATAAGGTCAATGTATATAAACCAATTCCAGGGCTTCCTTAGTGGCTCAGTGGTAAAGGATCTGCCTGCCAATGCAGGAGACATGGGTTCTATCCCTGGTCCAGGAAGATCCCACATGCCACGGAGCAACTAAGCCTGTGAGCTGAGACTATTGAGCCTCTGCTCTAGAGCTTGGGAGCTGCAACTACTGAACCCACGTGCTGCAACTACTGAAGTCTGCAACCCTAGAGCAAAAAGAGAAGCCACTGCAATGAGAAGTCCATGCACCCCAACTGGAGAGAAGCTCCCACTCTCCACAACTAGAGAAAAATCTGTAGCAATGAAAACTCAGCACAATCAATGAATATATAAATACATAAAATTTTTTTAAAACTGCATTTCAATATACTAGCAGCAAGTAGTTAAAAACTTCTACTCATTTAAAATAACATTAAAAACCATAAAATAAGATTAATTTTAACTATATATAAGACCTATACATTGGAAACTGAGATAATCCTGGAAGAAAGTAAATGAGAAATATGCAACACTCGTGGATTAGAAGAATAAACGAATATTAACCATGAATTCTCATTAAATGGATACATAGAGTCAGGGCATTGCCAACCAGATTTACAGCATACTGTAGAAATTTACAAGCTGATTCTAAAATTTATATGGAAATCAGAGGTTCTAGGATCGTGAAAACAGATTTGAAAAAATAAAATCTGAGAATACTGATTTCAAGATTTTGGTATAAAGCTACTGTAATTATGATAATGTGGCATTGGTATATCAATAGAACAAAAATAGATGCAGAAATAGGTAGAGAAATAGATGCACACGTATATGGACAATGCATTTTCAACAAGCTGCCAAGGTAATTCAGTACGAGAAAGAATAGTCTTTTCAATAAATGGTGCTAGAACCATGGAATATCAGGTAGTGGTGGTTTAGTTGCTAAATCATGTTCAACTCTTGTACTCCAAAGACTATAGCCCGCCAGGCTGCTTTCTCCATGGGATTTCCCAGGCAAGAATACTGGAGTGGGTTGCCATTTTCTCTTCCAGGGGATCTTCCTGACCCAAGGATCAAACACTGTGAGCTGCAAAAACTGAGCCCTCAAGTCACAACTGCTGAAGCCTGTCACCCTAAAGCTTGTGCTCAGCAACAAGAGGAGCCACTGCAAGGAATAGCCCACGCTCTCCACAACTAGAAGCCCATGCAGCAACGGAGACCCAGTGCAGCCGAAATAAATAATTTAAAAAAAAATCAAATATCCATTGTTTTCACATATTGTCACACTTAATGTTTTTGTCAGTGTACTTGTTCTCCTGTATAATTCATATCCTGAAAGAAAAGGACTAGAGTCCATCCCTCTTGACACCATTTTTAGTGAACAAAATAATGCAGATGCTAGCAATTATAAAATACACCCAAAAATGCTATAAACTTTATAATGTAAAAGCATAAATATAAGTAAAAATCTCAAAATATTTCCATATGAAGGCAACATGATTACATAGCTTAAAAAACCAAGTGAATCACAAAACAATTTGAAAAAAGTAACTTTACAAGAAAATAGGAGGGCTAGTAACATAGCAGGCTAAATTGACTATAGTGTATTTCCACACTCCAGTAATAAAAATCAAGTTTGTAATAAAAGGAATTACATGCCTAATAATGAGAATTATTGAATATTTCATTTAGTTTCAAGTGCCATCAATTAACCATTTTTTAATGTACTATCAAGAAAAAAAATGTTGCCAATTAAACTGACATAATGGACTCATCACTTAGAATTATTATTTTATATTTATTGAAAGATATATTTAGATTTTATAAGATAGAGTTTTATATCATTTTCGCTCATTCATGAAAATAAAGCAGAAGTGAAATAAATTGGTTAAGGTATTCCTCACATGATTTTACACTGATAGACCAACTTTTTGGACAGGGAAGGGTTTTTTTTTTTTAATTGAAATATAGTTGATTATAATGTGCACATTCAGGTATACTGCAAAGTCATTCAGTTGTCCGTATATGTATATATTCCTTTTTAGATTCTTTTTCATTATCAGATCAATTCTTCTGAATTACTTTTGGACTCTGATGGGATACGCAATCCATCAAGATCCTTTATGTCCCACACCTTTGCAGGATATGCCAAGAATGTAAACCCCAGACTGCTCTTAGCAGCCATTTCTGAGGAGTTTTGCAGAGGTAACATCCCAAACAATGAGCTAGTCCACTTGCCACTCATAATAAAAGTGAGAAACTGCCCAGCTCAATGTTCCTCACCTATATCCAAAAACAAACAAAAAACAAAAAAACACTTCATCCACCTAGGCACCTGTGCTGCTGGTGTGGGAACAGAGTCACAGGAAACCCCATGAACATCATACTCACACTGTGCCTACTGCTTTTGCCTTAAGAAATAAGGTCCTTTTCTCTAATGAAACAGTAACAGGAGAGTTGGTTAGCTTGTGAGTAGGCTAAAATTCCAATCTTCACAAACCCTGAAAATATCAATTTATGTCCATAAAAATGTTGGTGATGAGGCATTTCTTAAAAGTGTTCTACATTATATTCAGGGCTCGTGTGACCTCAATCTAGATGAATGAGACATGAGGGGACGTGGCCTTATAGGAAAGACATTTCTTCACCCTTATGATAAATCCATCAAAAGGATTCTTCTTCCTCTCAGGGTGATTGTGGCTTGCCTGTCTTAAGTCAGGGCTTCCCTTGTGGCTCAGCTGGTAAAGAATCAACCTGCAATGAGGGAGACCTGGGTTTGATCCCTGGGTTGGGAAGGTCCCCTGGAGAAGAGAAAGGCTACTCACTCTAGTATTCTGGCGTGGAGAATTCCATGGACAGCCCATGGGTCTCAAAGAGTGGGACTTTCATTTTTGTCTTAAGTCATTGGTGTGCTGGGGCCCCTGGGACTGGGTTTTGGGAGCTGACTGTTAAATTTCCAGGGAATTTTTGAGCTGATTGATGAAAACATCATGGTGAGAAAATGTGCACACAGAAACTGGCAAATACTGTAAATCATGGTATCTCCTCTACCTTGTAAAGCAGGTTGTCAAATATTTATCTATCTTCACTGGTTTAAGTCCTATCTGGCCGATTAGTTAGCTGTGGATAGTACAACACGAGAGGACAGCGTTAGGTACTATTAATGGACAGGGTTACTGCTGCTGCTGCTAGGACACTTCAGTCATGTCCAACTCTGTGCGACCCCATAGACAGCAGCCCACCAAGCTCTCCTGTCCCTGGGATTATCCAGGCAAGAACCCTGGAGTGGCTTGCCATTTCCTTCTCCAATGCATGAAAGTGAAAAGTAAAAGTGAAGTAACACAGTCATGTCCAACTCCCAGCGATCCCATGGACTGCAGCCTACCAGGCTCCTCTGTCCATGGGAGCTTCCAGGCAAGAGTACTGGAGTGGGTTGCCATTGCCTTCTCCAAATGGACAGGGTTATGTACTATTAATGAGGCCACTGAGATTCACCTCTGAGTGTGTGGAACAGCAGTTGTCAAAGAGAGAGTCTGCTGAGCTAGCACCCTATACCTTGTGTGTAGGCTCTGCAACGGAGCTCATTTTACATCCTCTGGGTATGTCCTACATTTATTCCATATTATGTAACAAAAATAACAATCTTTCTCCACTTCTCTATGACAACCCTACTCATTCTTTAAAGGTGAATCTTTTTGGGACCCAACAGATGACCGTTTTTATTTTTATCTTTGTTTAAATATTCAAGCTGGTTTTAGAAAAGGCAGAGGAACCAGAGATCAAATTGCCAACATCCGCTGGATCATGGAAAAAGCAAGAGAGTTCCAGAAAAACATCTATTTCTGCTTTATTGACTATGCCAAAGCCTTTGTGTGGATCACAATAAACTGTGGAAAATTCTGAGAGAGATGGGAATACCAGACCACCTGACCTGCCTCTTGAGAAATCTGTATGCAGGTCAGGAAGCAACAGTTAGAACTGGACATGGAACAACAGACTGGTTCCTAACAGGAAAAGGAGTACGTCAAGGTGTATATTGTCACCCTGCTTATTTAACTTCTATGCAGAGTACATCATGAGAAACGCTAGGCTGGAGGAAGCACAAGATAGAATCAAGATTGCTGGGAGAAATATCAATAACCTTAGATATGCAGATGACATCACTCTTATGGCAGAAAGTGAAGTGGAACTAAAAAGCCACTTGATGAAAGTGAAAGAGGAGAGTGAAAAAGTTGGCTTACAGCTCAGCATTCAGAAAACTAAGATCATGGAGTCTGGGTCCTATCACTTCATGGGAAATAGATGGGGAAACAGTGAAAACAGTGTCAGACTTTGTTTTTTGGGCTCCAGATTCACTGTAGATGGTGATTGCAGCCATGAAATTAAAAGACACTTACTCCTTGGAAGGAAAGTTATGACCAACCTAGATAGCATATTCAAAAGCAGAGACATTACTTTGCCAAGAAAGGTCCGTCTAGTCAAGGCTATGGTTTTTCCAGTGGTCATGTATGGATGTGAGAGTTGGACTGTGAAGAAAGCTGAGAGCCGAAGGATTGATGCTTTTGAACTGTAGTGTTGGAGAAGACTCTTGAGAGTCCCTTGGACTGCAAGGAGATCCAACCAGTCCATCCTAAAGGAGATCAGTCCTGGGTGTTCTTTGGAAGGAATGATGCTAAAGCTGAAACTCCAGTACTTTGGCCACCTCAGGCGAAGAGTTGACTCATTGGAAAAGACTCTGATGCTGGGAGGATTGGGGGCAGGAGGAAAAGGGGACGACAGAGGATGAGATGGCTGGATGGCATTACCGACTCAATGGACATGAGTTTGAGTGAACTCCGGGAGTTGGTGATGGACAGGGAGGCCTGGTGTGCTGCGATTCATGGGGTTGCAAAGAGTCGGACATGACTGAGTGACTGAACCGAACTGAACTGAAATGGTGTGTGTGTGTTAGTCACTCACTCGTGTCTGACTCTTTATTTAAATGGTAGCTTTCAATATGTTTTTAAACAAAACTTGAAATAACATACAGAAAAGTACACAAATCATATAATATGTTTTCTCAAAGTGAACATACCTGTTTAGCTACAGCCTCATTCAAAATACTGAACCCTACCTAAAAGCACATGTTCTTTCCTGGGTCCTGTCCTGACAGCCCAGGTCTTGGTATTTGACTTACTTTTTCTTTTCTGTATTGGTCATGTGTTTCCTTCTGATGGGTTTTCTAAAAGCAGAACAACTTCAACTGCCATTTAAATATGAGAGAATTCAGGACTTGAAAATTAAAAGGGTGCATGTTAGGACAATTCCTGCTACACTTATCTAAAAATAAGGTCCAAATCACGGCTGGGCAAGCTGTGGGCACACACCGAAGCAGAGCCTTGGAAGAGAAATCAGAGAATGGTTTCTACTCTTGATGACACCTGTATTCACACAGAAAGGGACTGTCCACATTTCCTGTTATATCAAATTCAAAGCATTAAAGCATGAATATGGGCTTTTGCCACAATGCAGGGACAATCCAGAGAGGACTCAGAACATACACAAGAGGGATACTATCCAAGAGAAAGAAGAAAACCCCTGTGGCTTAGTGGAAACAAAGAATCAGATATGCCTCTGTCTCACAATCTCATAGAGACAGGGTTGAAGAGAAAGTTGAGAGCAAAGTAGCTTTTCTAAATTATTGGAAAAGACTGTCCTTTAGAATGCTCTCTCTCTCCCAATATGGGGGTGACCCCAACAGAATAAAACACGGTAACATGTTATAATTAGAGAAAAGAGCTGAGTCATTATTTCTGAACTGCTCTCAGCTCTTATGTCTAGTTCAAGGCACAGAACATTCTCACATGCTCTGGGGAACTTGAGAGCAAGGAGAACCTCCTGTAAAGGCAATAGAATACAGAGATGAAGGGGATGGCTAAGCCTTAGGGCATGTGATTGCATCATCAAGAGAGAAATTAAGGACTCTAGCCACAGACACTGGGCTTCCCAGGTGGTTCAGCGGTAAAGAATATACCTGCCAACACAGGAACTGAAGGTTCAGTCCTTTTGTCCAGAAGATCCCCTGGAGAAGGAAAAGCAACCCACTCCAGTATTCCTGCCTGGGAAATCTCACGGACAGAGAAGCCTGGTGGGCTACAAGTCCATAGGAGTCGCACAAGCGTCGGACATGACTTGGCACTAAACGACAACAAGAAGTTATAAACACCAATGCGATAGACCCAGGAGCCAACATCAGACATCCTGAAGAAAGGATGGCTAAGAATATAAAAAACAAAATTTGAATGCAAATACACTTTCTCAATATCTTTAGGGCACATAACCCCTCCTCCCACTCTCATTATGAATCCACCTTGTAGGTTGAGTAGAATGAGAAAAAGACAATCTGCAAGGCACAGCATTTATTTGAAAGAGATTTATCAAAAAAGAAATGGAAGTACCATTACTTGTCAAGGTAAAGACTTTCCCTGCTACATATTGGGTTGGCAGCTCAAGAAGAATCCTTAATTAAAGAAAAAAATTTAAACTACATTTGCCTTGTAAAATAGGTGTAAATGTGCCATCTTCTCACTTTACCACAAAAGAAGCCAGCCTGAAGGCAAAGAGCAGTGACAAGAAGGAAAACGGAAGAGCCCTGCCTGATCAAAACTTGCAAGCTACCTGCTGAACCCCTGGGTTAATGAGCCAATCAACTTCTCTTTTTGCTAAATCCAGTTTGTGTGTGGTTCTCTATTACTTATGATCTTTATTAGGTTTGAAGATAAGCAATTTATTAATAAATCAGCCAGCAAATCGAAGATGGGAATTGAATATAAGATGTCTAACATCCAAAACTGGACTCTTGATCACTGTACCATAACACAAAACTCAAATGCTCTTCCCTCTGCTGCAACTGCAACCATTCGCTACATAAGGACTGGTCCAAGGACCAGCAGAATTGGTGTCACCTGGGAGCTTGTTAAGAGAGTCAATCTTAGGGCCCCACGTACCCCAGACCTACTGAATCAGAATCTACATTTTTATCAATATTCCCAGGTGATTCATAGGTACATTAAAGTTTCAGAAATACTGTTTTAAGTCATTCTTTTCTTTGGGTTCGACAGCATGTTCCTTATTCATCGCTAATTACCTAGTCTTCTATCTCCTCACCAAACCTGTGATATCCTTAAAGACAGGAAATATGTATTACTGTTTTTAATATTCTAAGCACTTGTGATGAAGACTGCTAATCATCCACCAGAATTATTCTATCAGTCTCACTGGGTACACTGCTAATCTGTATTTCCCAGGCTGCTTTGTGGCTAGGTGTGAACAGATGATGAAATTCTCTCCAATACAACATAACCAGAAATACTGTGTGCCACTGTACTGGACCCGGATCTCAAGACTGTGGGGATGCTCCCTGCTTTTCCCCTTTCCTTTGACTTGAATCCCACTTGGACATCAGTCTTGATGATGCAACAAGATATTGGAGAATTACAGGATGAGTAACTTGAAAGTACCTGTTGCTGTTGTTGCTGCTAAGTTGCTTCAGTCATGTCTGACTCTGTGCGATCCCATAGACGGAAGCCCACGAGGCGCCCTCATCCCTGGGATTCTCCAGGAATGAACACTGGAGTGGGTTTCCATTTCCTTCTCCAGTGCATGAAAGTGAAAAGTGAAAGTGAAGTCACTCAGTTGTGTCTGACTCTTAGTGACCCCATGCAGCCTACCCGGCTCCTCCACCCATGGGATTTTCCAGGCAAAAGTACTGCAGTGGGTTGCCATTGCCTTCTCCGTGAAGGTACCTAGATCTCTGAATAACTGAGCAGAGCAAATCTAACAAACTAAATCATCCATAATAGATACACAAGTAAGAAATAATTGCCTTTGTTCTCTAGGTCACTAATTTATGTAGAGGCTTTTTGATATGGTGCCCTAGTCTGTCCTAAATAACTCACTTCATCTTTTTAAAATAATTCTTTGTTGCTGCGCTGGCTTTTCTCTAGTTGCATTGAGTGGGGGCTACTCTGTAGTTGTGGTGGTGTATGGGCTTCAGTAGTTGCAGCTCCCAGGCTCTATAGCAAATGCTCAATGGTTGTGGCACAGGGACTTAGTTGCTCCACCACATATGGGATCTTCCGGATCAGGGATCAAACCCATGTTTCCTGTATGGACAGTTAGATTCTTTACCACTGAGCCATCAGGGAAGCCACCACTCCATCTTATAATAGACCTCAGCTTATAATAATTCCCTTTGTTGGGGGAGAGTGGCCTCAGATACACAGAAAAGCAAGCCCTCAGCAGCCATTTCTGCACTATATGATCCGAGCCATAGTTACTGATCCAAGAATAAACCCCATATCCAAACTGCACCACTTGAATTTTCCCTCCAAGAGATTTCCAGTTCTGAACTGAGGATGAGAAAAACTGGAGCTGAGTCAAGTTCATTAACAAGGATTTAAAGCTGCACTGCATGATATAGGAGCCACTAGCCACACGTAGCTATGTGAATTTAATCAAAATAAAAAATTCAGGGTCTCAGTTGCATTAGTTTCATTTTATGTTCTTATGTCCTGACATGTAATACTTTAGATCTACAGAAAAAAAAAAAAAAAAAAAAACCAGACACACACACACACACACACATTATCAGGAGGGTTGTTCAGAGTCCCAGAATTTCAGTTTGGCAGTGTGGTCTACGTTTCCATCAGAAAACCAAACCAAAACTAAGTTACTGGTGCTCTACATTTTGGAATCAACTGGAATGTTAATGAAGTAGACTGTTTTGGACATCTTTACAATGTTGATTTTGGACTTTATCAAGTGTGTTTGCAAAAGAGGAAAATAAGGATTTACTGTCAGAATCACCAGTTTTTGTTGTTCTTGTTCAGGTGCTCAGTCATGCCCAACTCTTTGCAACTCCATGGACTGTAGTAGGCCAGGTTTCCCTGTCCTTCACCATCTCCTGGAGCTAGCTCAAACTCAGGTCCATTTACTGGGTGATGCTATCCAATCATCTCATCTTTGGTTGTCCCCATCTCCTCCTGCCTTTAATCTTTCCCAGCATCAAGGTCTTTTCCAATGAGTCAGCTCTTTGCATCAGGTGGCCAAAGTACTGGAGCTTCAGCATCAATCCTTCCAATGAATATTCAGTACAGTTCGTTCAGTCGCCCAGTCGTGTCCGACTCTTTGCGACCCCATGAATCGCAGCACGCCAGGCCTCCCTGTCCATCACCAACTCCCGGAGTTCACTCAGACTCACGTCCATTGAGTCCATGATGCCATCCGGCCATCTCATTCTCGGTTGTCCCTTTCTCCTCCTGCCCCCAAACCCTCCCAGCATCAGGGTCTTTTCCAATGAATCAACTCTTCGCATAAGGTGGCCAAAGTACTGGAGCTTCAGTTTTAGTATCATTCCTTCCAAAGAAATCCCAGGGTTGATCTCCCTCAGAATGGACTGGTTGGATCTCCTTGCAGTCCAAGGGACTCTCAAGAGTCTTCTCCAACACCACACTTCAAAAGCATCAATTCTTCTGCGCTCAGCCTTCTTCACAGTCCAACTCTCACATCCATACATGACCACAGGAAAAACCATAGCCTTGACTAGACGGGC
This sequence comes from Aepyceros melampus, assembly GCA_006408695.1. NCBI lineage: Eukaryota > Metazoa > Chordata > Mammalia > Artiodactyla > Bovidae > Aepyceros > Aepyceros melampus. The sequence continues at coordinate 14,761 of SJXQ01010594.1, forward strand.
CTTTGTTGGCAAAGTAATGTCTCTGCTTTTTAATATGCTGTCTAGGTTGGTCATAGTTTTTCTTCCAAGGAGTAAGCATCTTTTAATTTCATGGCTGCAATTACCATCTGCAGTGATTTTGGAGCCCCTCAAAATAAAGTCTGACATTGTTTCCCCATCTATTTCCCATGAAGTGATGGGACCAGATGCCATGATCTTCGTTTTCTGAATGTTGAGTTTTAAGACAACTTGTTCACGCTTCCCTTTCACTTTCAAGAGGCTCTGCAGTTCTTCACTTTCTGCCATAAGGGTGGTGTCATCTGCATATCTGAGGTTATTGATATTTCTCCCAGCAATCTTGATTCCAGCTTTTGCTTCATTCAGCCCACTGTTTCTCATGATGTAGTCTGCATATAAGTTAAATAAGCAGGGTGACAATATACAGCCTTGACGTACTCCTTTCCCTATTTGGAACCAGTCAGTTGTTCCATGTCCAGTTCTAACTGTTGCTTCCTGACCTGCATATAGATTTCCCAAGAGGCAGGTCAGGTGGTCTGGTATTCCCATCTCTTTCAGAATTCTCCACAGTTTTTTTGATCCACACAGTCAAAGGCTTTGGCATAGTCAATAAAGTAGAAATAGATGTTTTTCTGGAACTCTCGTGCTTTTTCGATTATCCAATGGGTGTTGGCAATTTGATCTCTTGTTCCTCTGTCTTTTCTAAATCCAGCTTGAAGATCTGGAATTTTACAATTCAGGTACTGTTGAAGCCTGGTTTGGAGAATTTGGGGCATGACTTTGCTAGTGTGTGAGATGAGTGCAACTGTGCGGTATTCGAGCATTCTTTGGCCTTGCCTTTCTTTGGGATTGGAATGAAAAGTGATCTTTTCCAGTCCTGTGGCACTGCTGAGTTTTCCAGATTTGCTGGCATATTGAGTGCAGCACTTTCACAGTTTACAATAAACGGTTTTCTGGAGAGCGCCACACACAGCCTGGGCACTCAAAGGTGTGTGTCGGCGGAACGAACGCACCATCGTGGAGGTGAAACAGAACGACCCCAGCAGCTCAGGATGAGACCTTGAGCGGAAGGACGGGCGGCCGGGCAGAGGGGAGGCAGGCGGGGAGGCAGCGGAGGCGCAGGAACGCTGGGAGGACGAGGGCGGGAGCCCCGGGAGACCCGGCGGAGAGAATTTGGGGGAACGCCTCCAGCCTCCCGCCCGCGCTCCCAGCCGGCTCGGAGCAGGCGCACTGGCGGCGCTCGCCCGCGTCCCTGCCCCGCCCTCCGTCGTCGCCAAGGCGCAGGCTCGCGTCGGGGCGGGCAGCTCCGCCCGGCTCCGTCGCCCTCCTTCTTCTCGGCCTCGCCGCGCCTTCCTGCCCGGGACGGGCCAGGCCCTGGCGGAGGTAACTGCCCGCAGATACCCGTCTCGCACGGCCCAGCCTCCTCCCCTCGCCCCCCGGCCCCGGCTCCTCCGCCCCCTCACGCTCTCGAGTCTTGGCGCGCCCGCGACCTCCCCTGCCCCCGCCATCCCCGGCCGCACCCAGCCCCCTACCCGCTACCCCGGCGTCGTCCTCCGGCCGCAGCATCCTCAGCCTCACGGAGGTGCGGGGTCGCCCCCGGCTGGCTGGGAACGAAGTCCGGTTCGGGCTCGACCTCGGCCCGGTGTCCTCCAGCTCCTGCCCGTCCCCGGCGGGCGCCGCGGTGGCAGCTGGCGGGGGTGGAGGGCGGCGCTGCCCCGTCCCCTCGCCCCCCGGCCCCGGCTCCTCCGCCCCCTCACGCTCTCGAGTCTTGGCGCGCCCGCGACCCCCCTTGCCCCGCCATCCCCGGCCGCACCCAGCCCCCTACCCGCTACCCCGGCGTCGTCCTCCGGCCGCAGCATCCTCAGCCTCACGGAGGTGCGGGGTCGCCCCCGGCTGGCTGGGAACGAAGTCCGGTTCGGGCTCGACCTCGGCCCGGTGTCCTCCAGCTCCTGCCCGTCCCCGGCGGGCGCCGCGGTGGCAGCTGGCGGGGGTGGAGGGCGGCGCTGCCCCGCACGGTCCGGTAGGGAATCTCAGAGGGGTCCCGGGGGCTGCCTCATGCGAGGTTGTCGTGGGCCAGCTCCTGTGTGTGACATTGGTGGGGAATAAGTTGAGCGCCGAGGAATGGACGTGATTTCTTAGGCTCGTCTGTGGTGCAAACCACCGAATAACTTGGATTATTCCTCTGGAAATTGCCTTTGTCAGTGTGTTTTAAATTAAGATACGGGGAGCCGGGGTGGAGGGCGGTAAAACTTAACCTGTTTATTCTCCTCACATATTTTGTGTGGTCGAGTTTATCTCTATTGTCCATTAACTGATTTGATATGTTTCATGGTGTTTATTAGTATCCATCTGTTCAGTCGTGTCCGACTCTGTGCAACCCCAGAGACAGCAGCCCACCAGGCCCCCCCGTCCCTAGGATTCTCCAGGCAAGAACACTGGAGTGGAACCCACTTTCACGCATTGGAGAATGAAATGGCAACCCGTGAGACCTGGGTTTAATCCCTGTGTTGGGAAGATTCCCTGGACAAGGGAAAGGCTACCCACTCCAGTATTCTGGCCTGGAGAATTCCATGGACTGTATAGTTCCTGGGGTCACAAAGAGTTGGACACAACTGAACGACTTTCACTTCACACACACACACACACACACACACACACACACACATATATAATAATAATCTTAGAAAGGTAAAGAATCTGCCTGTAATGTAGGAGACCTGGATTTGATCCCTGGGTTGGGATGATCCCCTGAAGAAGGGAAAGGCTACCCACTCCAGTATTCTGGCCTGGAGAGCTCCATGAACTGTATAGTTCATGGGGTCACAAAGAGTGGAACACGACTGAGCCGCTTTCACTTAGAAGGCTAGGCATCATGGCCTTTAAAGTATGGCAAAGTGCAAGAATATTTCTGAATTTATCTTACAGAAATAGACAGAAGAGTGGTCCTCTTGCTGGGTTTTTTGTTTGTTGTTTTTGAAGAACATCAGGTAGTCAGAGATAAGCAAAGCAAAGATGTCGATTCGAGTTTATGGAGATCTCCTTGTGAAGTATATTCTGTTCTATAAGTAAGGCTGGTCAGATAGAAGTTAGAAGGAAGGCAAGTCATTTTTTTTGTGTGTGTGAACTCCGCACCATTGGTCTGTGTCTTATGTCCTGGGTGCTGTCATTAGAGGCTTTCTTTGGCTCTCAAAATGCTGAAGAGTAATAACTGTAAACATGGAATAAATAATAATTTAAGGATGAAAGCAAATAAAAACAATTCCATACAAATGCTAGATGAATTAACTACTCATAGATCACCACTAAAAATCTCTTAATGAGTATAACTAGGGAGAAGAAAATCAAACTCAATAGGAAGGTGTGGAATCCTAGAGAAACCTTTGGATAAGGCTGGGAGAGGTATAGACAGATCTTTAAGGGACATTTCATTTGGGATTTCAACTTGATCTTTTTAACAATGGCTATTGGAAGCATTTAAGTGTGGAGAGATAGCTCCACTATCTGCTAATAGAAGTTGGAAGGCAGTAAGATATGAAGTAAAAGGACGGGTGAAAACGATGCAGAGGCTGTTCATGCAGGAAATGATGAGCACATCCCAAGGCAGTGGATATGGATTCTAGAGCTGTGGAAACAGATATGAAGGACCTATGGGTATGTCAGGGTGACTGGATATGAGTGATGAAGCCATGACAGTGATTAAGGGTAACTCAAGTCTTTCCCTTAGGCTGATGTTGGTGTCCTTGACTGGGTTGGAAAGCAGGTTTGTAGGAAGCAGTCTGGGTTTGAACACATTGAATTGAGAGGCTTGCAAGGCATCTAAATGGAGATGTGTTGTGTGCTTAGTCACTCAGTTGTGTCCAGCTCTTTAAGACCCCAGGCACTCTAGCCTGCCAGGCTCTTCAGGCCATGGGGACTCTCCAGGCAAGAGTATTGGAGTGGGTTGCCAGGCAGGGGATCTTCCCAACCCAGGGACTGAACCCATGCTTCCCACATTGCAGGTGGATTCTTTATGGTCTGAGCCACCAGGGAAGCTAGAGCATACTGGAGTGGTAGCCTATCCCTTCTTCAGGGGATCTTCCCGACCCAGAACCAAACCAGGGTCTTCTGCATTGCTGATGGGCCTCTTCAAAGCCCAGTAAGGTTAATACATGTTTTAGAATTTTTTCAAATCTGATGATTGTATGATATTCTCTCTCTGTCCCCATGATTAAATTGTACTGCTGTGATTACTAGTGAAGCCCAGAACTTTTCATTGGTTTGTTAATTCTTCTGGCTTTACCCTTCTGTCAATTGCTTGTGAATTATGAACTGTCTTTGACAGATGCCATAGGTCGCTCACCCAACCAATATTTCCCTCCTGTCTTTCTTGTTAAAACTGTCCTGATTTGGTTGAGATGTGAGGTGGCAAGGTTCCAAGAAAGGAGGGCAGGTCTTCCTTACACTCCTACAGATAAGCAAGGACTGGTCATCTGACGTGTTTTTGACCAATAAGATCTTTTGCAGGTGTTTGTGGTGTTTTTTTCCCTAGATTTTACTTATAGATTTCACTCTATTTACAGTATCATGCAGAGATTTTAAATTTTAATATAGCAAAAAAAAAGTATCATCCTTTCCTTTCTCATCATTTTTTGCCTTGGTTTAAAATGATTCTCTATCTTGAGATTCTAAAAGTATTCTTAATTTTTTCTTTCATAAATGTTAGGTAAAAAAAACTTTAGATTTTAAATCCATCTGGAATTTATTTTTGTATCTGGCATGAAGCAAAGATGTTTTTACAAATGGATAATCAGTCAGCCTGGAACATTTTTTGAATAGTTTTTTCTTTCTTTCTGGTTTATATTAACACCTCTCTCATATATGAAGTACACATGGATATGTTGGTCTGTTGTAAATTCCCCTAATCTGTTCATTTGGTCTATTTTTCTATGACTATTTGTTTTCTCTAACAAGTTATAGGTTCTCTTGATTTGTTTATGCAAATAATTCTTTAGTCTACAAATAATGACTCTTTTATTTCTACTTTTCAATTGCTTTTATCAATTATTTCTTTTTCATGCCTTATTGTGCTGGCTAGGATCATCAGTACAATTTTAAATAAAAGGAGTATCAGTAGATATTTTTCTTGTCCTGATTAGTTTTATTCCTTATAAGGGACTGCCATTAATTCTTTACCATTATGTATGATTTAGGTTGATTCCACTGATCAGGTTGAGGGAGTTCCTTCATCCAAAACTTGTTTAGGGTATTTGTTGTGCTATCCAGAAAGGTATTGAATTTTATTTTAGTGTCTTTCTGGACATTGAAATAATCACATAGCTTTTATCCTGTTAATAAATTGTACATTATATTTATAGATTTTCTAATGTTAATCTAATCTATATTCCAGTGATAAGCCATACACGGTCAGGGTGTATTTATTTAATAACTGCATGGATTTGCATTGCCTGTATTTGATTTAGGTTTCATGCATTTGTGATCATAATATGGACAGAGCCTAGAGCCCTTTTTCTCTTTTAATATTCCATCCGGTTTTGGTGCCAGTTTTAGGTTTACCAGCCTCATACATTTAAGTGGGAGCCTTCCTGGAATCATTTGTATAAAAGAGTTTGTGGAATATATCTGCAAAATCATCTAGCTCTTCACAGTCTGTTTTTAGCATTAAGGACCCTCCGGGCTAAAGGGTCCGCTTCATTGTTAGCTGAGCCTTTGTCCTCAATCTGTAGGTGGCTTTCTGTCTTCAAGCTCTGGACTGGGCTACGTGGAGTCCAAATCCTTCCTTTTACCTTATCTGGAGGCATTCTTGGCTTTGACCTTCATTTTCTTTACATAGGACTAAAAAAGTAGCAGGAATTTCAAGAAATAAAGCAACTAAATTAGAGGGAGAGACTCAAAGAGAAGTATGAGGAAGTAAAAACTTTTAGTATATTTGCTGTTCCCTGCTAGTGGGGAAAACAGAGGCTCCTGCCATAATTAGAATGTACAGATAACACACCAGATAAAACCTAGTCTTAATTCCTCCCTGGGTTCCCATTTTGCAGGGAATTTGGATAAATTCCAATTTGAAGGCCCTTAAGAAAAAAACTAAGTCACATGTTTATTTTTTATCTTAAAAAAAACATCTGTACCTGAATTTGAGCTTTTCAAAGGCATTTTTATTCTTTGAATCTACCCTTGAGGACAAAGCTGGTGTGTCACAGGTGCTGAGTAAGGAACTGTATGTTTGAAGATGTTTGTTTTTGTCCAAATAACTTACAAAATCAGTGTCAACATCAAGCCAGACAATGAGTATTGTATTTTCAGGAAAGAGGCTTCATTTTATTTTTTCTTGAAATTAAGATCTTTCAAACTAAAAAGATGATGGGAAATAAAATTTTCAAGATATTGTTAATTCCTACTATTTTATCACTTACATGGTTCCTTTGGCTTCCAATACTAAAATTCTTTTTAAAATAAGGATTTTGCTGGTATTCACTGCCTGCATTTCTTATCTTGGCCTTTTGGTGTCATTCTTAGATTAATCTGAAAGACATATTAAGTAAGGGTGAAATGATTTCTTTGGCTTTCCATCTTTTTATCTCTGATTTGAACGGAAGATTATCATGCTTATAGTACAGTTTACTAATATAATCTTTTCAATGTTATCTTAACTGTATTTTATAGCTGATACATGCTGTAGAAGTTTAAATACAGTACAGAGAACCAGTAATAGTAAAGTAAGTCTTTATTTTTATGTGTAGTCTAGAAAGAACTTTTTCTGAAATTACTAAAGTTACTGAAGTTAACTTCATATGTTATTAATATATGTGAAAGTGAAGTGAAAGTGTTAGTTACTCAGCCATGTCCAACTCTTTGAGGATCCATGGACTGCAGCCTGCCAGGCCCCTCTGTCCATGGGATTTCCTAGGCAAGAATACTAAAGTGGGTAGCCATTCCCTTCTCCAGGAGCTCTTCCTGATCTAGGGATCAAACCCATGTCTCCTGCATTGCAGGCAGGTACTTTCCTGTTTGAACCATTCTAACATAATGCTAATGTATATCATTATACAATAATGTAACAGTAAACGCTATGGTATATATATAATAATGCAACATATATGTATTTAGTTAAAGTAAACCAGACTTCTTAAGCCATGACAGGGCCTGATTCATTTTCAATGATCTGTAAAATAAAGCTACTGCTATCAATGGAGCTGCAGAGAATTGATGAATTTTGCAACAGTTCTTTTTGTACATGGGGATACTCATACCCTTTGTCCACCTATGAATGAATATGAAAACCTTTGGACTTTAAACTTTTTGCTAATTCCAGTGTTAGCCAAATGCTTTTCTTTCCCTCTCAACTTGCAAATGTCTCAATATGTTTTCTTTTTTCCACCATTAATTATACTTTTTTCTCCATTGTCTTTTTAATGCATACACTTAATGAGTTTGACTTTTGTATGGTGTAACAAATAAGCAAACAAACAAAAACAAAATATATATTGACCCAAAAGTGATTAATTCATTGTGTTTGGTTGTTACACTTGGAATTCCCAATATCCTGTCCTTTAAGCTGCCTTCAATCTCAGGACAAGGAGCCGTACTTGTCTTCTGGTCCTTGAACAACTTAACCATTTGAGAGAATGAGTGTACCAACTCTAGCCCCTAGTATATCCGTCAATAGCTAGGAGCTAGGGTGACTCGACCTTCAAATTTTG
>SJXQ01010595.1:0-71465 GCA_006408695.1 Aepyceros melampus
GGAAAAAGCAAGAGAGTTCCAGAAAAACATCTATTTCTGCTTTATTGAGTATGCGAAAGCCTTTGACTGTGTGGATCACAATAAACTGTGGAAAATTCTGAAAGAAGACACATAAGTATACAAAATAGTTTTTAATGACCCAGATAACCACAGTGGTGTGATCATTCATCTAGAGCCAGACATACTGGAGAGTGAAGTCAAATGGGTCTTAGTAAACATTACTAGAAACAGCTAGTAGAGGTGATGTAATTCCAACTGAGCTATTTCAAATCCTAAGATGATGCTGTTGAAGTGCTGCACTCAGTATGTCAGCAAATCTGGAAAACTCAGCAGTGGCTACAGGACTGGAAAAGGTCAGTTTTCATTCCAATCCCAAGGAAGAACAATGCCAAAAAATGTTCATAATACTCTACAATTGTACTCTTTTGACATTCTAGCAAAGTAATATTTAAAATTTTTCAAGGTAGGCTTCTGCAGTACATGAACAGAGAACTTCCAGATCTGTAAGCTGGATTTAGAAAAGGTAGAGGAACCAGAGATTCGGTTGCCAACATTCATTATATCATGGAGAAAGCAAAGGAATTCCAGAAAAATCATCTGCTTCACTAACTATGCTAAAGCCTTGATGGTTGGATCACAACAAACTGTGGAAAATTCTTAAAGATTTGTGAATACCAGACCACTTTTACCTGTCTCCTGAGAAACCGGTATGTGGGTCAACAAGTAACAGTTAGAACTGGACATGGAAGAATGGACTGGTTCCAAATTGGGAAAGGAGTATGATAAGGCTGTACATAAGTACAGTACATAAGTACAGTAAGTAAATACGATAAGGTGACAATCATAATTGCCACCCTGCTTATTTTACTTATAGGCAGAATCCATCATGAGAGATGTCAGCTAGATGAATCCCAAGTTGTAGATAAGATTGCTGGGAAAAATATCAGCATCCTTAGATATGCAGATGGTATCACATTAATGGCAGAAAGTGAAGTGGAACTAAAGAGCCTCTTGATGAGAGTGAAAGAGAAGAGTGAGAAAGCTGGCTTAAAAGTCAACATTTAAAATAATAGAAATCATGGCATCCAATCTGATCACTTCATGGCAAATAGAAGGGGAAACAGTGTATGTAGTGACAGATTTTATTTTTTTAGTGTTCCAAAGCCACTGCAGACAGTGACTATAGTCATGAAATTAAAAGACTCTTGCTCTTTGGAAAGAAAGCTGTGAGAAACCTCGACAGCATATTAAAAAGCTGAGACATCGTTTTACCAGCAAAGATCTATATAGTCAACACTATGGTTTCACCAGTAATCATGTACGGATGTGAGAGTTGGTCCATAAAGAAGGCTGAGTGTCGAAGAATTGATGCTTTCGAATTGTGGTATTGGAGAAGACTCTTCAGAGTCCCTTGATGTGTAAGGAGATCAAGCCAGTCAGTCCTAAAGGAAATCAACCCTGAATATTTATTGGAAGGACTGATCCTGAAGCTGAAGCTCCGATCTTTGGCCACCTGTTTCTAAGAGTTGACTCATTGGAAAAGACACCAATGTTGGGAAAGATTGAAGTCAGAAGGAGAAGAGGGCAGCAGAGGATGAAGGAGATAGTATAACTAACTCTATGAACATAAATTTAAGCCATTCCGGAGATAGACAGAGAAGCCTGTTGTGCTGCAGCCAGGGGTCATAGAGTTGGACACAACCTGACAACTGAACAACATAAACAACCCCTGCAGCATCATAGGGATTATTTGAGGTTGAGTGAAGGTGAAAATATTTCTTCCTTTCATTCAAAAAAGCAGGGAATAAACATCTAGATTTTGGTAGAAGAAAGATGCATGAGAGCTTCTGTACAACTGAGTGGGACTCCCAGGTCTGAGCTAAGGAGAATAAGAAAGAAGGACATCTCAAACAGAGCACCATGGCCTGTGTCTAAGGAGATTATTTTGTCAGCAAAGGCATACTTACTAAAATTTTTGATTTACCAAAGTTAAAATCTTGCCTCTAAGTTAGAAAGTAACGGGAGCATCCAAACCAGAGAAGGCATGGCCTGTGACTAATGAAACAGAAGCCTGCCTTAAATTTTACTTCTGTTAGTTCTGTAATTCATATTTTGCACAAGCTCTCAATACAAAGTTTTACCTTTTGTTAACTTGTTATTTTGTGTGTATCTTATAACCATGCAAAGGAGTGAATTCTCACTAGCTGAACATACCTATATAGCCAACACTCAGATTAGGAAAGAGAAATTACCTGCTATCACTACTCATTCTGTATACATCATCTTAACTTGGCTTCATGCATCTTTGTTAAGTATCGCTATTTGGTCTTAGCCATATTTCTGATTCTTATTTCTGGGGATCAGGCTTCCAGTGGGGTGAAGTCCAGGGATAATTGCTCAGTTCTAGAAGATCTGATGAGGGGGCAACCTCAGAGACAAAGCAGAGGTGGCCTGGGTGCATTATATAGACCATAGTTCAGCAAAATTTTTCTTATAAAGGACCAAATAAGAAACATCACTGGCTTTCAGGGTCATAACATTTTTGGTTATCATAACATTTTTGATACTCATTTTAAATGAGTATCAATGTCTTTGTTCCCATAAAATTTTACTTATAAAAACAGCAATGTTTTGTACTTTGTTGATCTGTGGTATAGAGAAGCAAATCAATGGAATGTGGGTTATTATCTGAAAGCATCAGAAACCTTCAGGAGGGGAACCTTGTAAAATCCTGGACCTCACTCTAAATAAAAGGCAGTTAATTCAGACAATTGTTATCTGGACTCCTCAAGGCAGGAAAACTTCAGCCTTGTAGCTTATTTTTGCTTGTTTCTACTGTTAGTCTTGTTCCTAACTTTCAAAATAATGCAGTCGTCAGCAGCCAGAGAATGTAAATGTCTAGAAGCAAGACTATTTCTGTTATATTTAGAAATACTGCTTAAGGAAAAATACTGTGGATTTCACACTATTTTTAAAATTTCAAATTCACTAAAAGCAAAGTTTTGTTTCAGTAAAATATTCCATGAACAATGAAATTTGTGTAAATCTTGAGGGTTTTTATATTTGACAGGTTAACCATTAATTAAAAGTTCACTATATTATAAATTGAAAAGAGAGACACAGTTACAAGTAATAGAATTTTTTTTTCATTTTTAAAAAACCACTGGAAGCACAACAGGGTAAATCAACTGTACTTCAATAAGAAAACCACAAAAATAAAACAAAAAATGAACAAAAAAAACACTAGTCATTTTAAGATACTTCTATCCAATTCTGTTTCCAGAAAGCTATTTTTCGGGGACATGATGAAGTGATTGCCATCATTTTCAGCTGAATGTATTGGCTCATTTATGATTTTGGCAGAGGACATTCTAATATCTACTACAGAAATCACAAACATGAGAGAGAACAGTGGAATTTGTACAAAGTTCCTGCTTAATTTGCTTTTTATTTTTCCTTCAGAAAACTATGAAAATATATAGGGAAAAGTGAAAACTAATGTTACTTGACAAAAATCATACAACCATTGGACATCACCTGATATTTATCACTTACACATTGAATTAATTTTTATGATTACATTTTACAGCTGGGAAATTACCCATAGTCTTTCCTTGATCTACCTAGTAGATATATCAGATTGGGAGTTTTTTTGCTATTGTTTTGGGCTTCCCTAGTGGCTCAGATATAAAGCATCTGTCTGCAATGCAGGAGACCCGGGTTCAATCCCTGGGTTGGGAAAATCCCCTGGAGAAGGGGTTTTCCCTTAAACTAAAAATCATAACATCACCTCACCAACATATAGGCCATCTTTGACTCCTCATATTATACATATTGCTCCCATTAACCCTAATGCCTGTCCTCTAGTCCAAAACAGCCTCATATTCCAATTAGATTACTGCAATAGCCTCCTAGCAGTCATCTTGCTTCCACAATTACCCGCTCTACAGTCCATATTCCATAAAGCAGCTACAGTGATACTTGTCAAAGACTAGATGTTATTAATTGGCTCAAAATCCTCCCACAGTTGTCACCCTTTTCCTTAATTTATCCATATATTCATATTTATGTTATATATTTTAATGATCTTTTCTATTAACTAGAATAAGCTCAATAGAAATAAACAAAGTTGGGATGCAAGGAAAAAAGGGCAATGGGGTAGAAAAATTGCCTTGAAATTATTATATACACATAAGACCACACAGGAGAATATCTTATTTTACTTACAATGTCAGTTCAGTTCAGTTTAGTTGCTCAGTCATGTCCAACTCTTTGTGAACCCATGAATCACAGCACGCCAAGCCTCCCTATCCATCACCAACTCCCGGAGTTCACTCAGACTCACGTCCATCTGGTTGGTGATGCCATCCAGTCATCTCATCCTCTGTCATCCCCTTCTCCTGCCCCCAATCCCTCCCAGCATCAGAGTCTTTTCCAATGAGTCAGCACTTCGCATGAGGTGGCCAAAGTATTGGAGTTTCAGCTTCAGCATCAGTCAATCCAATGAACACCCAGGACTGATCTCTTTTAGGATGGACTGGTTGGATCTCCTTACAGTCCAAGGGACTCTCAAAGAGTCTTCTCCAACACCACAGTTCAAAAGCATCAATTCTTCGGTGCTCAGCCTTCTTCACAGTCCAACTTTCACATCCATGTATGACCACTGGAAAACCATAGCCTTGACTAGATGGACCTTTGTTGGCAAAGTAGATCTCTGCTTTTCAATATGCTATCTGCTGCTGCTGCTGCTAAATCGCCTCAGCCGTGTCCGACTCTGCGTGATCCCATAGACAGCAGCCCACCAGGCTCCCCCGTCCCTGGGATTCTCCAGGCAAGAACACTGGAGTGGGTTGCCATTTCCTTCTCCAATGCATGAAAGTGAAAAGTAAAAGTGAAGTTGCTCAGTTGTGTCCAACTCTTAGTGACTCCATGGACTGTAGCCCACCAGGCTCCTCCATCCATGGGATTTTCCAGGCAAGAGTACTGGAGTGGGGTGCCATTGCCTTCTCCAAATATGCTATCTAGGTTGGTCATAACTTTCCTTCCAAGGAGTAAGCATCTTTTAATTTCATGGCTGCAATCACCATCTGCAATGATTTTAAAGCCTAGAAAAAAAGTCTGACACTGTTTCTACTGTTTCCCCATCTATTTCCCATGAAGTGATGGGACCAGATGCCATGATCTTTGTTTTCTGAATGTTGAGCTTTAAGCCAACTTTTTCACTCTCCTCTTTCACTTTCATCAATGTAAATTATATTAAAATATTCTAATATGCCTCAACTCTAATCCAAATACTATGGATGAAGTTAAGGTGCTTTTAAAGAGGAAGTAGAATAAATTATGTGTAAAGTTTTTTTCCTGTAGCCATTTTGATGTTATTATCAGTAAATATTGAACTTTCATGGAAAGCACATTTTTTCTTGTTAGTGTGGGAACTGTATCACGTAAAGAAGTTTATCTTTCACTTAAGTAGTTTACAATCATTGTCAGAAGAAAAAATGGTAATACATACATAACAAAAAAAACATGTTTTTAAGGTAATAAAAATTCCAGAGAGCAAAGAAATCAGGTACAGAGTTTGGTGGATGGTAGACAGATATTTTAGACAGGATAGAGGAAGCCCTAAGATGGTCACATGTGAGTTAAGACCTGAGTAATGTGAAGGAGTAAAACACAGAAAGATGTAGGAAGGAAGTGGTCTTCCTACACATAAAAAGACACTGAGTACAAAAAAGCTTGACATGTACAAACAACCATAGGAAAGTCAGCGTAAGTTAAGGTAAGGAATGAAGCCATGGGCATCGCAAACTGAGGTAGGCAGAGTAACCATGACTTGTTCACCTCAAACAATTTTACTATATATATCTAAGAGTGAAAAGTCATATGAAATGCTTAGTATCATTTTATAGTATGATAGTTCAGCTCAACACCATGTATTATTTGCTTCTTTAAGTCAACTGTGAAATTTGTCAGAGTTTTGGTTTTCTATGGCATGGGGAAAAGTTTTTATAAAAAACCTCTCTAGTTGGAATAAAAATTATAATTCTATAAATAACATTAAAATAATAGTTAAAAATTAAATTAAAATGATTTGGCAATGTCAAGAATATTCTGTTTTCAGAATTTATCCCACTGAGATTCGTGTTTCAGATAAGGAAACAGCAGGAAAGAGAAGACACATTAGACTGAATAATTTAAGGACCATTTACTAAAGGAACTATTTATAAAAATGTGGGTGAGGTTAAAGGGGACCTCCAGGGACTGCCAGATCCCAGCCTAGTTATAATGGGAAGCTAGACACCATCACCATCTTTAGTCCTGATGAAGAGCAGGAATGACCTGCTGTTGGAACCTGGGCAATGGAAGAAGAATGAGGAGTGATAGAATAAGCTCTTTGTGTTGATGGCCACCTAACAGAGCTGTGATCTTCACTTGAGGATTCCACTAATGACAGAGCCACCAGGTGGAGCTGGGCTCATATTGTCCTGACCTGGCCCTCCTCTCTTCTTCCTTCAGATCTCTTGCGAGAGTTACCCAGAGACCAAAGTAGATGTAGTCCACAGAGCTTAACCTCCTGGAGCACAGCACAGAAGGGAGAAAGGAAAACACTGAGTTTGGGAGAATCAAATGGAACAGCTGTATCACACAGAACCAAACAAATACAATTAGAATTTGCATTATTTGTTTATGGTATTGAGCAAATAAATACCTAAGTGTCAAGTCTGTTAATTTCCCAAACAAGCTTACAAGTTTGAAAATGCAAGCTTCTTCATAAGTCACTGAAAACTCAGTGCATAACTTTTACTTTCAAGATGATTACTTATACCAATAACATGATCATTCAGTCAACAGAAGACTTACACAGTGTGGTCAGTAGTGACAGAGAGACATATTGATTTTTCTACTGTATCTATGATATATCCACATGTATAAATATATAATACATATAAGTAATTTTAGTCACTGATACCTTACCTGTATCAATGATTCTATAATTTTTATACCAGAACATACATATATGATGTTAACTATACAACATTTTATGCTTACCCAGCATTATGACCAATTCCTTGATTTTTACTGCTATTTCAATATTATATTTCCCACTCAAAAACTGATATCTGAACACAAGGGAAAATGGCATAACTAGAAGAGTAACCTGATAAATTTTTATAATTTGACTTGATTTTGCATTTGTAATAGTATATATGTGATTTATTTTTTGTAATACAGAGTTGTGACAGTGATTCTCAGCTCCATTATTGGAAACAACTAACTTAAACTGTACTGTGACCTACATTACATAATGTTATAACCAGCAAAGTAGGCACAGACAGACTGTCAATCTTCCTGACATGCAAACAGCAGCAAATAATGCATTCCTTTGGTTTCCAACTCATTTGCTAGATGTCAAAACTAAAACATGAGTTAACATACTTAGTAAAATTATTCAGAACCATGAAACGCCCTGTAAAGTGTTGGATCCAATAAGAGAGAAAGCTAAGCAAAACATTAAAATAAAGGTTTTCTAGTCATTTCAAAACATCTTAATGACTAAAAACCTGCTTGTGGGGAATATGTGTGTAAATATATTTGCTGGGTGAGTAGAGTAACCCTCTCATCCACCATATTAAAAGTCTCACTTTTATGTTCCATGATGTAATTAGAATTATTAAAATTAATACCATTACATTGACTTGTGGATTAGAGCACATAAATTGTATTACATGATTCAATGATTCATGTTATTACTGTATTTCATTCTGTTTGCCTAATATAGACCAAAAGAAATATAAAAAGAAAACATACAAGATGAATAAGATTCTCCCCTTCTCCCTTCAATTGTTATTTTTAGCTCCAAGCATTCTAATATTTTTTTAGTTTGTACATGAAGGGGTATAGCAAAAATATCTTGTGTTAACAAGCCCAAGTTGGTGGTAGAATAAAACTCAAAGAAATTGTGGTGCTCGTGTATAGTGTATATGTATGGAAGGGTGGGATGTGTGTGTTGGGGAGAGAGAGAGAGAGACATTACAACCAAAAAAACTTCACCAAGTCACAAATGTGAGTTTTCGGCTTGTGTTGATAGCATAATTTGAAACAGTGGGATATAATGAAATAAGGTAGCTGTCTATCTTCACTGTCATCCAGAGATGTAGAAGTCTCTTCCTGGTAGGATTTTCAAGATAGTAGCATCTTACAGTATTTGTCTTTCTCTAACTGACTTATTTCACTTTGCATAATGCCTCCAAGTCCATCTCTGTTGCTACAAATGGCAAATTTTCATTCTTTTTATGGTTGTTTAGTATTCCATCACACACACACACACACACACACACACACACACACACGCTTGCGCGTGACATGTCGCCTCAGTGGTGTTTGACTCTGTGACTCTATAGATGGCAGCCCCCCAGGCTCTTCTGTCCATGGGATTCTGCCAGGAAAGAATAATGGAGTGGATTGTGGTGCCCTCTTCCGGGGGATCTTTTTGACCCAGGAATCTAACCTGCATCTCTTATGTCCAGCTGCATTGGCAGGGGGGTTTTTTTTACCACCAGCGCTACCTGAAAAGCCTATACACTTACACACACCTATTGATGGATAGTTCACCTATTGATGGATAGTTCGCTTGCTTCCATACCTTGGCTACTGTAAATAATTGTGCTATGAACATTATGGTACGTGCATCTTTTTATATTAGTGTTTTTGGGTTTTTTTGGATATACAGTGTGCTATCACTTATATGTGGAATCCAAAACACACAACAAACTAGTGAACAAAACAGAAAAGAAGCAACTCACAGAAATAGAGATCAAACCAGTGGTTACCAGTGGGAGAAGGGGTGATGGGAAATATAAAGCTAGAGGGAAAAAGAGTTATTATGGAATTATATGAATCATGGGTGAGAAAATTTTGAAAATTGTAAAGTACAATAGAATTTAAATAATCTTTCATTTAATTAAAAAAAAATCCCAAAACATATAAACATCTTTCATGGGTCATGTATTTGGTTCTTCCTGCATCTGAGAGCACTGTTGTCCCAAGTGGAATTTATTAGCTTAAAATAGAAATTTTGTGCCAAATTGCTTGCTTTCATGAGCAAGAAATACTGCTTTGTTTTGTCATAAATGCTAAAGGGGCAGTTAAACATCTGCAAATTCAGATGATGCTCAGAACAAGTGATCCAGAATAATCAGTAGCTCAGGGCACAGATAAATCCAAATTTGGATTACCTTTCCTAGAAATCAACATAAACTAATCAAATGAAACAATGAATTGCAGTAAATATTTAATGAATAATTAGGCCTTAATTATTTTTCAATTTTGTGATATATTATTAATAACAACTAAGGTTGTAATTTCAGCCTGTTTTTTTTCTTGAGAAAAAATTAAATTGAATTTTTAAAAATAAATTATTTTTTAAGTTAACATTTTCATTTTCATTTCATTTAATGAAATGAAATAGAGTATTCGACTTAGAAAGGACTGCAAAAGATCTCAGAAAGGAGTTTTTCCAACTAGAAATGAACGAATTCTGGACCCTTACAATTATTTGTTCATAGAAATCAAAACTTAGTCATTTTAATACTCAGCTAAAATTGCTGACACGTGAATAGTGATGGCAAAAAAAATATATCTCACATCACAGAACACAAAGCAAAGAACATGGCTAAAAGGACCTGTGCTGGTTTTCAGTTTCCTATTATAGGCTTGCAGAAACAATCATTTAATTTGCATCTCCATTGTGTAAAGTCACTTTAGGAAATCCACATCCACTCTGTCAGTCAAAATATTATATTGGGATTTTTTTTCTGATAGGTAGTATACATGAAAATTTAAATCACTAGTATCTTTCATAAATAAAAAATTATGTTTATGCTTTGGGTTTAATGATTCATTATTTTATATCTGCTGTCTTCAGTAAGAAAAATAAACGATGAGAGTGTATTGAGCTTCACAAAGGCATGTATTTTACTTCTAAGAACTAATTGATCTGTAAACTTTTTTAATCAATCCCTTTATATTGTCCAGCAGGATATAATGTTTTTATATTTAAAATTGATTATATTCATTATATTCTTCTTTTCATAACTTGCTCTCTAATGTACACAGTGAAAAAATGTTCCTTGTGTAAATTTAGTTTTAAGATATATTTTTCCTTGTTTGCAAAATAACTTTGATTTGAAATAATTATCAGAAATTTGGCCAAACCTTAATAGGTTCCAAAATAAAAATGTGCACTTTCTAATATGACAAATAAGAGTAATAAAACAAATGGCTGTAATTGTATTGACCTGTTCACCTAGCAGAACCATTTAAGCTTGGTTGCCATGGAAAACCATGCTGAGAATGAAATAGCAGGAGAAATCTAATTTAGGGCTGGTGCCAGTCAGTACCTCCAAGGCTACTTTCTAGTCTCTTTTCCTTGGAATTTTTTCCCAGGGTGACTAGTTGTGCCCAAGAAAACTTGTAACACTTCAGAATATTTTGCACACAAATACATTTTCCTTCTCTTTACCATTAAACAAGTGTGGAATAAAGCACTCTGACACTTCGACATGGACAATGGATCAGTTTTGCTGCTGACTTAACTCTACACACACTATCAGCAGGAATTTGCCATTTTACAGTCTTTATTTATTTATTTTTTGACTTGTCAGTAGGATTCAATACTGCTAATCACTCTCACTCATATAACCTTTCTACTGGGATAACTTAATGACCCATATCCATAACTGCTCTTCTTTTTTAATATTCCCTATGTTAGTGAACACTATCAACTTCAATCAACAAGTATCAGTTGTACAGTCAGAAACTCAGGAGGTATTCCCTTCTGCCTTCAAGTCCAATTCAGTAGCTCATCCTGTTGACTCTTGCTCCAGAACTCATGTCATTTTCCTTTTTCTAATTTCTAATTTTCATTTTCTAATTTCTTTCCTCTTCCACTGTGTATGTTAGTCACTCAGTTGTGTCTGATTCTTTGCAATATCATGGATTGGGGCCTGCCAGTTTCCTCTGTCCATGGCATTTTCCAGGGAAGAATACTGGAGTGGGTTGCCATTCCTTTCTCCAGGGGAATCTTCCTGACCCAGGGATCAAACTTGGGTCTCCCGCATTGCAGGCAGTCTCTTTACCATCTGAGCCACTTGGGAAGATTATCTCTTCCACTACTGCCATGCTATTGAAAGTCACCGCAATCCATCTCCTACCCTAGGACAGAGTCTTTTACCTGGCCTCCCTGTGTCTGCTCTTATCCTCTTCCAGGACTGTTTCATCTACAATTATTTAAAAATTATGAACCTAACTTTAGCAGAGTTTACAATCATCTCTTTATTAAAATAATCCACTGGCTTCCTACTGAGTTTACAAGGAAGACCAAAATTCTATCCATGGCCTTCCAGGTCTATAAAGTCTTGCTCCTACCATGCTTCATCTTAACATCATGGTCCTCTCAATTCTCTTCATTCTAGTCATACTGGCTTCTTCAAGTTCTTGGATAACTGATGTCCCTTACTCCACAGAATCTTTGTACAGGCTCTTGTCTTTTGTTTATTTTTTTCCCCTAGAATTCTGCTCCCTCCTTTCCCCCCATGTTTTTCCTTCATATATCAATTCATTAATAATCGTATCAGAGAGGACTTAAAAATTTTTTTTTCATAAGGGAGAAACACCATCACATTCTTTGTTGAAACAAGCATGAGAAATGAAGACTATAATATTTATATTCAACATGCTGCCATTATGAGCTTAGATTTTTCAGGCTTGAAAATTAAGTTTAGGAAATGTTTGTTCTTGCACATGACTCTACATTTTATTAGATACAAATACTGTGCTTTGACTCTAGTGGTTGTTAATAAGTATTTAATATAGATGAAAAGATTACATTTGTAATAATACAGTTACACACTGGGTGTAGATGAGTCAAGTGTTTTTTTTTTTTTTTTTTCTTCTCTAAGCAGGACTTGGCATTAGTATAAAAAGACAAGAATAAGATAAAATGGAATGGGAAAAAAAAAATCATGGTCTTACTTTGAAGAGCAATATAATGGATGTGATTGTGGAATTCTTTTGAAGTAGAGCTGGTGACTTATAAAGAAGGTTGTAAAACAGTAATAGACTAGAAGTCGGAAGATCATTTCTGTTTCTACTACTAACTTGGTAGAACTTTGGCTAAGTCACAGTCTTCACAAACTTGGTTTTCCACTTAAAATAGGATTTTATATGTATATATAAAAGACTAAAATGGCACTTATAAAAGCACCTATTAATTACTGAACAGACTTGAATAGCAATTCCCTTCTCCCTCCTTACCTGGCTAACAACTCTCATTAAAGCCCTGCCTCAGTCCGGCATGAGTGGCTCAAAAGGACACAGCAGTCTGAAGCAATATTTGCTAAAGTTATTCCTAGGTACCACACTCATGCCTAAATGTAATACTCTGCTTTTCTTCTAGTGCCCCCCTTCTTCATGTTAAATCTTGTTTTTTTTTATATATTCAGATAAAAAGTTGATTTATTTCTCATTTCATGACTGTTTTTCTGATTAGCGATAGTGGGTCTACTTTGCTGACAATTCAGATATGATTTTCACATTATAATTGTCTTGCTCCATAGGATCCTTCACAGTAATGTTGGGCCTTCACAGAATCCAATCCCTTCTCCTCACCTTGGGTCTAGTGTCTCAGGGTTGGAGATTGAAAATCTTTCCACTTCTTATCATTATTTCAAGCAATACCCTTAAAAAGCTTTGCACCTTTTCCCATTTACTTGTTTTGCTTCATTTTTTTTTTAAAATAAACAATACACCTTCAATGTCAATGCAGACTGATTGGGCAGACATATTTTCTATATTTGTATCTGGTGCTGAATAGAACCAAAGCGATCTTTTGTGTAATTCTTTTCTGATGCTAGAAGTGTTAGCTTAATAAAAAGGCAACTCAATGGTCAAATTTAAGATACTTGTAGTAGGTTTGAGATTAGATTTCACGAGTCTTCTGTGAATTAGTTTTCTATTTACACTATAACTACTGGAATTTAATCTTTCAAAAATCACAGATTTGGTCTTTTTGTACTATACTTTCCAGAAAGATGAACAGTATCTGAGACATAGTAAGCGTTTAATAAATATTTGTCAATGAATGAACACCGCTGCAAGTCAAGGTATATTTTTTGGAAGAATTCAAGAAAGTGCTACCATTGTATGAATAATTTGATAGAAACCCAAGATACATTAACACAGTTATTTTATTAGTTTATAGAAGAAAAATGTAAACAGATATGTACTGCTATTTAAACACTAAACACAGTGTAAAGAATCCCCTGCAATGTGGGAGACCAGGGTTTGATCCCTGGGTTGGGATGATACCCTGGAATAGGGAAAGGCTACTCACTTTAGTATTCTGTCCTAGAGAATTCCATGGACTAAACACTCCATGGCGTTACAAAGAGTCAGACACAACTGAGTGACTTTCACTTTCACAATGTCACCAGGCAACCTGTCATGCAAAGAGGGTACTGAAAAACAAGAGGAGTATAATGCTATTCATCCTTTTAATAAAATGTCACTTAAGAAAGTAAAACACGTAGTGTATGACTTCAGTGCACTAAAACTGAGCATGTACATACACACACACACACACACACACACACACCCCTCTTCAATAAAGTCTGGACAAAGTCTGCCTATATTCTTATTTAACACATTAGGGAAAATGATGCTTACGATGTTAAGTAGTTTTTAAAACTTAGAAAATACCTGAAATAATACCCAGTCCAGTGCTTATGCCTTCATTTTCAGTGTTTTAAACTTTGATTTTAAACTTGAGCTTCAGTTCATTTCAGTTGCTCAGTCGTGTCCGACTCTTTGCAACCCCATGAATCACAGCACGCCAGGCCTCCCTGTCCATCACCAGCTCTCGGAGTTCACTCAGATTCACATCCATTGAGTCAGTGATGCCATCCAGCCATCTCATCCTTGGTCGTCACCTTCTCCTCCTGTCCCCAATCCCTCCCAGCATCAGAGTCTTTTCCAATGAGTCAACTCTTCACATGAGGTGGCCAAAGTACTGGAGTTTCAGCTTCAGCATCATTCCTTCCAAAGAAATCCTAGGGCTGATCTCCTTCAGAATGGACTGGTTGGCTCTCCTTGCAGTCCAAGGGACTCTCAAGAGTCTTCTCCAACACCATGGTTCAAAAGCATCAATTCTTTGGTGCTCAGCTTTCTTCACAGTCCAACTCTCACATCCATACATGATCACTGGAAAAACCATAGACTTGACTAGACGAACCTTAGTCAGCAAAGTAATGTATCTGCTTTTGAATATGCTATCTAGGTTGGTCATAACTTTTCTTCCAAGGATACACACACACACACACACACACACACCCCTCTTCAATAAAGTCTGGACAAAGTCTGCCTATATTCTTATTTAACACATTAGGGAAAATGATGCTTACGATGTTAAGTAGTTTTTAAAACTTAGAAAATACCTGAAATAATACCCAGTCCAGTGCTTATGCCTTCATTTTCAGTGTTTTAAACTTTGATTTTAAACTTGAGCTTCAGTTCATTTCAGTTGCTCAGTCGTGTCCGACTCTTTGCAACCCCATGAATCACAGCACGCCAGGCCTCCCTGTCCATCACCAGCTCTCGGAGTTCACTCAGATTCACATCCATTGAGTCAGTGATGCCATCCAGCCATCTCATCCTTGGTCGTCACCTTCTCCTCCTGTCCCCAATCCCTCCCAGCATCAGAGTCTTTTCCAATGAGTCAACTCTTCACATGAGGTGGCCAAAGTACTGGAGTTTCAGCTTCAGCATCATTCCTTCCAAAGAAATCCTAGGGCTGATCTCCTTCAGAATGGACTGGTTGGCTCTCCTTGCAGTCCAAGGGACTCTCAAGAGTCTTCTCCAACACCATGGTTCAAAAGCATCAATTCTTTGGTGCTCAGCTTTCTTCACAGTCCAACTCTCACATCCATACATGATCACTGGAAAAACCATAGACTTGACTAGACGAACCTTAGTCAGCAAAGTAATGTATCTGCTTTTGAATATGCTATCTAGGTTGGTCATAACTTTTCTTCCAAGGAGTAAGCATCTTTTAATTTCATGGCTGCAGTAACCATCTGCAGTGATTCTGGAGCCCCCCAAACTAAAGTCTGACACTGTTTCCACTGTTTCCCCATCTATTTCTCATGAAGTGATGGGGCCAGATGCCATGATCTTTGTTTTCTGAATGTTTAGCTTTAAGCCAAATTTTCACTCTCTTCTTTCACTTTCATTAAGAGGCTTTTTAGTTCCTCTTCACTTTCTGTCATATGGGTGCTGTCATCTGCATATCTGAGGTTATTGATATTTCTCCCAGCAATCTTGATTCCAGCTGTGCTTCTTCCAGCCCAGCGTTTCTCATGATGTACTCTGAATAGAAGTTAAATAAGCAGAGTGACAATGTACAGCCTTGATGTACTCCTTTTCCTATTTGGAACCAGTCTGTTGTTCCATGTCCAGTTCTAACTGTTTCTTCCTGACTTGCATATAAGTTTCTCAAGAAGCAGGTCAGGTGGTCTGGTATTCCCATATCTTGAAGAATTTTCCACAGTTGATTGTGATCCACACAGTCAAAGGCTTTGGCATAGTCAATAAAGCAGAAATAGATGTTTTTCTGGAACTCTTGCTTTTTCCATGATCCATCAGATGCTGGCAATTTGATCTCTTATTCCTCTGCCTTTTCTAAAACCAGCTTGAACATCTGGAAGTTCACAGTTCATGTATTGCTGATGAAAATGCAAAAGATTATGTAAGGTGCCAAGAAACACCTGTATTTCATGAGGCACTTTGGGATTTTTAAAATCTACAATTTCTATTTGCTTTCAGTTGGTCAGTGATGTCTCTCCTTAAAACTACAGTTTGAGCAAACTCCATTTTCCAACCTTTGCATCCATTACTCACCTTTCCAAAATTATCCCTATATATTTCTCAAAATCCCAACATATAGAATGTTAGCAGTTCTATTTTAATCACTATAAAAGAGCAGTGTGCCATAGCAAACAGACCTGCCTACACTTATCTATTTCCAGTAACCCATCAGACAACTGTTTATTTTTACTTGTATATCTCCTCTTTGTCTGTTATTTTCTCTTTCTTTTCTTTTTTAATCAGTTAATTCATAGCATTGTATGTTCTCTTCTCTTTGTATCAGCAGGATTCTTCTGTAAACAACAGAAAACACTCTAAATAGTTTAAGTAGAAATTAAACATATTAATGATATTTGATCATTCTCAGGATCTCTGGGATATCCAGAGAATTAGGCTTAAAAAACCCAGGGAGTTATTAGATTAAATTTTATAATTGAATTTCTCTAAATTAATGCCACAGTATCATGGCACCACACATCCACTGGAAAGGCTAACATGAAAAAGACTGACAACTATACATACTGCTGAAGATGTAGAGCAACCAGGAATTTTATCCATTGCTAGTAGAACAGTGAATTCAATAACTGGAGGGAAATTCTGATGCTCCTCGAGTATTTGCAATATGCATTTTACTGTCAACACAGTGGTGATCACACAAGCATTTTCACATGATAATTTATTGAGCTGTATACATTGTGTGTATTTTTATTTTTGTGTATTCAGAAAACTAAGATCATGGCATCTGACCCTATCACTTCATGGCAAATAGATGGGGAAACAGTGGAAACAGTAGCTGACTTAATTTGAGGGCCTCCAAAATCACTGTAGATGGTGATTGCAGCCATGAAATTAAAAGACGCTTACTCCTTGGAAGGAAAGTCATGACCAACCTAGACAGCATATTAAAAAGCAGAGATATTATTTTGTCAACAAAGGTCTATCTAGTCAGTTCATTTCAGTTCAGTTGCTCAGTTGTGTCTGACTATTTGCGACCCCATGAATTGCAGCCCACCAGGCCTCCCTGTCCATCACCAACTCCCAGAGTTTATCCAAACTTACGTCCATCAAGTCAGTGATGCTATCAAACCATCTCATCCTCTGTCATCCCCTTCTCCTCCTGCCCCCAATTCTTCCCAGCATCAGGGTCTTTTCAAATGAGTCAGCTCTTACATCAGATGGCCAAAGAATTGGAGTTTCAGCTTCAAGATCAGTCCTTTCAATAAACACCAAGGACTGATCTCCTTTAGGATGGACTGGTTGGATCTCCTTGTAGTCCAAGGGACTCTCAAGAGTCTTCTCCAACACCACAGTTCAAAAGCATCAATTCTTTGGTGCTCAGTTTTCTTTAGAATCCAACTCTCACATCCATACATTACCACTGGAAAAACCATAGCCTTGACTAGATGGACCTTTGTTGGAAAAGTAATGTCTCTGCTTTTTAATATGCCATCTAGAGTGTCATAACTTTTCTCCCAAGGAGCCAGCATCTTTTAATTTCATGGCTTCAGTCTCTATCGGCAGTGATTTTGGAGCCCCAAAATAAAGTCTGTCACTCTTTCTGTTTCCCCATCTACTTGCCATGAAGTGATGGGACCAGATGCCATGATCTGTTTCCTGAATGTTGAGCTTTAAGCCAACTTTTTCACACTTCTCTTTCCCTTTCATCAAGAGGCTCTTTAGTTCTTCCTCACTTTCTGCCATAAGGGATAAAAAGGCTAGGCTAGTCAAGGCTATGGCTTTTCCAGTAGTCATGTGTGAATGTGACAATTGGACTATAAAGAAAGTTGAGAGTTGAAGAATTGATGCTTTTGAACTGTGGTGTTGGAATGTGGTGTTAAAGAATCTTGAGAGTCCTCTGGACTGCAAAGAGATCCAACCAGTCCATCCTAAAAAGAGATCCTGGGTGTTTATTGGAAGGACTGATGTTGAAGCTGAAACTCCAATACTTTGGCCACCTGATGTGAAGAGCTGACTCATTTGAAAAGACCCTGATGCTGTGGAAGATTAAGGGCAGGAGGAGAAGGGGATGACAGCTGATGAGATGGTTGGATGTCATCACTGACTCAATGGATATAAGTTTGGGTAAACTCTGGGAGTTGGCGATGGACAGGGAGGCCTGGTGTGCTGCGGTTCATGGGGTAACAAAGAGTCAGACATGACTGAGCTACCGAACTGACTAACTGATAATATCCAACAAAATAAAAAGATATTGGGTGGTAAAAATGCATGAAAAATACCACCATACTTCTTTCCAGCTTTAATTTAGAAGGCTTTGAGTAGGTGCAGCAAGGTGAGCTATATAGACTTAATGACAGTCTACAGGTAATGCTATGAAGAAAACTATGACAAACCTAGACAGTGTATTAAAAAGCAGAGACATCACTTTGTTGACAAAGGTTTGTCCAGTCAAAGCTATAGTTTTTCCAGTAGTTATGTATGGATTTGACAATTGGATCATAAAAGAGACTGGGCGCTAAAGAATTTATGCTTTTGAACTGTGGTGCTGGAGAAGACTCTTGAGAGCCTTGGACAACAAGAAGATCAAACCGGTCAATCTTAAAGAAAATCAACCCTGAATATCCATTGGAAGGATTGATGCTGAAGCTGAAGCTCCAATACTTTGGCCACTTAATGCAAAGAGCCAACTCACTTAAAAGATGCTGATGCTGGGAAAGATTGAAAGCAGGAGAAGAAGGGTACCACAGAGGATGAGATGGTTGAATGGTATTACTGACTCAATGGACATGAGTTTGAGCAAGCTCTGGGAAATAGTAAAGGACAGGAAAGCCTAGTGTGCTGCAGTCCATGGGGTCACAAAGAATTGGACATGATTGAGCTACTGAACAACACAACAACAGCAGGTAGTGCTAGAGAATAAAGGCATACTGCTGATCCATGGTCAAGCAATTTGAGAAATCCACTGCATTTGCCAATCTTATATCAGTGTAATGAGGCCATTACTGTATCAGTTTGGTTCAGTTCAGTTGCTCAGTCCTGTCTGACTCTTTGCGATCCCATGGACTTCAGCACGCCAATACTACGTGGTTAATATTTTCACTTCTGTTTAAAAGACCCTGATGCTGGGAGGGATTGGGGGCAGGAGGAGAAGGGGACAATAGAAGATGAGATGGCTGGATGGAATTACCGACTCGATGGATGTGAGTTTGAGTGAACTCCGGGAGTTGATGATGGACAGGGAGGCCTGGCGTACTGCGATTCATGGGGTCGCAAAGAGTCGGACACGACTGAGCGACTGAACTGAACTGAACTGAACTGATATGATTACTATAACTTAAAATGACCCCACAATGGACAAGAAGAGGAAACTATCACCCAAAAGGTGGCCAAAAGAAAAATGAAACAGTCAAGGAGTCTTAATACTGAGCCAAATTCAAGAAGATGCATTTAATCACCCTATACAAATAGAATTTTCAGCAATGATTCTCCAGAAAAAGTATTGCAGAATGACTATTTCCATGAGCTATCCCTGCTTTCTCAGTCTGATATCCATATTCTCCTTAAATGTTTAAAAATAAAATGACCTCTCAACATCACACTTGAAACTGTATTTTATGATTCAAGTAAATATTAAGTATCATTTTAAGTATATTAGTATTGATATCCCAAACCATTAACAAATAAATTCAAAAGCACTGGAAAGATTATATCCTGTGAACCAGATTGAAGGTCATTTTTTTCCCCTAAACTTACATTGCAATTTAAACTTTGAAAGCTCTCTATTTGACTAGATAATTTTTATTCTAGATCTTCTCGTAGTGAACTGCCAAAAGAATTCAAAGAGTTTCTAGGGCACTGATATTTTACATAGAGAGCCTACACTTGGTCCTGCCTACCAGGGTAAAGGATGGTTAAAGATCACCTTAAACTGACCTCCCTGATCTTGGCACGTTACAACAATATTGAATCAAGGTCACCACTACCATTAAGAAATTCAACACCTAGCAGCTGTGTAGGAGCTCAGCACCATGAATTTCCCCTAAGAAACCAAATAAACCAATTGAAAATGCTCAGGGGAAAAAAGTTGCATCTGTAATTGCAATACACACATCAAAAATCAGCAGTACTTTAAATCACTGGCTCTAGAGGGTCTTTGTAAAGTATACAGTCCAGTGAACCAAGACTGAGTCACTCTGGCAGTTAGCTCCTACTGTTAGAACTCTGCCACTGAGGAACAAGTGACAGCTGGAAGCAACTGGATTGCCTCTACTTCATGGCTATAGGGTTCACTGGAACCACAGCCAGGTCCTGTCCAAGTTATGCAGAAGAGAAGCAGCAAGGTTCCCAGGGTACATTAGCCCAAGTCTATATTTCAACACACAGTCTGTGTCTTGATAAGTAAGAGTATCAACTTCACATGAAAGATGAGCACAATTAATCTCTATATCTTCTTTTCATGTAATTTCCATAGTTCCCCTGGGATGATGTGTCTCAGTCTCTAAGGGAAGTGTCTCATGGTCTCATCACTAAAATTTTGGTTTTCCTGGTGGCTATCAATCTTATCAAACATGTGTTGTCCCAGGAGAACTTTCTGATCAGATGAGTTGGATCCATTGGATAAGGTGTGCTTAACTCTGCTGCAGGGAAATCAATATATAGATATTTTTAATTTGGTAAAACAGACAGTATAGTGTTGATGCAAAGATACATAAATAGACACATGGAATATAATAGAAAGCTTACATACACAAATGGTTAATTTGTGAAAAAGAAGTTACAACTAACATATGGCAAATATGTTTCTGGGTAACTAGACACTAAATATGGCGGGGTGGGCATGTAAAATGATTTCACATCATACCAAAAATTATATTTTAAGTCAACAGTAATAAATGTGAAAGTCAAAACAATAATGATTTCTAGAAGATAACACAGAGAATAAATCCATGAAACTGAATTAGGAAAGGAGCACTTCAGTATACTAAAAATGTGCCATATGGCAAAAATAGATAAATAAGGCTACATTTAAAGTCCATAAAAATATACAACAGTATAAGTGAAGAGGTAAGACACACAATGGAAGAGGATAATTGCAGTAAATAACATGAAGAATTTATAAAGAATATGTAATTTTGAAAGACTTATAAATTCAAAGGAAAATAAAGAAAACTCATTATAAAAATTGGCTGAAGACTTGAACATAAACTTCCCAAAAGATATATACAACTGTCCAATAAAACTATGGAAAAAAAATCATTAGAGAAATGTAAGTTAAAAGTGTATGGGCCTCTGCTACCTCATAGTAAAGAATTACCAGAAATGGAAAGATGGCCAAAAACAAGTCTTTGAACAATGTAGCTCAATATACACAACTAAACATTGATTTGGGAGGTATAAATTGATATAGTTACGTTGTAAAGCTCATTGGCATTGTTCTGTAAAATTCAATTGTCTCATACTGTTTCAATCAGCAATTCCCCTCAAAGGTATTACCCCAGAGAAACGTTTACACATGTGCACCAGAATACATGTACAAGGATGTTCACAACAGTGTGGTTCATTATATTATATATACACATATAGGAAAACAGATAATTAATTCTGGAATTTCATTACAGTAACGAACATAAATGAACTACCCAACATTATGAGTGAAGGATAATAACATAATACCAAGAGATTAGAAACATAATCCAAACAATGCATATTACCACTTATAAACCACTAGTCAAACACACTAAACAATATAGTGTTTACTCATATACAAATATGTGATAGAATAATCTTAAGCAGAGAGGAATCGGGTTTATAGAATGTAGGACAAAGAATAATTCTAAAGAGAAGAAAGGGTTCATTTAGGAGACAGCCACAAAGGAAGATGAAATAAATCATATGTTTTATTTTCTGAGTTGGGTGTTGATTTACTGTTCATAATATTACTATGTTCTAGAATCTAACATAAACATACACACTATATATACACATATATAATATATATACACATATTCATATCTATTGCATATACTTTATCTTCTAGATGTTATACCAGAAAGTGATAATGAAGAAAAAGAGTAAAGAAAGAGCACTGCAGGCAGAAGGAAGAAAATATAAAACAGCTCCCAAGGCAAGAATAAATATGAAGTGGTAAAAGAATTAAAAGAAGGCAACTGGACAACTGGGAGCAAAGAGAGGAGAGGACCAGAATGGGCTGGAAAGGTCAGAAGACATTTTTCAAGTTCATTATTTTATTTCATTTGTATAACCCTCTTGGGTAGAAATCCAGTTGGCTATTATTCTTCATGTATTACAGATGAAGATACAGAAGCTAAAGAAGGGGGAAATGTGGATGGAATCTTGAGCACAGCTGAAAAAAATTTTAAATGCTTGTTAAAAAGGAGTCCAGCCAAAAGCAAGCTGCACCCAGATGCAGAATCTCTTGAGGATGAGCTCCTGAGCTTAAAAGACGCATGTGTACAAAACTCACGCAAGAAGTTAAACCAGTCAGACTTCTTCCTCTACATCCATCAGTCGGGTGGCCATCCTCGAGAGAATATATATAAATGTACTCTTTGGAGAAATTAAAAGACTCAAGACTGGGCCAGAGCAGGAAAGGGGACAGTGAGGGGCATATGTCCTATTAAAAACAGTGAGAATAAATGGAAGTCTAAGTACTGAATATATAGGCTTCTTGCCCCTGTATGTAACTGACCCAAGAGAGTTGTCATTCAGGCATATATTCCCTTCAGCAGGAGAGCAGAACATTCCTCTCTGAACAAATAAAGAAGTGACAGGGGAAAAAAAACCCCAAAACTTGTAAATGCTAATATTTGGGACCAAATGCCCAGATCCTAATGGGATCAGTCTACACGAAAAATTTGTCAGTTGATAACACTTCCACTTAGCTTTTAATGTCTCAGTCTGAAATTGGTAACATTTGAGAAGACCCTACAAAATGAAGAACAAAAGGAAGTGAGATTAAATATATGTAGTACAATACAAATAAGAAATTTTTTTTTTTTTAATTAATTTTTATTTTTTAGTTTGTTTTGCTTTACAATACTGTATTCGTTTTGTTACACATTGACATGAATTAGCCATGAGTGTACATGAACTAAATCCACACACCTATGGACAGCTTATCTTCGACAAAGGAGGCAAGAATATACAGTGGATTAAAGACAATCTTTTTAACAAGTGGTGCTGGGAAAACTGGACAACCACTTGTAAAAGAATGAAATTAGATCACTTTCTAACCCCATACACAAAAATAAACTCAAAATGGATTAAAGATCTAAACGTAAGACAAGAAACTATAAAACTCCTAGAGGAGAACATAGGCAAAACACTCTCTGACATAAATCACAGCAGGATCCTCTATGACCCACCTCCTAGAATACTGGAAATAAAAGCAAAAATAAACAAATGGGATCTAATTAAAATTAAAAGCTTCTGCACAACAAAGGAAACTATAAGCAAGGTGAAAAGACAGCCTTCTGAATGGGAGAAAATAATAACAAATGAAACAACAGACAAACAACTAATCTCAAAAATATACAAGCAGCTTATGCAGCTCAACTCCAGAAAAATAAATGACCCAATCAAAAAATGGGCCAAAGAACTAAATAGACAATTCTCCAAAGAAGACATACGAATGGCTAACAAACACATGAAAAGAAATTTTTAAAAATACAAATAATATTCTCAGAGAGGAGAAGATATCATGTACATGAAATAAGAATAGAATATTAGGTAAATGGAACACTTACTGAAAGTGTTCTTGGAAACAATAGAACACTGTGACAGAAAGAAGAAATCCAAAGAAATATTGGGATCTAGAAGTTGAGAAATTAACTTATAAGTAAGAGATAAAACAAAGAGAAAGATAATAGGAATGTTCCTCCTTGTGAAATACATATTAGTATATTTAATCTTTTACTTTTTCATGCCTTTATAAAATGGTACATGATTTCTCTGTCTTTTTCTGATGAATCTATTTAAAATGCAATCCACCCTCTTCCCTCTGGCACAATGTATTATTCAAGCTGCTTTTGCTCCCCATCTCATAGATCTTACAACCATAGATCTTATGTAATTTATGTATTGCCTGTACCCTTCCACTAGAATATAAACTCTATGACATGTTTGCTTTGCTTTGTTCACTGCTGTATTAACCCCTCCAACAACATGAACACTGATATAGTAGGTGATGGGGTGAAGGCAAAAAGAAGACCTAAAAATATAAACTATTAAAATTAGACTTGGAAGGAATTGAGGTGAGAAAAAGTGGACGAATGCATCATCATTCATATCATTCTTATGCTAGTAATAGAAGTGGAAATGTTAATATATTTCACAAAGGAGTTACAATAAAGATAAGCAAAATAATAATTACAAAACCATATGATTATCAGTAAGAAAACCCCCAAAATACAAATGGAACCTGTACCCTTCCACTAGAATATAAACTCTATGACATGTTTGCTTTGCTTTGTTCACTGCTGTATTAACCCCTCCAACAACATGAACACTGATATAGTAGGTGATGGGGTGAAGGCAAAAAGAAGACCTAAAAATATAAACTATTAAAATTAGACTTGGAAGGAATTGAGGTGAGAAAAAGTGGACGAATGCATCATCATTCATATCATTCTTATGCTAGTAATAGAAGTGGAAATGTTAATATATTTCACAAAGGAGTTACAATAAAGATAAGCAAAATAATAATTACAAAACCATATGATTATCAGTAAGAAAACCCCCAAAATACAAATGGAACCATAATGGTTTTATTATGTTTAATTTTATACTGATAGGCAATAATTTCCAAGATGCACTTTAGTTGAAATCAGCAACATTTAGAGTGCATATAATATGCTATACTGATGTGTTTTAAAAAATCCATATATATATACTTATTAGACACAAACAATATTTCTATAAATACATACAAGTATTGATAGGAAAAGATCCTTCTGAGTAGAAATCTTCATAATATTTTGAATTTAGTACTATAGGCATGTGTTCCAATATGCATGTGTTAGCTTTTTAAAATTATTTAGGTTAATGAGAACTTATTTTGCTTTAAAAAGTAGCCCCTTCCCACTTAAAAAACTTAGTTCCATTCATGTATTTCTTGATTTCTCTTCCAGGCAGTCTTTGGCCCTATCACTTGTCTGGTCCTCAATTACACTTGGAAGATCTAAGAATACTTTCCATCGTCTCTTTTATAGCTCTTACCACATTGTTTCATGGTTGTCAGCTAAAAGGCTTGTTTCTTTCAGTAAGCCATGGACTCCTTAAGGGTAGAAATATATTTATTTTGGAATCTCCAGTAGTTAACACATCAATTCAGTTCAGTTCGGTCACTTAGTCATGTCCGACTCTTTGCGACCCTATGAATTGCAGCACACCAGGGCTCCCTGTCTATTACCGTCGTCCAGAGTTCACTCAAACTCACGTCCATCGAGTCAGTGACGCTATCCAGCCATCTCATCCTCGGTCATCCCTTTTCCTCCAGCCCCCAATGTCTCCCATCATCAGAATCTTTTCCCATGAGTCACCTCTTCAGTGAGGTGGCCAAGTACTGGAGTTTCAGCTTTAGCATCATTCCTTCCAAAGAAATCCCAGGGCTGATCTCCTTCAGAATGGACTGATTGGATCTCCTTGCAGTCCAAGGGACTCTCAAGTGTCTTCTCCAACACCACACTTCAAAAGCATCATTTCTTCAGTGCTCAGCTTTCTTCACAGTCCAACTCTCACATCCATACATGACCACAGGAAAAACCATAGCCTTGACTAGACGGACATTTGTTGGCAAAGTAATGTCTCTGCTTTTGAATATGCTATCTAGGTTGGTCATAACTTTTCTTCCAAGGAGTAAGTGTCTTTTAATTTCATGGCTGAAATCACCATCTGCAGTGATTATGGAGCCCAAAAAGATAAAATCTGATACTGTTTCCACTGTTTCCCCATCTATTTCCCATGAAGTGATGGGGCCAGATGCCATGATCTTTGTTTTCTGAATATTGAGCTTTAAGCCAACTTTTTCACTCTCCACTTTCACTTTCATGAAGAGGCTTTTGAGTTCCTCTTTACTTTCTGCCGTAAGGGTGGTGTCATCTACATATCAGGTTATTGATATTTCTCCCGGCAATCTTGATTCCAGCTTGTGTTTCTTCCAGTCCAGTGTTTCTCATGATGTACTCTGCATAGAAGTTAAATAAGCAGGGTGACAGTATACAGCCTTGACGTACTCCTTTTCCTATTTGGAACCAGTCTGTTGTTCCATGTCCAGTTCTAACTGTTGCTTCCTGGCCTGCATATAGATTTCTCAAGAGGCAGGTCAGGTGGTCTGGTATTCCCAACTCTTTGAAAATTTTCCACAGTTTCTTGTGATCCACACAGTCAAAAGCTTTGGAATAATCAATAAAGCAGAAATAGATTTTTTTTTTTCTGGAACTCGCTTGCTTTTTCCATGATCCAGTGGATGTTGGCAATTTGATCTCTGGTTCCTCTGCCTTTTCTAAAACCAGGTTGAATATCTGGAAGTTCATGGTTTGTGTATTGCTGAAGACTGGCTTGGAGAATTTTGAGCATTACTTTACTAGCATGTGAGATGAGTTCAATTGTGGGGTAGTTTGAGCATTCTTTGGCATTGCCTTTCTTTGGGATTGGAGGAAAACTGACCTTTTCCAGTCCTGTGGCCACTGCTGTGTTTTCCAAATTTGCTGGCAAATTGAGTGCAGTACTTTCATAGCATCATCTTTTAGGATTTGATCTGCCTTTTCTAAAACCAGGTTGAATATCTGGAAGTTCATGGTTTGTGTATTGCTGAAGACTGGCTTGGAGAATTTTGAGCATTACTTTACTAGCATGTGAGATGAGTTCAATTGTGGGGTAGTTTGAGCATTCTTTGGCATTGCCTTTCTTTGGGATTGGAGGAAAACTGACCTTTTCCAGTCCTGTGGCCACTGCTGTGTTTTCCAAATTTGCTGGCAAATTGAGTGCAGTACTTTCATAGCATCATCTTTTAGGATTTGAAAGAGCTCAACTGGAATTCCATCACTTCCACTAGCTTTGTTCGTGGTGATGCTTCCTAAGGCCCACTTGTCGGTGAGTAATCACATCTTCATGATTATCTGGGTCGTGAAGATCTTTTTTGTACAGTTCTTCTGTGTATTCTTGCCACCTCTTCTTAATATCTTCTGCTTCTGTTAGGTCCAGACCATTTCTGTCCTTTGTTTTGCCCATCTTTGCATGAAATGTTCCCTTGGTATCTCTCATTTTCTTGAAGAGATCTCTAGTCTTTCCCATTCTGTTCTTTTCCTCTATGTCTTTGCATTGATCACTGAGGAAGGCTTTCTTATCTCCTCTTTCTATTCTTTGGAACTCTGCATTCAGATGCTTATATCTTTCCTTTACTCCTTTGCTTTTTACTTCTCTTCTTTTCACAGATATTTGTAAGGCCTCCTCAGACAGCCATTTTGCTTTTTTGCATTTCTTTGCCATGGGGATGGTCTTGATCCCTTCTCCTGTACAATGTCACTAACCTCATTCCATAGTTCATCAGGCACTCATCTATCAGATCTAGTCCCTTAAATCTTTCTCACTTCCACTATATAATCATAAGGGATTTGTTAGGTCATACCTGAATGGTCTAGTGATTTTCCCCACTTTCTTCAATTTAAGTCGGAATTTGGCAATCAGGAGTTCATAATCTGAGCCACAGTCAGCTTCCAATCTTGTTTTTGCTGACTGTATAGAGCTTCTCCATCTTTGGCTGCAAAGAATATAATCAGTCTGATTTCGGTCTTGACCATCTGGTGATGTCCATGTGTAGAGTCTTTTCTTGTGTTGTTGGAAGAGGATGTTTGCTATGATCAGTGCATTCTCTTGGCAAAATTCTATTAGCCCTTGCCCTGCTTCATTCCACATCCCAAGGCCAAATTTGCCTGTTTCTCCAGGTGTTTCTTGACTTCCTACTTTTGCATTCCAGTCTCCTTTAATGAAGAGGACATCTGTTTTGGGGTGTTAGTTCTAAAAGGTCTTGTAGGTCTTCATAGAACCATTCAACTTCAGCTTCTTCAGCATTACTGGTTGGGGCACAGACTTGGATTATTGTGATATTGAATGGTTTGCCTTGGAAACGAACAGAGATAATTCTGTCATTTTTTAGATTGCATCGAAGTAGTGCCTTTCAGACTCTTGTTGACCATGATGGCTACTCCATTTCTTCTGAGGCATTCCTGCCTGCAGTAGTAGATATAATGGTCATCTGAGTTAAATTCACCCATTCCAGTCCATTTTAGTTCGCTGATTCCTAGAATGTCGATGTTCACTCTTGCCGTTTCCTGTTTCACTACTTCCAATTTGCCTTGATTCATGAACTTAACATTCCAGGTTCCTATGCAATATTGCTCTTTACAACATCGGACCTTGCTTCCTTCTATCACCAGTCACATTCACAACTGGGTATTGTTTTTGCTTTGGCTCCATCCCTTCATTCTTTCTGGAGTTATTTCTCCAGTGATCTCCAGTAGCATATTGGGCCTTAGTGACCTGAGAAGTTCCTCTTTCAGTATCCTATCATTTTGCCTTTTCATACTGTTCATGGGGTTCTCAAGGCAAGAATACTGAAGTGTCTTGCCATTCCCTTCTCCAGCAGACCACATTCTGTCAGACCTCTCCACCATGACCCGCCCATCTTGGGTGGCCCCACATGGCATGGCTTAGTTTCATTGAGTTAGACAAGGCTATGATCCGTGTGATTAGACTGACTAGTTTTCTGTGAGTATGGTTTCAGTGTATCTGACCTCTGATGCCCTCTTGCAACACCTACCATCTTTCTTGGGTTTCCCTTACCTTGGACATGAGGTATCTCTTTACGGCTGTTCCAGCAAAGTGCAGCCGCTGCTCTTTACCTTGGACGAGGGGTGTCTCCTCACCACCGCCCCTCCTGTCCTTGCACGTGGAGTAGCTCTGCTCCTCTAGGCCCTCCTGCGCCCACACAGCCTTCGATCCTTGGTTGTGGGCTTGCTCCTCTGGGCTGCCACTCCTGGCCTCTGGTGTGGGGTAGCTCCTCTCAGCTGCTCCTGTGCTGTTGCAGCCTGGCACTCTCAGCCGCCACCCTGACCTGGGATGTGGGGTAGCTCCTCTCTGTCATGCTTGTGTGCTGTCACAGCCGCCCGCACAGCTTTCCTATTATATCTATACTGGCTCACATTTTACCATCCCTCCAAACCACAGGTACCTAACAAATGATCGGTTGCCTCAGTGTATGAACATTTTAGGAATTCTCTATACACCAGCTTTGCAGTTGTCTTCAGAAATTTTCCCATGTTTTAAATCATAATTTTATTCAAGTGTAATACTATAGTGAAATTCACCCTTTTGTGTATGCAATTCTGTGAGTTTGGCAATCATACCTATAACAGTTATATAAATAGTCATATAATAATCATCAACGATCATATAACACCACTACTACCAACAAAGAGGTGATGAATCAATCCCCTAAAACCCTCTCCATGTAGGTAACACCTTCCACAATCATGTGTGAAAGTGTCAATTGCCAGTCCTGTCTGCCTCTCTGCAACCCCATGAATTGTAGCCTGCCAGGCTCCTCTGTCCATGGAATTTCCTGACAAGAATACTGGAGTGGGTTGCCATTTTCTTCTCCAGGGGATCTTCCCAACATCTGGAGTTCACAGATTTGTTTCTTTCTCTTTAGTTTTGCCTTTCCCTTCTCAGAACGCCATAAAAATAGACTGTATACATGCAGCCCTGTAGGTGTGGCTTTTTTCATGTTTTAAACATTCATGTGAGATTCACTAAAGTTGTCTGTATGAATAGTTCATTCTTTTTAATTGTTGAGTATTAATCATATGGATGTGTTATATTTTGCTTATCCATTCACCTGTTGAAGGAAATTTGGGCTGTTTCTAGTTTTTGGTTATTATAAATAAGGTCATATAATCATATAATGATTTTTGTGTGAACATAAGTTTTCAAGTCACTCGGACAAACACCTACAAGTAGGACAATTGGACTGGAAGGTAAGTGCATGTTCAATGATAAAAGAAACAAACTGGTTTTCAAAGTAGCCAAACCACATTTTAACTTTCATCAGCAGTATCTGAGATTTTCAATAATGTGTTGCATTCTCAACACATTATCAGTTTTTAAAAGCCATTCTAATAGGTATATATCATTGTGACTGTTAGTTTATATTTACTAAAGATGTGGAGAATGTTCAGAATGATTTAATTCAGATTTTGTTATTCTATTCTCAGTATTTTCCTTATGCCTGAGGAAATTCCTTTAGCATTTGTTTTAGTATAGCTTTACTGATGAGGTATTTTTTCAGCCTTTTTTTTTTTAATGTATTCTTTTTAATGGCTGAGTAATATTCCATTGTGTATAAGTAACCCTCTGGGTTTTTTTTTGTTTGTTTGTTTTAAAATATAAATTTATTTATTTTAATTGGAGGTTAATTACTTTACAACATTGTATTGGTTTTGCCATACATCAACATGAATCTGCCACAGGTATACACGTGTTCCCCATCCTGAACACCCCTCCCTCCTCCCTCCCCTACCATCCCTCTGGGTCATCCCAGTGCACCAGCCCCAAGCATCCAGTATCATGCATCGAACCTGGACTGGCAATTCGTTTCATATATGATATTATACATGTTTCAATGCCATTCTCCCAAATCATCCCACCCTTTATTTCTTTAAAAAGATACTTTACTAGAATACAATTTTATGTTGACAGTTTTTTTTTTTTCATTCAGTAATGTCGTTAAAAAAAAAAATGAGAGAAAGATCCCTTGAAGGAGAAATGGTATCCCACACCAGTATTCTTGCTTAGAGAATCCCATGGACAAAGGAGCCTGGTGAGCTATGGGCCATGGGGTTGCAAAGAGCTGGACATGACTGAGTGTCTGAAAACACACACACTATGTCATGATTCTGGTCATTCTCCTTAGCACTATTACGTATGAGCTATCTCTCTTTTTTTTCACTCTGCATTGTGTCCATTTCCTCTGGGTGCATCTAAAACACTCTCTTTATCACTGCATATGTCTTGGTGTAGTTTTTTTTCACGTTTCTAGTTGTTGAAACTTCCTGAGCTGCTTAGGGCCTCTGGGCTTGCAGTTGCCATCAAATTTGGAAAACTATCAGCTATAATTTCTTAAAACATTGTACCTGCCCACCCCCATTTCCTTCAGATGTTCCAACAGCACATATAATAGGGCACCTAGGAGTGTCCCACATGTCATTAGTGCTCTTTTTTGAAAATGATCCTGTTTTCTTTTAGTGCTTCTTTTTAGATAGTTTATATTGCTACATCTTTAAATTCACTAATCTTTTTTCTAAGTTGTTTAATGTGTCATTAGTCAAGTTTAGTGTATTAAACCTTTTACACATTCTATTTCTCTTCTTTAGAAGCTTGATTTGGGTTATTTTTTATATCTCCCATGTCTTTATTTTTAAATACATTTATAATAAATGTTTTAATGTCTCTGTCTTCTAATTCTGCTATCAGGGTTGTTTTCCATTGGTTGACTTTTCATTATTGGTCATATTTGCTGCTTCTTTTTGTACTGGTAACTTTATGTCATATGATGTCATTATAGATTTTGTTGTTTATGTATAGATATTTTATATTCCTATAAATATTCTTATGCTTTTATCTGAGATGCCATTAAGTTACTTACAGTGTGATCACTTGGTGGGGGTTTTACTTTTTAGTTTTGTTAAGCAGGATGGGCAGGATGTATTAATAAGAGTACTTCAGAAAAAGAGAACCAATAGGATATATGTGTATGTGTATATATTACTGTCTTTATTAATGCCTTAAAAATAAAAAAGAATATCCCAAAGTAGAATATCATGGTCATCATCTCTAGGAGTGAAAATGTGATGCAAAGGAAACTTTTGATTTTTCAGACTAGCCAATTACATTCCTAAGCAAGATAGAAAAAAAAAAAAAGCTGCAATTTCACATTAAAACTATAAAACTAAGGCTGATTACCTTTTAATGTTGACAGATTACACTTCATTTCACTTGGTAATCTAAAATCATGGTATACTACTCACAGAGGTAATATTTCCTAACAAAGTAATTTCATTGTAAATTTAAAAGTCTTTGTAAGGGTAATACTGAAAAGTTACCTACAATTTTAGCACTATTAGTATCCTTCCTTCAAGTAACATATGAGATAAAGAGAAAAGGACTTTGGAAAGTACAAAAATGGCATATATATTTAAGATGATAACTTTGCTGTTTCAAGTTCTAAATAACCCATACAAATGGTGCTTTAACATCATCCAATTAATTTCAAGTAACAACAATTCAGACATGACTTAGTGGCTGAACAACTCCTCCTTTTAGGAAAACACCCAAGATTACACAAAGTGAACTTCCACAAGGAAAGT
Source organism: Aepyceros melampus (assembly GCA_006408695.1). NCBI lineage: Eukaryota > Metazoa > Chordata > Mammalia > Artiodactyla > Bovidae > Aepyceros > Aepyceros melampus. The sequence continues at coordinate 32,322 of SJXQ01010595.1, forward strand.
AAGTTTTGTTTTATTTTATATGTACTCTGTATAGATCAAATTAGTTAGACAATTACTAGATCTCTTTTTTACTAATGTTAGGTGGAACTACATAAATAATTCATATCAAAAAATCACTTACTGAAGCAGAGGAGAATCATCCTCAAACAACATGCTTAACAGCATTAGTTCTCAAAATACTACAGTAGATTATGAGATGAAATGTATCACAGATGTTCATAAAACCTACCTAATCATATAAACATTACAGTTCAAAAGAGAACAATTGATTTTCTAAAGTAAAAAGCTTTTGAGAACAGGAGGAACCTACTGAAATGTAAACTCGGTACTAGTAATTAATAACCCAGAGGTTCTCAACACAGCTAAAGCCAAGAAGCAAATAAAGGTTAATTTTAAGCAGAGTATCTGCCAGCTGCCTAATAGTTACCCCCAAGAGTTAGTAAAAATCAATAAATACTGCTTTAATTGTAAAATGTAAAGGACTTCAGAGCATTTGAGATACGAGATTTTCTTCTTGCAGTGGCATTTTATTGAAAGTATAAAGCAGGTAAAAATCAAAATACACCAAAGAAAATGTTTTCCTTCAGTTTTACATAGATATACAGCATTCCTATGGAGCAGCAGTTTATGTAATTTTCAATTAGGTGGCCTACTCTGACCATTATACAATGAAGTCAATAACTAACTGTGAAGAAAATACTTCTACTTCACTTTTTCTAAAGGATGTATCTGTTGTCCCTGTGGGCAACATGGAACTTTTTTGTTTTAAATTTGTATTAAGTACTGTTTGTGGCACCCCACTCCAGTGCTCCTGCCTGGAAAATCCCACGGACAGAGGATCCTGGAAGGCTGCAGTCCATGGGATCGCTGAGAGTCTGACACAACTGAGCGACTTCACTTTCACTTTTCACTTTCATGCATTGGAGAAGGAACTGGCAACCCACTCCAATGTTCTTACCTGGAGAATCCCAGGGACGGGGGAGCCTGGTGGGCTGCCGTCTATGGGGTCACACAGTCGGACATGACTGAAGTGACTTAGCAGCATGCATTTGAAAAGACCCTTATGCTGGGAAAGATTGAGGGCAGGAGAAGGGGATGACAGAGGATGACATGGTTGGATGGAATCACTGACTAAATGGACATGAGTTTGGGTAAACTCTGGGAGCTGGTGATGGACAGGGAGGCCTGGCATGCTACGGTTCATGGGGTTGCAGAGTAGACGCGACTAAGTGACTGCACTGAAAAGATGTATGTAAAAAGTACATACACAAACACATACAAATATGTTATATAGTATAACAAAGCCTTTGACTGTGTGGATCACAATCAACTGTGGAAAATTCTTCAAGAGATGGGAATACCAGACCACCTGACCTGCCTTTTGAGAAATCTGTATGCAGGTCAGGAAGCAACAGTTAGAACTGGACGTGGAACAAGAGACTAGTTCCAAATAGGAAAAGGAGTATGTCAAGGCTGTATATTGTCATCCTGCTTATTTAACTTCTGTGCAGAGTACATCATGAAAAACGCTGGATTGGAAGAAACACAAGCTGGAATCAAGATTGCCGGGAGAAATATCAATAATCTCAGATATGCAGAAGACATCACCCTTATGGCAGAAAGTGAAGAGGAACTCAAAAGCTTCTTGATGAAAGTGAAGGAGGAGAGTGAAGAAGTTGGCTTAAAGCTCAACATTCAGAAAACGAAGATCATGGCTTTTGGTCCCATCACTTCATGGGAAATAGATGGGGAAACAGTGGAGACAGTGTCAGACTTTATTTTTTGGGCTCCAGAATCACTGCAGATGGTGACTGCAGCCATGAAATTATAAGACGCTTACTCCTTGGAAGAAAAGTTATGACCAACATAGATAGCATATTCAAAAGCAGAGACATTACTTTGCCAACTAAGGTCCATCTAGTCAAGGCTATGGTTTTTCCTGTGGTCATGTATGGATGTGAGAGTTGGACTGTGAAGAAAGCTGAGCGCCAAAGAATTGATGCTTTTGAAGTGTGGTGTTGGAGAAGACTCTTGAGAGTCCCTTGGACTGCAAGGAGATCCAATCAGTCCATTCTGAAGGAGATCAGCCCTGGGATTTCTTTGGAAGGAATGATGCTAAAGCTGAAACTCCAGTACTTTGGCCACCTCATGTGAAGAGTTGACTCGTTGGAAAAGACTCTGATGCTGGGAGGGATTGAGGGCAGGAGGAGAAGGGACAACAGAGGATGAGATGCTGGATGCATCACTGACTCGATGGACATGAGTCTGAGTGAACTCTGGGAGTTGGTGATGGATAAGGAGGCCTGGCATGCTGTGATTCATGGGATCACAAAGAGTCGGACATGACTGAGCTACTGAACTGAATTGAACTGAACTGAATAGGATAGATACGAGTCAACTTGTTATTTAGCTTAACAGCTAGAGTATTACAAATACTTTTGAAACTCTTGTGTACATTTTCTAGATTTAGTTAATCCACCTTCCCAGAGCCCCATTTCCACTAGAGGCAATTGGTTTTTACTGTTTAAGAAATTTACCCTTAGTGTATTTATCTGTAAACTATATATTCTTTTATCTTGCTGTTTTTGATGTTAACAGAAGTAGTAATACTGTATATAGTAATGAAATCACTCATATATATATTAGTTTCAAAAATCCACTGTTGTTGTTTAGTTGCTAAATTATGTCTGACTCTTTTGCAATCCCATGGACTGTAGCTCACCAGGCTCCTCTGTCCATGGGACTTCTCAGGCAAGAATACAGGAAGGAGTTGCTATTTCCTTCTCCAAGGGATCTTCCTCATCCAGGGATTGAACCCACATCTCCTGCATTGGCAGGCAGACTCTTTACTGCTGAGCCACCTGGGAACCCCCTTAAAAAATGTACACACTACTGTACACACATTTAAAATGGATAATCAACAAAAACCTACCGTGTAGTCATGGAACTCTGCTCAGTTATGTGGCAGCATGGATAGGAGGGGGTTTTAGGGAGAATGGATACATGTATGTGTGTGGCTGAATTCCTTCACTGTTCACCTGAAACTACTGCAGTGTTGTTAACTGGCTATACCTGAATACAAAATAGAAAGTTCAAAATGTGGAAAAAATGGTACACATTTAAAAAATAGTTAAGAAAAATAAGTTAGAATTTTACATTTCTTCCCTTAAAGGCTAAATATCAAACTGATTGAAGACAATAGGCTTTCAGACAAATCTCCAGAGTTCAAATTCCATCTTCACTATACATTGTCCAAGTGATTTGAGTAGATTACTTATTTATGATTCACTTTCTATGATTTTTAGTAAATTACTAAATCTCTTTAAATTCAGTTTTCCAATCTATAAAATAAAATAACATATAAACCATAAGATATTTAGAAGGCACAAAATGTAAGTAAAGCCCTCAGAACTTTGCCTGGCACACAATAGATACTCTGTGTGTTTGCTTATATTCTCATCACTATTTAATTCCATTAAGTTATACATTTTATTTTCTTTTTGAGTTCATTTTCTTTGAGAATATTCCTTCTCCCTTCAATTTATACTTAGCTTACTACTTTTATCTAATCTCTTCAGGGACAAGCATTATAGGTCTCCTAGACTTCTATGTTTTCACTTTTATTCTCACAAGTATTTTTTTTAATAAAGTTAAAAGTTACATGTAGTGAGATGTTCAGATCTTGAATTTGATATTCAAAAAGTTTGATAAACAGATATCAAAACACAGAACATTTTAATTGCTGCACAATATCTCCAACATGGTCCTTCTTAGTCACTAACCCTTCAAGAAACAGTCACAAGTTTCATTTCTATTACTGTGCTTAGTGCATGCTCAGTCATGTCTAACTCTTTGTGACCACATGGACTGTAGTACACCTGGCTCCTCTGTCCATGGGGTTCTCCTGGCAAGAATACTTGAGTGGGTTGCCATTTCCTACTCCAGGAGATCTTCCTGACTCAGGAATCAAAAGTGCAGTTCCCAAGTCTCCTGAATTGGCAGGCAGATTCTTCACCAGTGTGCCACCTGGCTATTCCTTTAGGTTTATTTATTAGTATTCCATGCAAATGGAATTCATGAAAAAAAGCTGGAATAGCAATACTCATATCAGACAAAAGAGACTTTAAAACAAAAAACTGTTAAAACAGAAAAGGAAGAACACTAAATAATGATTAAGTGTTCAACCCAAGAAGAAGATATAACAATTATAAATATATACACACCCAACATAGGAGTACCTCAATATTTAGGGCAAATACTAATAAACATAAAAAGAAAAACTGTGGTAATATAATAATAGAGGGGGAATTTAATACCCTGTTTTTATCAGCAGACAGATCATCTGAACAGAAAGTTAGCAAGAAAATATAGGCCTTAAATGACCCTTCAGATGAGTTGAACTCAATTGATAATTATACAACATTCCACTCAAAAGCAGCAGACTCCACATTCTTCTCAAGTACACATGGAGCATTCTCCATGACTGACCACATGCTGGGCCACAAAGCAAGCCTTGGTAAATTGTTGAGATTTTATCAAGCATCTTTTCTGATCACAATGCTATGCAATTAGAAATAAACTACAAGAAAATAATTCTAGAAAATACCAATATATGGTATATAAACAGTATGCTACTCAACAACCATTAGGTCACTGAAGAAATTAAAGGGGAAATTAAAAAAAAAAATCCTAGAGACAAATGAAAATAAAAGCACAACAGTCCAAAACTTATGGGATGTAGCAGCAGCAGTTATAGGAGGGAAGATTATAACAATCTCACCTCAAGAAATAAGAAAAATCTCAAGTAAACAATCTAACCTTATACCTAAAACAACAAGAGAGGGCGGGGGGCATCTAAGATGGCGGAGGAATAGGACGGAGAGACCACTTTCTCCCGCACAAATTCATCAAAAGAACATCTCAACGCTGAGTAAATTCTACAGGGCAACTTCTGAATGCGAGCAGAGGACATCAGACATCCAGAAAAGTAGAACATTGTCTTCAAAAACAGTGAGACTGACCAAGTGAGCCTAAAAAAAAAAAAGTGACATCCACCACCCCCCTGTGTCAGGGCGGAAATTGGACACTGAAGAGACCAGCAAACAGAGGAAGCTGAACAGCGGGAGCCACCTTGGAAGTGACCCCACATTGCCTACAACACCAGAAAAAGTCCCAGAAATATCACTACTATTTTTTCGACCGTTCTCTTTATTATTATTATTATTATTCTTTGGTAGATGTTTTTGTTTCATTGTTTTTTCTCCCTATTTTTTTCTTCTCCTTTTTTTTTTAAATTTTCAAGTCCTCTATTACTCTTTTAATTTTAATTTTTTAACCTACTATCACTTTTCAAAAAAAAANATACAGTATTGTAAAGCAAAACAAACTAAAAACTAAAAATTAATTTAAAAAACCGTTTATCAATGATAAAAAAAAGAAAATATAAAAGAAAAATAAATTGTTCCTTGGTTAAAAAAAATAAAACAACAAGAGAAAGAAAAACAAAGTCTAAAAGTTAGTAGAAGGAAGGAAATTATAAAGATCAGAGCAGAAACAAATGAAATAGAGATAAAGAAAATGCAAACATCAATGAAACTAAAAGCTGGTTATTTGAAAAGATAAACAAAATTGTTAAACTGTTAGCCAGACTCACCAAGAATAAATGGGAAAAGACTCAAATCAATAAAATTAGAAGTGAAAAAGGAGAACTTACAACTGACTCTATAAAAGTATCAAGGATCATAAGAGGATACTATGAACAACTGTATGTCGATAAAATGGACAACCTGGAAGAAATGGACAAATTATACAGTCTCCCTAGACTAAACAAAGAATAAACAGAAATATGAGCAAACCATTAACAAGCACTGAAATTAAGAAATTAAAATCACAAACACTGTGATTAAAAACCTCCCAACAAACAAAACTCCAGAACCTGACAGCTTCACGGGTGAATATTATCAAACATTTAGAGAAAAGTTAACATCTAGCCTTCTGAAATTGTTTCAAAAAATTGCAGAGGAAGGAAAACTTCCAAACTCATTTTATGAGGCCACCATCACCCTGATAACACAACCAGAAAAAATACCATAAAAAAGGAAATTACAGGCCAATATCACTGATGAACATAGATGCAAAAATCCTCAACAAAATACTACCAATTCATATCCAATAATACATTAAAAAGATTATACACAATGATCAAATGGGATTCATCCATTTGATGGATGCAAGGGGATGCAAGGGTTTTTCAACATTTGAAAATCAATCAATGTAATATACCACACTTCAACAAATTGCAGAATAAAAACCATATGATCATCTCAATAGATGCTGAAAAACCTTTGACAAAATTCAGCATGCATTTTGATAGAAACTCTCCAGAAAGAGGGCATAGAGTATATACACCTCAATGTAATAAAGGCCAAATGTCACAAACCTACAACTAGCATCATACTCAATGGTGAAAAGCTAAAAGCATTCCCTCTAAGATCAGGAGCTAGACAAGGATGTCCCACTCTCACCTCTTTTATTCAAAATACTTTTTGAAGTCCTAGTTACAGCAATCAGAGAAGAGAAAGAAGCAAAGGGAATTCAAATTGGAAAAGAAGTTAAACTATCACTGTTTGTAGAAAACATGATATTACACATAGAAGATCCTACAGATGCTACCAGAAAACAACTAGAACTTTTCAATGAATTTAATAACGTTGCAGAAATCTGTTGCATTTTTATACTAAAAATGAAAGACCAAAAATAGAAATTCAAGAAGCAATAGCATTTACTATCACATCAGAAAGAATAAAATACATAGGAACAAACTTAACTAAGGAAACAAAAGACCTGTACTCCAAAAACTGTAAGATGCTGATGAAAGAAATCAAAGAAAACATAAACAGAAAGATATACTATTTTCATAGATTATAAGAATCAATATTGTCAAAATGACTATACTCTTCAAGGCAATCTTCAGGTTCAATGCAATCCCTGTCAAATTATCAATGGCATTTTTCATAGAACTAGAACAAAAAAAAAATCAAAATTTGTATGGAAACACAAAAGATCCCAAATAGCCAAAGTAATCTTGAAGAAGAAATACAGAGCTGAAGGAATCAGGCTCCCTGACTCCAGACTAGACTACAAAATGACAGCATTAAAATAGTGTGGTACTGGCACCAAAATAGAAATATAAACCAATAGAACAGGATAGAAATAAGCCCATGCACCTATAGTCAATTAATACATGACAAAGGAAGCAAGACTACGCAATGTTGGGAAGACAGTCTTAACAACAAATGATGGGAAAACTGGACAGCTGCATGTAAATTATATATATATATTCTTTAACTCCATATACAAAAATAAGCTCAAAGTGGATTAAAGACCTAAATCTGAGACCAGACACTATAAAACTCCTAGAGGAAAACATAGGCAGAAGACCCTCTGACATAAATTACAGGAATATCTTTTTTGATCCATCTCCCTGAATAATGGAAAGAAAAATAAACAAATGAGACCTACTTAAACTCAAAAGCTTTTGCACAGCAAGTGAAGTGAAGTCACTCAGTAATGTCTGACTCTTTGAGATCCCATGGACTGTATTAGTCCATGGCATTCTTTAAAACTGGACAGCTGCATGTAAATTATATATATATATATTCTTTAACTCCATATACAAAAATAAGCTCAAAGTGGATTAAAGACCTAAATCTGAGACCAGACACTATAAAACTCCTAGAGGAAAACATAGGCAGAAGACCCTCTGACATAAATTACAGGAATATCTTTTTTGATCCATCTCCCTGAATAATGGAAAGAAAAATAAACAAATGAGACCTACTTAAACTCAAAAGCTTTTGCACAGCAAGTGAAGTGAAGTCACTCAGTAATGTCTGACTCTTTGAGATCCCATGGACTGTATTAGTCCATGGCATTCTTTAGGCCAGAATATTGCAGTGGGTATCCTTTCCCTTCTCCAGGGGATCTTCCCAACCCAGGGATCAAAACCAGGTCTCCTGCACTGCAGCTGGATTCTTTACAAGCTGAACCACAAGGGAAGCCCAAGAATACCAGAGTGGGTATCCTATCTCTTCTAAAAGAGGTCCTCCCAACCCAGGAATTGAACCGGGGTCTCCTGAACTGCAGGTGGATTGTGAGCTATCAGGGAAGCCCTGTACAGCAAAGGAAACAATAAACAAAAGAGAAGATAACCACATTGGGAGAAAATATTTGCTAATGATATGACTGATAAGGGATTAGTCTCCAAATTTTACAAACAGTTCTTAATGATGCTTAGCTATCAGGGGAATAGCCCACTCAAAAATGGGCAGAATATCTGGACAGATATTTCTCCAAAGAGGACATACAGATGGCCAGGAGGCACATGAAAAGATGTTCAACATCACTAGCTATTCAGTTCAGGTCAGTACAGTTCAGTCGCTCAGTCCTGTCCGACTCTGCGACCCCATGAATCGCAGCATGGCAGGCCTCCCTGTCCATCAACAACTCCCGGAGTTCATTCAGACTCACGTCAATCGAGTCCATGATGCCATCCAGCCATCCTATCCTCTGTCGTCCCCTTCTCCTCCTGCCCCCAATCCTCCCAGCATCAGAGTCTTTTCCAATGAGTCAACTCTTCACATGAGGTGGCCAAAGTACTGGAGCTTCAGCTTTAGCATCATTCCTTCCAAAGAAATCCCAGGGTTGATCTCCTTCAGAATGGACTGGTTGGATCTCCTTGCAGTCCAAGGGACTCTCAAGAGTCTTCTCCAACACCACTGTTCAAAAGCATCAATTCTATGGTGCTCAGCCTTCTTCACAGTCCAACTCTCACATCCATACATGACCACAGGAAAAACCATAGCCTTGACTAGACAGACCTTAGTCGGCAAAGTAATGTCTCTGCTTTTGAATATGCTATCTAGGTTGGTCATAACTTTTCTTCCAAGGAGTAAGCGTCTTATAATTTCATGGCTGCAGTCACCATCTGCAGTGATTTTGGAGCCCCAAAAAATAAAGTCTGACACTGTTTCCACTGTTTCCCCATCTATTTCCCATGTATAATGAGATATTACCTCACACCAGTCAGAATGGATATCAGTTCAGTTCAGTCACCCAGTCGTGTCCAACTCTTTGCAACCCCATGACCCTGCCATCTCACTCCTAAGCATATATCCAGAGAAAAACATGATCTGAAAAGACAAATGCACACCAAGATTCATTGCAGCATTGTTTCCAATAGCCAAGACATGGAAGCAACCTAAATGCCCATCCAAAGAGGAATGGATAAAGAAGATGTGGTAATATATACAATGGAATATTACTCAGCCATTAACAAGAATTAAATAATGTCATTTGCAGCAACATGGATGAACCTAGACAGTGTCATACTGAATGAAGTAAGCTAGACAGAGAGGGAGAAATATCATATGACACTGCTTATATGTGGAATCAAAAAAGAAATTATATGAATGAACTTAATTACAAAATAGAAAGAGACTCACAGACTTAGAAAACAAACTTATGGTTGACAGGGGTAAGGGACAGTTAGGAAGTTTGGGAAGGTCATGTACACACTGTTATGTTTATAATGGATAACCAACAAGGACTTATTATATAGCAATGGAACTCTACTCAATGTTATGTGCCAGCTTGGATGGGAGGGGATTCTGGGGAGAATGGATAGATGCTGAGTCCCTTTGCTGTTTACCTGAAACTACTACATAATTGTTAATTGGCTATACTCCAAAAAAAAAAAAAAAGTTTAAAGTTTGAAAAAATTATTCTGTAATTTCATATTAATTAAATTAAATATCATGACTGAATCTGGCTTCTTTTATCAGCATACCACTGTTGGATCCATCCATGTTCTAATATAGTGCATGTTTGCATGCTCATTCTCTCAGTTGTGTCCAACTCTTTGCAACCCCATGGACTTTAGCCTGCCAGTCTCTTCTATTCATGGGATTTTTCAGGCAAGAATACTGGAGTGGGTTGCCATTTCCTCCTCCAGGGGATTTTTCCCAACCCAGGGATTGAACCCACATCTTCTGCTTTGGCAGGCAGATTCTTTATCACTGAGTCACCTGGAAAACCCCTGTATTAGTATAGGAGTTCATTTTATCTTACTTCTGAATAGTCCATTATGTACTTAGACCATACCCATTCCCTTCTTGATAGAATTTAGACTGTCTCCTGCTTTTGACTATATTGAATAAAGCTGTCATAAACATTCCTTGTACAGTGCCTTTTGAGACATGTTTTTATTACTTTTGAGTTAAAATCCAGAAGTACAATTGCAGGGTCATAAGTATGTGTTTATTTTTAAAGAAACTACCCAACTATTTTCCAGAGTAGTTGCACTCTTTCTCACTTTAAAGAGCAATGTATGAAAGTTCTGTTTGCTCTGTAGCATGTACAACATTTGGTGTTGCCAATCTTTTGTTATATTGACCTTTTTTTTTCCCCAAATTTATAGTGATATCTCACTATGGTTTTGATTTGTATTTCTTTGACAATGAATAAGATTTGACACTTTTTCTTTCTGCTTTTTAAGTGTTTTCTGCATAAGTGTTTAAGTCTTTTCCACATTTTATATTTCCTGAGTTGTGAGTGTTTCAAAATATTCTTAATAGAGTCCTTTGTAGATATGAATTGTAAATACATCATTCTTTTCTGTTTAATATTTCTAGTTGTTTAATTTCTGACTTGTGTATTCTGTTAAGCAAATGTGTTCACCTTTCAGTAAGTGTATATAATCAATTTATATTTTCAAAGTTTATCCTATGACCTAAGATAATTTACCAGCTTCAAAGTTGCACAGATATTCTATGTTGTTTCCTAGTAGCTTCATTGTTTCAGTTTTTAAGCTTGTAGTCTCCTTTCTACCTTTAATTCATATTTGTTGTGATACAAAATAAAAGTCAAGTTTCTTTTTCCATAGATACATGGAAAATATTTTCCTTCCATACTGAATTTATCTGTCAGGCTTTTCATCTATTCCTAATTCACTAAGACAGGTTTTAATCACAAATAGATATGCTGCTGCTGCTGCTAAGTGCCTTCAGTCGTGTCCAACTCTGTGTGACCCCATAGACAGTAGCCCACCAGGCTCCTTTGTCCCTGGAAGTCTCCAGGCAAGAATACTGGGGTGGGTTGCCATGTCCTTCTCCAATGCATGAAAGTGAAGTCGCTCAGTCATGTCTGACTCTTCGCAACAGGCTCCTCCATCCATGGGATTTTCCAGGCAAGAGTACTGGAGTGGGTTGCCATTTCCTTCTCCACAAATAGATATGACATTTTGTCAAATATTTACATATTTATTACAATAATCAGTTTATAAATGTGATGAATTACATTGACTGACTTTTGTATGCTAAAACAACCTTGTATTCCTAGATTAAATTCTACATCATGGTGTTGTATTCTTTTCCAATATTCCTAAATTTAATTGCATAAAATTTTACATAGAATTTTTGCATCTATGTTCAGCTGGATTATTGATCTGGAATTTAACATTCTCATAAAGAATATTAGTCTGGGTCTTTGTTTTATGGTTAAATGGCTTCATAAGGTGAGTGGAGAAATTATTCCCTTATATTCTATTTTTTAAAAATAAATTTTGTATAGGATTAATTTCATTTCTTTACTAAATATTTGGTGGAAACACAAGTGAAAGCATCCTGTCCTATGGTTTTCTTTGTGGAAAATGTAATTTTGTTCAATTACAAATTATATTTATTTAAAAAAAATAATATTCTTTAATTGAATACAGTATATCTATTTTAAAAATGTTTATTTGTGTATAGTCAATTTACAATATTTTGTTAGTTTCAGGTGTACAGTAAAATCAATCAGTTACACACACACATCCCGCCACTATTTTTTAGATTATTTTCTCATATAAGACATTACAGAATATTGAATAAAGTTCCCTGTGCTATAAAGTAGGTTCTTTTTATTTACTTATTTTATATATGGTAGAGCAAATATGTTAATTCCAATCTTCCAATTTATCCCTCCCCCACCATCTCCTGGTAATAAGTTGTTTTCCACATCTGTGACTCTACTTCTGCTTTGTAAAAAAGTTCATTAGTACCATTTTTTTTTTAAGATTCCACTTACAAGCAATATCATATCATATCTGTCTTTCTCTGCCAGACTTACTTCACTCATTATGACATTCTCTAGGTCCATCCATGTTGCAGCAAATGGCATTATTCTTTTTCTGTGGCTGAGTAATGTTCTACTGTATGTATGTATGATATTTTTATCCATTCCTCTGTTGACAGACATTTAGGTTGCTTCCATGTCCTGGCTAGCGTAAATGGAGCTGCAATGAAAATTGGGGTGCATGTATTGCTTCAAATTATGGTGTTCTGTTCCATGGGTCACAAAGAGTTGGACATGACTGAGCGACTTGTGGATACCTGTCTAGGAGTAGGATTGCAGGGTCATAAGGTAGGTGTATTTTTTTATTTTAAGGAAGCACCATACTGTTCTTCATAGTGACTATACCAGTTTACATTCCCACCAACAGTGTAAGAAGGTTCCCTTCTCTCCACACCTTCTCCAGCATTTATTGTTTGTAGATTATATAATGATGGCCTTCTGACAGATGTGAGAATGCAGCTTCGATTTGAATTTCTCTAATAATTAGTGATGTTGAACATCTTTTCATGCACTTTTAACCATCTGTATATCTTCCTTAGAACAATATTTATTTAGATCTTCTGCCCATGTTTTTATTAGGTTTTTTTATTATATTGACCTGCAAAAGCTATTGGTATATTTTAGAAATTAATCCTCTGTCAATTGCTTTGTTTGCAAATATTTTCTCCCATTCTGATGATTGTCTTATCATTTTGTTTATGGTTTCCTTTGCTATTAAAATTTTTTTAAGTTTAATTAGGTCTTATTTTTTTTCTATTTCATTAATTTAGAACATGGATTGAAAAATATCTCATTTCATTTTATGTCAAAGAGTGTTCTGCCTATGTTTTCCTCTAAGAGTTTTATACTATCCGGCTTTAGATTTGGGTCTTTAATCCTTTTTGAGTTGATCTTTGTGTATCAAGTTAGGGAATGTTCTAATTTCATTATTTTACATGTAGCTGTCCAGTTTTTCCAGTGCCACTTATTGAAGCAACTGTCTTTTCTCCATTGCACTAATATATTCTTGCCTCTTTCATCACATGTTAGGTGATCATAAGTTTGTGAGTTTAACCTCCTGTTTCACTGATGTATGTTTCTGTTTCTGTGCTGTGTCATACTGTTTTGATGACTGTAGCTTTGTAGTATAGTCTGAAGTCAGGACACCTGATTTCTGCAGCTTTGGTTTTCTTTCTCAAGATTGCTTTGGCTGTTTGTGGTCTTCTGTGTTTCTAGATTTCCTATTTTCTCAAGAAATTTGTTCATTTCATATAATTTATTGGCATAATACTGTTCATAATGGCCATGATGTCTTAATAATCTCTGTGGGATCTGTACTGTTATTCTTTTCTCTGATATTTTTATTTGTATTGTTTACTTCTTTTCTAAGTTAGACTTACCAAGGTCTTATTAATTGTACCAATATTTTCATAAAATTATAAATTTATTGATTTTTTCCATTATTTCTCTCTTTTCTATTTGTTATTTTTTATAATTTCACTTATTCCACTGATTTTGGGTTCAGTTTCTTTAGTTTTTAGCTCTAAAAGTGGAAATACCTTCATTGCTTCCTTTCTCCTTTTCTAATATATACATTCAAGACTATATTTTTTTCTGTGAGATATATTTCTTTGGCTTCAATGTTTTTGCTATTGGGCAGGCTACTTTCAATATCATTGCCTTCCATTAAAATTATTTGTGTTTTTACTTGGATGCTTTTAGAATGTTTTCTATATATTTTCACATTGTGTGGGATCATTATATACTATATCTCCTCCTATGTCTCTTATTAGCCTAAAATATTCTCGTCTGTCATATTTCAATTTCTGGTATTAAGAATAAACATGTTTTAGACATTCTCATCCAGTCCTTTGGCTCTTCAAATGTCTAGTAATTTCTTACCTCTACAATGAAAATTTCTTCTAGCCCTCTCTCTAGTTTCTGTGAGTGGGACCTTTATTAACATAGCACTGTTGGGCTCTCTTTATCTCCTCTCTCAGTCTCCTCAAGGGAAGGAGAACATAATCTGACTGGTATTTTGGAGCAGGATCAGATACAAAGGTTCAGCTCTTTATAGTCTCTCTTTGTAAGATTGGTCTGTCACCTCCCTTTTGCTCTGGACCACCCATAAAACTCAGGGGTACTGGTTCTTTACCTGCTAGGAGAGGCTTCCATGTGTCCAGTGCTACCTGAGCTGAGGTATAGGAAAGTTGCTCAGTCATGCCCGATTCTTTGCAACCCCATGAACTATCCAGTCCATCAGTCCATGAAATTCTCCAGGCCAGAATACTGAAGTAGGTAGCCTTTCCCTTCTCCAGGGGATCTTCCCAACCCAAGGATTGAACCCACATCTCCTGCATTGCAGGTGAATTATTTATTAGCTGAGCCACCAGAAAAGCCCAAGAATACTAGAGTGGGTAGCCTATCCCTTCTACAGAGGATCTTCCCAACCCGTAAATAGAACCAGGGTCTCCTGCATTGCAGGCAGATTCTGTGCTGGGGTATATTAAGTCTTTAATTCTGGGCTTTGTTAAGTCACCCTCTAACCTGGACTTTGTTGACAATAAAGTTTATATTTTCATTCCACGTGTTTCTTTTTATATCTCTTTGTTGTTTCATATATAAACAAAGAATAAGAAAATTTATTATTTCCATAAAATCTGAGCATCACTTTTCAGATGGCTGTTTAAATATTACCTTTTCTAAGAGTCCTTGCCACATCATTCATTTATTTAGCACCTACATATTATTTTTTCATTGTATCTGTATGTCTTTATTATAGTGATTAATACAAGCTGTAATTATCTACTTCCTTATTTGTCTATTGCTCCTTTTCTCCATTAAATTTTTAAATCTAATAATAAAGTTAACATAGTTTAAAGATTACAATTTTTACATTTTGAAGTGTATAGTCAGTGGTTTTTAGTACATCCACATGCAACCATCACCACTACCTAATTCCAAAACATTTCAACACTCCAAAAACAAATTTTGGGCCCATTAAGTAAACTCCTCATTCCCATTTCTCCATCTCCCATGTTCCCTGGCAACCAATAATCTACTTTCAGCCTCTGTGGATTTGCCTATTATGGACATTTCATACAAATGGAATTACGTGTGACCTTTTGTGCCTTGTTTTCTATTAACATTATGTGTTCAAGGTTCATAAAGGCTACAGCATGTATTAGGACTTTATTTTTATGGCTGAATGATATTGCATTGCATGAATATATCAATTGATTTATACCTTCTTGGCTGTTATGAAAAACACTGCTGTGAATAACTGGGTACAAATTTTTGTGTGGATAGATGTTTTCACTCCACTTGGGTTAGTAACTTTGTTTCACTTTTTGGGAAACCACCAGATTGTTTTCCCAGCCATTGAGCCCTTTTAGATTTCCATCATCAATACATCTCCAGTATTTTAAACTGCATGACGGTAAGGCCTGTTTTGTGCACCACCATATACCTAGCACCTAGGGCAAAAAGCCTGATGCACAGAATATTCTTGAATTAGATGTGTGGTTAAATAAAGAAATAAATAAATGAAATGGTTTAGATGCTTTCCAAAGCTATACTCCTAGAACATATACAAAGGTATGATAAATGTTAAAAAAACAGTATTATTACTTTTGAATTTGCACTAATTTGAGTCCTTGTCTGCACCATAAAGTTAAAATTGGTTTGAGTTATTTAAGTGTCTGCTGATTTCAAGGAAAAAATGCCGGGTAAAATTGACTCTTACTGGCAACTACTCAGCCTGTAATAAGAAATATTGGAATGTTGAGTGATTTGCCAGTCTCTGGAACTGTTTACAGTTCCATGAAAAGAACAGCAGCACAAAATTGTGGCTCAGAGAAAGTAACACCAAAGCTCAGCACCTTCAGGATAAACAGCTGAGGTGAATGATCACCTAACCTCAAATTTCCCATCTAGTTAGGTGATGAGGAAATTTCTATCCACCCCAATAAGCCACTAGTCAGAGTCATTTTCCAATCCATCCTCCGTCCCTTAGTCCAAATTAACTTTCATGCCATTCGGCTATTAATATTTCTAAGTATACATACCATAGCTTTTAGAATTAAGTTTAAAACCTAATATAGCCTGCAGGATAATTATGTAAAGGCATTTGTGACATAGGTTATGCAGTCTATGGAGTTAGATGGTTCTGGTTCATATTTTGGTTCCAACCTTTTCTAGCTAAGTGAGTTTAGAAGATAGGTGTTATTTGAGTCTCAAATGTTTCATCAGAAACTGGGATAACAGCGACAATATCTGCCTTATGGATTTGTCCCCTGTTAATCTTTTCTCATGATACTCACCTGCCTCTGGCAAGGTCCCAGTGATACCAGACTTCTCTTTGCTCCTCAAATATATCGTGGTTTTTCTCTCTATTTCTTTTCCCTGAGGTATACACTTTACCCGATAGTTGGTCAATATCTCACCATCAGTCTCATCTGATTCTTTCCCATGTAGGTTTTTTCCTTCATAGAAGTTTTCAAAATTATAATTATTCAACTACTTATATAATTACTTGATTTCTGCCTGTATTATCCCTTTTGACCATCACTGTATCCCTTCGCTAAATGGGTGATTGCTTGAATGGAATCCATCACATGGATACGTTTTGAATGAATAAATACAACATTTTAAATTAATTATACTTCAACAAAATGTTTTAAAAGCAAGCTTTGCCTATGGCATCATCTTACTGACCTCAGAACATGTCCTGAGCCCCTGAAGATTATTCTTGCATTGATCCTCCAGGGTCTTATCCTATTCCCTTAGTTCTGGACTTCTATGACCATCTCATCTCATAGCTTACCCATTTAATTTAAATCGTTATAGCATCCACTCTGACTTCTGTATCCTAGAACTCTTTTCTCATCTTGCTTGTTTGTTAAATCATTTAGAGAAACATTTTTGTTCTCATACAACTTGGTTGCTTACATCCTTGGCAAATCTTGGCACTGTGCTTTAGTTTGCATTTCTGATGTCTGTATCTAAATTCTTTCCCTAAGGAAGTCAGTTCCAGATGTATCAAGACATATCCTGACAGCAAAAGGAACATGGAAATAATTTCAGAGTTAGCAATCACAATCCAGTTACAAGATCTAAGACAGGTGACATAATTCTAAGCCCTGGAAGGCCAGCTCTGATTGACACTGATTCTGAAATTGGATAGAAATTTCCTCATCACCTAACTAGATGGGAAATTTGAGGTTAGGTGATCATTCACCTCAGCTGTTTATCCTGAAGGTGCTGAGCTTTGGTGTTACTTTCTCTGAGCCACAATTTTGTGCTGCTGTTCTTTTCATGGAACTGTAAACAGTTCCAGAGACTGGCAAATCATGGAACATATGAGGCAGAGTGAGAAATTTTGGAGGGACTCATACAGGTCAGGCTATGCCCAAGCAAATGATCCACAAGCAAATAGAACACAACCTTTCTCTCTCTTACAAGCTGGTTTATAGTTGACCCTAAATGTATCAACTTTAAGCACTATAGTGAACAAGGAATCTATTTCTCTCACTGTCTGAAGCATGACTCAAATGGGACAGTAAACATAGTAAATGCATACAGCCTGTGAGAAAAGATTTTTTTAAAATCTTTCAATTTCTGGATATTTCTCATACTCAAGTGGTGAGAGGCTCTAGTCTCAAAAACTAGCCTGACAAGCTTTGCACAAATGATGTTTGCCTTTGTTTTTAATATTGCAGTCCTTGACTAAGCTTTATTGGGATGATGTTCCTTAAGTGAAATAACCTGTTTAAAACTCTGTCCCAGACACTTTGACTCTATGGCCTCAGCAAGTCACCTATATTTTTTTTCTTGGATCTCAGTTTGATTCCCCATTAAAAAAATTAATAGTAAAGTCAGTGGTCTTGCAGTATCATGGTGATTTATTGAAAAACATGTTTACACTTTCTGTTGTAGGGACTGCAACACTAACCATAGTGGCGTGATATATAGTGTTAGGTATCTTCAGATACATATTTGAGTGCAGACTAGGAATATGATCTTGTCAGGGTGATAAGGATGGTTGACCCATAAACTCTGTCCTATGGAACTTTCAGGACAATGACAGATGTAAGGCATATGCAAAAACAACGAGAATGTTAACAACAGAGGTTATACCTAAGGGTAATACGAACTGTCAGACATGCAAGGTGCTACTTGTCCCCTAGGGTGGTTGAAAAGAAGGGGTTTTAACATGGCCTACAATTACGGTGGCAGGAAAAACAGAGACTAGGAAATGGCAAAAACATAGGATATAGAACACTGAAGAACATGTTAACATATTGAATAGAACAGTCTGTAAATATACCAGTTCAACTAAGGGAAAAATCTGTATTTATGAAGATGAAGCAGGTTAGGGCCATATCATCGAAGATTTTGGATGCCAGGCTACAATGTTTAGATTTTATATGCAGGCAGTGGATGTCAATGATAGTTTTTAAAAAATTGTTTTAAAGGATTACGCTTCTTGTTGGAAGGAAAAGTTGGAGGAGGGAAACATAGTGAGGGGTGTTGTTAGATAGCTGGGAGACATGGAGACCACCTAATCCATAAATACCTACATTATAATGGAGATAACAGGAAAAGTGACAGTAAAATTGCCCGTGTTTCCTTTTTCATCTGGCTTAACTCAGATTGGGCTTCCCTGGTGGCTCAGCTGGTAAAGAATCTGCCTGCAATGCAGGAAACCTGGATTAGGTCCCTGGGTTGGGAAGATATCCCGGAGAAGGGAAAGACTACCCACTCTAGTATTCTGGCTTGGAGAATTTCATGTAGTATATAGTTCATGGGGTCGCAAAGAGTCAGACACAATTGAGTGACTTTCACTTCACTTCACTTACTTGAGGCCAGCACAGCATGTGAGAAATTTTACATTGTATTCTTCCAAACAGCCCCAGGCTCAGAGCAAGGACCTCCATGTTAATGACAAAGTAAAGGAATATCTGAGCTCTGAGAGGAGAATGCTGTTGATTTCTGTGAACTGCTTCTCTGAATGACATCATCTTCTAGAGAGTGTTGTGCTCTTTCCCTATTATACTTTTGGATACAGTATCTTAGGTATTTGCACTTTATCAGAGATAAAGTCAGTATTTCAACAAATTTAGATACTCTCTTCTTTCAATAAAAGAGCATTGGGGCTTGATAACAGGATACTGAAAACTCTGATGCCAGTGTACACTATTATCACCAAGAATGTCAAAAAGAAAATGAGCAATACAATGTAGGAAGATAAAATACCAGTGTATATTTGGGATGTTTCTCCCTCTTATTGGCTTGAAAATAGTCTGCAAAGACAATCTCAGATGTTCTTACAAAAAGGTAGATACATGGTAACCACTGTCATTCTATTTAGTGGATATAGGTGACCAGATATAGAGAGATGAACGTGAAGATAAGCTTCATAAATTCAACAATAGAGACATTTCAACACTTGGTCAATACACAATAAGAATAGAGAGCTGCTGCTAAGTTACACCTTTAAGAATAGAGAGATGAAAAGTTTAAAATAATCAACCCATTCCTTGATTGCTCAGTGATATTTCCTCTCAACTCTGAGACTGATTTAACACTGGTTTTGAGACACAGACTTTGTTTGGTTATCCCTCTATAATAAGTTATATCAACAATGTTATTAGTCCAAATAAGATGTTTTCTAAATATTAACTGGGGACTTCTTGATTCAGCAGAGCCACAGACTTATATTTAAATTTTCTTTAGGAATTTTCTAGTAACAGAGGTCTAAAAGTAGCCACAAAAAAGGGGAATATTGTGTGTGGTTATTTTTCTTCTTATGCTGTATCCCCAAGTTTTTCAGACTCATTTAAGTAAAGGCTTAGAGTGAATAAGAAATACAGCTAAGTGAGGTAAGTGTCTGAGCCATGAAGTATAAATACTACAAGATGTTGTTTTTATTCAGGAAATAGGGGAGATTCAAATCATACAAATTCCTACACGCCGAACTTTCCAGGATGCACATTTCCTTATGTAGACCAGTCTCCTCTCAGTTTCTTCAGTTAAGTCAAAACAATGTGTTCCTCCTTCCCCATATATTTTTGCTTATTAGTGTATTTCTTGAGCTGTTTTCATATTATCTCTTTCCTTTCTGTGAAATGGTTTATTTAAAAAACTTGGGACCACCAAGTTGTAAAGATGTATGTTTTTACCTGACAGTTATACCACAGGTAGGTTAAGTTGAGAAGAGTGAATCAATAGCTTGTATTTGTTTCTAAAATTAAATTAATCCTGGATAAGAGTTGCTTTTTTTTTTTTTTTTAAGGAGATAGTCTTTGACCACTAGTTTGATACCATCTCTATTTTGGGTGACCTGTTTTACCAGCAGGCCTGTTACTCTCCTTGACTAACTGTGTAAGTGCTTATAATGGAATAAATTGTTTTTCTACATTAAAAAAAGAATAGAGAGCTGCTGCTAAGTTATACCTTTAAGAATAGAGAGATGAAAAGTTTACAATAATCAACCCATTCCTTGATTGCTCAGTGATATTTCCTACTTTTTTATTTGGAAAGACAGTAACTTGGATGCAGAGGTGACTAACTGACCTTTCCAACATTTTCATCTCTATTTTGGGTGACCTGTTTTACCAGCAGGCCTGTTACTCTCCTTGACTAACTGTGTAAGTGCTTATAATGGAATAAATTGTTTTTCTACATTAAAAAAAGAATAGAGAGCTGCTGATAAGTTATACCTTTAAGAATAGAGAGATGAAAAGTTTACAATAATCAACCCATTCCTTGATTGCTCAGTGATATTTCCTACTTTTTTATTTGGAAAGACAGTAACTTGGATGCAGAGGTGACTAACTGACCTTTCCAACATTTTCTTAGGAGTGAGGTTTTAAATAATAGGTCAGCCAATTTGTTTCTTCACAGTATGCTATTCAATGATAGCTTCAGAGGAGTATAGCGTCATTGGTTTGGAAGCAATAAAATTATTCACTGAATAGGCACTGAACTAGGCACTTTTGGGAAATGCAAAAATGAATGATGATCAATATTGTAATAAACATGTTACAAGGGGTAGAAGAAAGAGAAAACATTTTTCACCAGTCTTAGATAAGTGGACTGGTTCTTTATGGAAGTACTGAGGTGTTATGATATGGAATGGATACTGTAGAATTTGGGAGTTGGATATGCAACTAGATATTATTTCATCAAATTGCTTCTGTAATAGTATACAATCATAAATATATACCTATGTATTTTGAAAACATTCACAATGTTTTCAAGTATTGATACATAGTATTTTTAAAATCTAAAACTCCAGAGATGTTGAAACGATCACAGTCTCCATGTTACACATGGAAAAACTAAGATTTAAAGAGGTAAAATCATCCACTTCCCTGGTGGTCCAGCAGTTACGAATCTGCCTGCCAAAGCAGGGTATGCAAATGTATTTGGAAAACATTCACAATGTTTTCAAGTATTGATACATAGTATTTTTAAAATCTAAAACTCCAGAGATGTTGAAACGATCACAGTCTCCATGTTACACATGGAAAAACTAAGATTTAAAGAGGTAAAATCATCCACTTCCCTGGTGGTCCAGCAGTTACGAATCTGCCTGCCAAAGCAGGGTATGCAGGTTTGATCCTTGGTCTGGGAAGATCCCACTTGCTGTGGAGCAGCTGAGCCCATGCTCCACAATGACTGAGCTGGTGGGCTGTGACTGCTGAAACCCAGCCACACATCCTAGAGCCTGTGCTCTGCAACAAGAGAAGCCACCACAATGAGTAGCCCATACACTGCAATAAAAAGTAATTCCTGTCAGCATAACTAGAGAAAAACCCGGGCCAGCAATGAAGATCTATCACAGCTAAAAATCAATAAGTATTAAAAAAAAGAAAGGAATAACAAGACTTTTTTAAAAAGAAGCAAAATCACATCACATTAGAAAATCAAATTGCCAAACAGAAACACTAATTTGCATATAAAACAGAACTCATTCCAATAAAGAACTTGAATGTGAATATTTAAAGGATGAATTCTAAAGCAAGTTTTTCACATTAATTTATGGTTCATTCTACATTTTTTTCTTTACAGCCAGTCTCTAATTTCTTTATTTTCATACCCTTTCAACTTTCAACAAAAGGTAGCATGTTGTACAAACACAAAGTGAAGGGGTTGTGATTTTATTTGCTTCTAAGTTCTCTTCAGTTTGTGACAATTAAATTAAGCATTTCTTGAAAGAATCCAGCCACCAACTTGTTTTTGTTGTCAGCAAATATTATGATGTAATGACAGTTAAAGTCTTTAATTATATGGGCTGATTACTACATACTGTTCATGGGGTTCTCTAGGCAAGAACACTGAAGTGGTCTGCCATTCCCTTCTCTAGTAGACCACGTTTTGTCAGAGCTCTCCACTATGACCTGTCCATCTTGGGTGGCCCCTGCATGGCATGGCTCAGAGCTTCCTTGTGTTACTGGAGGCTGTGATCCATGAGAGCATTTTGGTTAGTTTTCTGGGATTGTGGTTTTCATTCTGGAGGCTGTAGGATTATAGCTCTTGATTCCTGAAGGGAGGGACCAGTGTTGGGGAAAACTGGGTCCTGCTCTGGTGGGCAAGGCCATGTTCAGTAAATCTTTAATACAAATATCTGCTGATGGGTGGGGCTGTGCTCCCTCTTGTGAGGTGACTCAGTCCTGGAATGCACAGGCTTCAAAATGTACCTGGAACGTACCTCCAAAAAGGACTTATGCCAACACACACCTTGTAGGACTGTTGCTGCCAGTGCCCCTACCCCTACAGGAGGCCATTGCTGACCCACACCTTCACAGGAGATCCTCAAACACTCACGGGTAAGTCTGGCTCAGTATCTTGTGGGGTCATTGCTCCTTTCCCCTGAGTGCTGGAGTGCACAAGATTTTGTTTGTGCTGTCCGAAAGGATACCTATGTCTACTGTAAATGATTTTAAGTCTCACGTGATTCTGGTATTTGGGGAGACTTATTGTGTGGGTCACAACAAACTGTGGAAAATTCTTAGAGAGAGGGGAATACCAGACCACCTTACCTGTCTCCTGAGAAACCTGTATGCAGATCAAGAAGCAACAACGAGAACCTTACATGGAGCAACAGACTGGTTCAAAATTGGGAAAGAAGTATGACAAGGCTGTATATAATGTCACCCTATTTAACTTTTATGCAGAGTACCTCACGCAAAATGCTGGGCTGGATGAAACACAACCTGGAATCAAGATTGCTGGAAGAAATAATGACAGTCTCACATATGCAGATGATACCATTCTAATGGCAGAAAGTGAAGAGGAACTAAAGGGCCTCTTTATGAAGGTGAAAGAGGAAAGTGAAAAAGCTGGCTTAAAACTCAATATGCAAAAAGCAAAAATCATGGCAACTAGTCTCATCACTTTATGTCAAATAGATTGGGAAAATGTGACAGATTTTATTTTCTTGGGCTCCAAAATCACTGCAAGTGGTGACTGCAGCCATGAAATTAAAAGATGCTTTTTTTTTGGAAGAAAGCTATGGAAAAAGTGGAGAGCATATTAAAAAGCAGAGATATTACTTTGCCAACAAAGGTCCATATAGTCAAAGCTATGGTTTTTCCAGTAGTCCTATATGGATATGACAGTTGGACCATGTAGAAGGCTGAGTGCTAAGAAACTGGTGCTTTCTAATTGTGGTACTGGAGAAGACTCTTGAGAGTCACTTGGACATCAAGTGACTATCAATGCTAAAGGAAGTCAACCCTGAATACTCATTGGAAGAACTGATGCTGAAGCTGAAGCTCCAATATTTTGGACAGCTGATGTGAAGAACAGACTCAGTGGAAAAGACCCAATCCTAGGAAAGACTGAAGTCAAAAGGAGATGAGGGTGGCAGAGGATGAGATAGTTAGATAGCATCACCAATTCAATGGACATGAATTTCAGCAGACTTTGGGAGATAGCAAGGGCAGGAAAGCCTGGTGTACTGCAATCCATGTAGTCACAAAGAGTCGGACAAGACTTACGTGACTGAACAAAAATAACAAGGCAGGGAGCATCAAGAAGAGCAGAGTAAAGCTATTTTTAAAATGGGTTCTCCATAGAATGATGCCAGTGTGGAAACTGAATTTCTGTCTGGAATTTTGAAAAGAGGTGTAAGAAATGAGATCTATTGGCTCAACTCTGTATATAAAAAGGAAAATAAAATATCTTTTCTATAAGTAATTAAGATGAAAGGACCTAATATTGGCATTTGATAATTCTGTAATTGTGTATCAATTACATTCATTGTGAGTCTGCACCAGATCAATAAGTTGACACTGAGGTATCACTATCTCTCAGCTCTGTAATCCTCACATAATTAGATTTCCAAGGAAATCCTTCCGGGAAAAAGGCCTATTTTCAAAGAGAGTTGTGCATTATGCATATCATACAATGGAAAAGAAAAAGCAAGAGACTGGTTATGACTCATTTGACTAATAACTAGTTATACCTTCACCTTTTTTGAGTCTTACCTTCATCATTTGTGATGCCAGGAGTTAAAATAAATGATCTGCAGGTTATTCTAACTCTAGTATCCCATGATGTTTAGACATGCCTGCTGTAATTACAGAGAAGTATATTTAGCTTCATAAGCTCAGCAATATCTAAAAATATCTATTCTTCTATTTCAACTCTATTTCCATCTTTTCTACTTTCATAGTTTTGGGGAATATTGTATTGCAATTAAATCTTTAGAATCTCAAATGTTCCCAAATGAGCATTTGAACTTTAAAAATATCTTAACTTCCTTCAAAGCATTTCTCATTGTGAAAAACATTAACTTGAATACCACTGCACATACTGAGAAAGACTTGGAACTAGCTGTTTCTTTAAAGAAAATTTTTCTAAGAAGCCAGAACTATGAACCTCATGGCCCATAATGGAGACAAGAGAAAGAACAATGGAAATCATACACACTTTAAGGAGAAAAATCTGTTTATTCTTCAATAGTTCCCTGACTTCTGTTCACTTAAAAACAATGAAAAACTCTAAGTAGACATTGCTGTATTAGATTTGAGAAAGTCTTGTAAGTATTCCACATGATAAGGCTCCCAACTGCCAACGCAGGAAGACATATTTCTAGAGATTTTTTTTTCTTCTTTCTAGTTCCCATATCCATATGAACAAAAGTGATCACTTTTCTAACCACTTTAGAGATAGACACTATATTGAAATCTAGAGAATATGTACAAATTTCATCTTAATGTTATCAATGTATCTGTACCAAAGATACCCAGGAAAGAGGTAGTCAGTATAACTACACAAAACACATTTGGCAAGGATAATAAAGTTATAGAAAGCTAATGTTATATTTTTTGAAAACTCCTTTTAAGATCGATAAAAGATGCTTCTATATCAGTAATGCCTTGGGTGTTCCAAAAAAATAAGAAATATCAAGTTAGGGAGTGTGCCCCCACAGGTCACATGGCCACACTTCCTCTATGCATGGCTAACTTCACTCCTTAACTTCATTAAGTTGGTGGGAACACCTTGGTCATATCCATGGCCTTGGCCAGTATACATGCCCACATTTTCCTTGTTATTGTTTTCTCTATTTGACCTTTGTAAAAAGTCCTATCATCTTGCTATTGATTTTATATTTTTATTTAGTCATGTCCATGACTGACAACCCCCTTTGATACATGGCAGAGAAAGAAAAATAAAACATATAAATTAGTATAAGATATTCAAGATACAATGAAATTTGTGGAGCTCATAGCATCTCTGAAGTTATCAAACATTTTATCAAAGGCCAAAACACTGATTGGTGGAGAGAGAACAGTAGACATATACTTTCGTCTATCAAATACAGTAATCTTTACCAAACCAAAGGGAACAGAGGGATACAAAATCTCTAGAGAAGGTCTATAAAAAGAACTGATAAGTCTTTAGCATAGACTTGAAATTAAGATGCTCTTTATGGTGAATCTTCAGCCTACAAAGCACACATTATGACCCTAAAAGTGAGTCATAATGAACAGAGCTTTGACTTTGTTCAGGAGGTCTAGAACCTAATTCCAAGCAAAGGCTTCAGTTTCCTCATCTGAAAAAGAAGGAAAACAAGAGGAGCACACATTTATTGGTCCCATATTACATGCTCACTCTCCTATACATCATGTCATTTCCGGTAACTCTAAAATCAGCACTAGAGGCATGTTATTACCTTTATTATACAAATGAGGAAACTAAGGCTCAGTTCAGTTCAGTTCAGTTGCTCAGTCGTGTCCGACTCTTTGCGACCCCATGAATCACAGCACGCCAGGCCTCCCTGTCCATCACCAACTCCCGGAGTTCACTCAGACTCACGCCCATCGAGTCCGTGATGCCATCCAGCCATCTTATCCTCTGTCATCCCCTTCTGCTCCTGTCCCCAATCCCTCCCAGCATCAGGGTCTTTTCCAATGAGTCAACTCTTCGCATGAGGTGGCCAAAGTACTGGAACTTCAGCTTCAGCATCATTCCTTCCAAAGAAATCCCAGGGTTGATCTCCTTCAGAATGGACTGGTTGGATCTCCTTGCAGTCCAAGGGACTCTCAAGAGTCTTCTCCAACACCACAGTTCAAAAGCATCAATTCTTCGGTGCTCAGCTTTCTGCACAGTCCAACTCTCACATCCATACATGACCACTGGAAAAACCATAGCCTTGACTAGACGGACCTTAGCCAGCCAAGCAATGTCTCTGCTTTTGAATATGCTGTCTAGGTTGCTCATAACTTTTCTTCCAAGGAGTATCTTTTAATTTCATGGCTGCAGTCACCATCTGCAGTGATTTTGGAGCCCAGAAAAATAAAGTCTGACACTGTTTCCACTGTTTCCCCCTCTATTTCAGAGATGTTTAAATCTTCAACTTAAGAGGCAGAACAAGATTTAGAACTGGCTCTATCTAAAACCAAATTCGTGCTGTTTCACTACAACTTGTAATTTTCACAGCATCTTAAGAGATCTTAACAGATATCATATATGAAAACAGATTATACATTTCAAAGTGCCATACAAATATAGAGTTTAATAACATTAGCCCTTTTGATGTCCAGGCATGGAAATTCAGGATTGGGTACTGCTTTTTAATGAGTTCTATCTCCCCATTAAATGATTAGCTTGCAAGGAAGCCTGCATCTGAATTTCTATTTCTTTGTACAGTGCACCTCACAGAATGAGAGCTCAATTACCATTAATAACTAATCATGCAATGTTATTTCTACAGTTTCACATGTAACCTCAGGATCCATTCTACCCAATTAAAAGCATCCAGTATAAGTTCTATATGGAGTACATTCCTTGTAAAATATGAAAACTTGGAAGAACATGTAGAATATTTTTGCTAAAATACTAAGATTTTATCTATATTCATTATTCTTTTTTATCTGATTTATTATTAGAGCTCAAATTTCCTTTTGCAGGAGTGTAATGAAATATGAGGCCAAGTGACTATTTAAAAAGAAGAAAATTAGGGCATTGAACTACTTTCCTGATCTGCTATATATTGACAGCAATTTTACAGATAAAAGATTGTTAACTTATTGTCATTATCTATAACTTACTGTAGAGCCAATTATGACTTTGCTTTTCCAAAAATCAGCATTTAAGTTAGTACATTTTCATTTAAAAAGCAGGAGGAGAAGGGGACGACAGAGGATGAGATGGCTGGATGGTATCACCGACTCGATGGACGTAAGTTTGAGTGAACTCCGGGAGTTGGTGATGGACAGGGAGGCCTGGTGTGCTGCAATTCACAGGGTCGCAAAGAGTCAGACATGACTGAGCGACTGAACTGAACTGAACTGAACTGAATTCTAAAAGGAAAAAAGACTTAAAAGTATACCTATATCCTTAGCATATCACCTTAAGGAATTATTTTCAATACTATCTCCAAAGGTAACAATGACTAAACAGGATTAAGATGAAAATTACAAAATTATTAAAATTAAGTCTGAGACCAAAGAGCTACATGTTATCTAACTATTGCAAGAGGGAGAAGGGAAAACAGGATCAAAGAAAAGGCATCATGTATAGAAGAAAGATGGGAGTTTAGGGACAGGGAAAATAACAGAGCAAAAAAGAGGAATGAATTTTGGTGTAGACAGTCAAGCTCTTTGATATGATTTTTACACTGCTTCATTTCAAAGAACTTATGATTCAGTTCAGTCATTCAGTCATGTCCAGCTCTTTGTGACCCCCAAGGACTGCAGCATGCCAAGCTTCATCACCAATTTCCGGAGTTTGCTCGAACTCATGTCCATCGAATCAGTGATGCCATCCAACCATCTCATTCTCTGTTGTCTTTGGTTTGAAAAGCTTACAAATCTCTGTAGATATAACCTTAGAAACACATTGGAATGAACCAGGTACATGTCAAAATCCTGATAATTTAATTGTAAAACTGGAGGAAACATTAACATAACATAAACATAAAACATTAACATAACATAATATAAAGTCTCATGTATACTGAGGCACATTTTTTCAGAATATTAAACTCAGAAATCATTCCTTTTCTCAAAAAAATAATAATGATAATGAGCATAACCTGTAACCTGGTAGGTCTATCTGAAAAGCACAGACAAATGATTACTTTCTAGGGCAGACATAGCCTTTTGCCAAAATTACACTGAACAAGAGAAAATTCTTCAACTTCTAGCATCTCAAATACCTGTAAAAAGAAAATTAGGTAAAATAGTAGGTAGAACCATAGGAATATAGTTGAGAAACCTCAAAAAGGGACTGTATACAACTGCAATGGCTCTTTCAACCTAAACTCTATCAAGGTGGAACTCAGAATTACTTTCTTGAGATGACATCAAACCAACACATTAAAATGTGATACAATCAGGGCCATGGCAGAAATATTCTCTAGACTTGATGCATCTAAGGATATAACCAATTCCTTACTAAAGAGGAGTTGAAAATATTATCCAAATCATGATAACTATTAAATAAAATTCTAGTAATCTGTCTAATGTAACAAATAAGTTAAATAGCAAAACATGAATTAGTCACACCATAAGTTCAGTCATCAAGTAAGTCAGTTGTAGGTGTAACATATTTAAATTAAAATAATCCTTCCAAAGCCCATAATTTTTGCATACACTGTGAGTTACAGAAATACAGGCTCAATCAGTTTTCAGAGATTCTAAGTAGGATTTGCACTTTCTATTTTTCAGATAACATGAAAATATTTTGAACCTAAAGGCTTTTTTTTTAAACTTGGTATGAAGGGTGAGAGTTGCATGTCTAACTGATGGGTCAGTATATCTCATTTTAAGCTAACAGTTAAATATTCACAAATCTTTCTTCTAAACAAGTCAACAGAAAATTGTAACCAAACCAAAGTAGCAAACTTTTCCATAAAATTTTTATTTTACTTTTATCACTATCATAATAAGTGAAAGCATGACTAGAAATTTTGAAATTCACTAGAAGGTGAATTTTATAAGGACTGAAAGCATAAGTTAAAAAGTAAAAAAGAAACTCCAGACAAAGGATTTGCTATTGTTCTCACATGATTCTCCTACCTCATCCACAATATATCCCCTCACAACACAATTGCTCAGCAATCAAATGCAAAGGAAAGAGAAAACAACTCATTTTTAAGTAAAACACTCAATGAGCAGATAATTACCTAAGACACAGCTTTACTTTCTCCTATTCTATGGGTCAAATTGCTTTAACTAAAAAACAAAACAAAACAAAACAAAAAAAACCTGTGAAAACAGGAGATTGTAGGAAAGCACCAAGAGACTTTGGGAAGATAAATACTTTTCTGGGCTCTGTTGCCTTTAGACACTAAACTTATGTTCCTTCTGGATTTGACTCTAGTGATGACTGAAGATTCTGTTGTGTTCATTTGCTTGTTTGCTTGCTTATTTATTTTGGCTCTGGTTTGTTAGCTTATTGACCTTTTCCTTTGTTTTTACCATGCTAGGAACTAATATTTGATTTTAAAGAACAGCTAAGATACAGGGAGAGCATATCAGCAAAAAAATAAAAATAAAAAAAAATAATAATGGTAGCATAGGAATTTCTAGAGCTTGTCCCTTCCCAGGAAACATTAATTTGAACAATTATTCATATGAAAAAAAATTTTGAGTCAAGAATTTCAGCACTTGGATGAAACACAGAAATTAGAAAAGATGCATCAACGAGGTAGGAAACAAATAATCACATTACTCTCATCACTAGTCCCCAAGCCCAGGCAGGTCAACACACAGAAAGATACACTCTCCCTATGGGAGAAGGAGAATAAAGTGAGCCCGAATGCCAGGCCCACTCCAGTGGCTCTTGGTTACTAATTTGCCCTCTGGACTCATGATCTAAGTTTGCTCATGTAGATTCAGTCCCATATCCATCACTGAAGACTCCAGTGCTAGGCCAATGCACGTGGACCCAAACACCAGGATGACCCCTTGCTGACTCCCCATCTGCTGCCAGGTAGCAAATCTGCTCACCCAAGTATACCAGCAGCAAACCTACCTATGGACACCACCAGAGAGCCCACCCAGAATCTCTGGACAGGCTGCCTTGGTGAAGGGATTTGCCTTCCTAAAGCTGGAGAGATATTTGTATTTCGAGTTCATGAAGCTAATAGGTCACTCCAAAATTTCAACTCAAAATAATCTCCTCCAAACACATTATAATAAAACTGTCTAAAATGAAAGACAAGAAAAATTTATCAAGGAAAAAAGAATCCAAGAGAAAAATAAGTTCATACATAAGGCAATTTCCATAAGGTTATCAGTGGATTTCTCGGAATAAATCTTGCAGGCCAGGAGAGTGTAAGATAATGAGATCAAACTGTTGAAAAAAATTTCTAAATAAGCATATTTTTACCTGGCACAGTTGTCTTTCAGAAATGAAGCAGTTCATCACTATTAGATCTGTTTCACAAGGTGCTGAAAGGGATTCTTCAAGCTGAAAACAAAGGACTAATTAGTAACATGAAACAATATGAAAATATAACACATACTGGTAAAGGCAAGTATCTAATATTCTACACTGTAATTTAGAATTGTGTTAACTAAATCCTGCCTACATGACTCTCACTTCAGCTTTAAGGACATATATAGGCTCAAAATGAAGGGACAGAAAAAGCAAAAGTAAATAGGCAAAGGTAAATTTATATTATACAAAACAGTCTTTACGTTAAAAACTGTCACAAGAAGCAATAAAGTGATTATATGAAGTGTTCAATTCATCAAAAGGATATATCAAACCCAAGTAAATAGGCTCCCAACATTAGACCACTTAACTATATTAAGCACATACAAATGGATCTGAAGGGCACATGGACAGCAACACAAAAACAAGTACGGTTCTTCAATACCACACTTTTGGCCATGGATAGATAATCTAGAGGAAAAATCAATAAGGAAACATTGCACTTGAACTATACCTAAGGCCAAACAGACATAACAGACAGATACAGAACATTCCACCCAACAATAGAAGAATATAGATTCTTCTCAAGAACATGCAGAACATTCTCCAGTTTAGATATTATGTTGTCACAAAAGAAGTCTTAGCAAATGTAAAAGATAGAAATAATGTCAACTAACTTTTCTGAACGCAATAGTATGAAACTAAACATCAATACCAAAAGGAAAACTGGAAAATTCACAGATGTTTGGAGATTAAACAAAACACTTATAAACAACAGGTCAAAGAAGAATTCAAAATGGAAACTCAAAAGATGTCTTGAAACAGATGAAAAGAGAAACACAACATACCAGAAATTACAGTATGAGCAAAAGCAGTCCTAAGAGTGAAGTTCATAGTGATAAATGCCTGCACATTAAAATGGAAAATCTCACATAAACAACTCAACATTATAACTCAAGAAGAAACAAATGAAATGGAGACCAGAAAATCAATAGAAAACATCAGTAAAAATAAAATCCGAATTTTTGAAAAGATAACCAAAATTGACAAACCTTTAGCTAGACCAGCCAAGAAAAAAATGAGAGAACACTGAAATAAATACATCAAAATGAAAATGGAAACATTACCACTGATGCCCAGCAATAAAAGGATCATAAGAGACTAACCAGTTATAAATGTTCAACAAATTGAATAACCTCGAACAAATAGATAAATTCCTAGAAAAACACAATAAGATAAGACTGACTTACAAAGAAATTGAAAATTTGAACAGACCAATAATGAGTAAGGAGATTAAAATAGTAAACAAAACCCAGCCAAATAAAAGAGCAGAGAAACAGATGGCTCACTAGTGAATTCAAACATTTAGGAACTGACAATTCCTTTCAAACTCTTCTAAAAAGCTGAAGATGAGAATATTTCCAAGATCATTTGATAAGGCTAACACTACCCTGATACAGAGAAAGACATTAAAATAAAAGAGGCCAATATCCTTCACAAACATAGATGCAAAAATTCTAAACAAAATACTAGCAAAAGACAAGCCACAGAGTGGGAGAAAATATTTGCAAACTAAGAGAACAACAAAGGATTAATCTTCAAAATACACAAACAGTTCATGCAGCTCAATAACAAAAAAACCCAACAACCCAATTGGAAAATGGGTGGGAGATCTAAATACACATTCCTCCAAAGAAGGCATACAAATGGCACACACTCACACATACAAAACCCCACACATTGAAAGATGCTCAACATCATCAATTATCAGAAAAATAAAATCAGAACTACAATGAGGTATCACCTTGTATCTGTCAGAAAGGCAATTATGAAAAAATCTATTAGTATACACGCTGGAGAGAGTAGGGAAAAAAGGAAACCCTCCTACACTGTTGGTTAAATGTAAATTGGTACAGCCACTTTGGAGAACAGTATGGAGGTTTCTTAAAAATCTAAAAATATATCTACCATGTGACCTGCAATCCCACTCCTGTGCATATATTCAGAGAAAACCATAACTCAAAAAAATACATGCACCCCAGTGTTCATTGCAGAACTATTTACAATAGCCAGGACATTGAAGCAACCTAAATGTCCATCAACAGAGGAATGGATCAAGAAATTGTGGTACACATGTATGATGGAATGTTTCTAAACCAAAAAAAGAATAGAATAATGCCCTTTGCAGCAACAGGGATGGGCCTAGAAACTGTCATACTAGTGAAGTAACTCAGACAGAGAAAGACAAATATCGTATGATATCACTTGTATGTGGAATCTGAAAAAAAAGTTACAAATGAATTATTTACAAAATGGAATAGAGTCACAAATGTAAAAATAAACTTAGGGTGACCAGCAGGGGAGCTGTGTGTGTGTGGGGGTATAAGGATAAACTGGGATATTAACAAATACACACTGCTATATATAAAATAGATAACTAATAGGGACCTGCTATATAGCATAGGGAACTCTACACAATACTCTACAAGGACCTATATGAGACAATAATGTAAAAGAGTTGATATGTGTATGCATATAACTGATTCACTTTGCTGTATACCTGAATCTAACAAAACACTGTAAAGCAAATATACTCCAGTAAATTAAAAATAATAGTATCAGCATCAAAAGAGAAAAACTGACCAGTAAAAAAGAAATGAGAGTCCATAATGAATGCATATATAGTCAAATAATGTTTGATAAGGAAGTCAAGAATATTCAGTGTGGAAAGGGTAATCCCTTCAACAAATGGTGTTGGGAAAACTGAACTTTAACATGCAAAAGAATGAAGTTGGACTTCTTTCTAACACTACTGATAAAAATTAACTCAATATGGATTAAATATTTAAATCTAAGATTCAAAACTATAAAATTCCTAGAAGAAAACATAGACAAAAATTCCTTCACAGTGGTACTGACAATCATTTTTCAGATATCATGCCAAATGTGCAAAAAACAAAAGCAAAAATAAGCAGTGACTATAGCAAACAAAAATCTTCTGCGCAGAAAAAGAAAAAATCAGCAGAAGGAAAAGGAAACTATAGAACGGGAGAAAACATTTTCAATCCTTCTATCTAATAAGGATAAATTTTAAAAAAAGAAACAAGAAATTCATACAACTCAACAGGAAAAAAAGATACAATCTAATTGAAAGATGAACAATCAGTTCAGTCACTCAGTCAACTCTGGGAGTTGGTGATGGACAGGGAGGCCTGGCGTGCTGCCATTCATGGGGTTGCAAAGAGTCGGACATGACTGAGCAACTGAACGGAACGGATATAAGGATCTTGGATTTGTTTTTATGTTACAGCTCTGGTGTCAAAGTACTGGGGCTTGAATCCTCATTCTCCTCCTAATGAGCTGTGCGATCCTGGGAAAGCTTCCCAATGCTTGGTGCCTCAGTTTCCCCATCTGTAAAATGGGGGATTAAAAATCGTACCCACTTCATTGGGATTACTGTGATGATTAAATTAATCAATATATGTAAAGCACTTAAATGACATTTCTTAGATATAAGTACTATTTTAACTAGGAGCTAATTCATTTACCTTCTCATCAACTCTATGTGGTAAGTATTAGCCCCATGTCTCAGAAGAGAACATTCAGGCTGAGACAATGAGGAATTTATTTAAAGCCACAAAGTTATTAAGGAGAACTGAAAGCCAAACTTGGAGGTGTGTGACATCACAGCACACACTTTACGTCACTAATAGAAACTATCTAAAATAACGATGCACTCCAGTCTGAAAGAGTTAAATAGGTAAAAAAAAAAAAAAAAAAAAAAAAAAGCTTACAAAGGACATACCTGTGGATGAGATTTGTAAGGTGTATCAAAACAGTATAACAACTGGTTTCTACAGTATCTGGGGGGTACTTTTCTAGCTGTATCAAGCCTGCTGGTTCTTTCCTCATGCAGTTTCTTAAAATAAGGCAATTCAGAAAAGGTATTGCTCAGTTCTTTGCAGGTCACTAGTCCTAAAATTTTTTTGAAACTAAACTTGCCCATGTTACACGGGAAAGAACTTTAGGGGTTAAAGCAATAATCAATAATATGTGTGCTTTGAGAATATGCAAAACTGTTTAGATTTTACCAGGAGTGGAATAGTGTGTAATTTGAGTAAAAAAATGTTTCTACCTACCACACATCTACTTGTTTAAGCTGAAAAGGGGTTAACTTCTAAGCCCTTGTATCTTGATTCTCAATTCAAGCAGTTTCTTAAAATAAGGCAATTCAGAAAAGGTATTGCTCAGTTCTTTGCAGGTCACTAGTCCTAAAATTTTTTTGAAACTAAACTTGCCCATGTTACACGGGAAAGAACTTTAGGGGTTAAAGCAATAATCAATAATATGTGTGCTTTGAGAATATGCAAAACTGTTTAGATTTTACCAGGAGTGGAATAGTGTGTAATTTGAGTAAAAAAATGTTTCTACCTACCACACATCTACTTGTTTAAGCTGAAAAGGGGTTAACTTCTAAGCCCTTGTATCTTGATTCTCAATTCAAGCAGCAGAATCTATACCACAGACACCTCTTTTGACAATGCTGCTATTTGAGAGGGATATTCAAATTTTATTATCAACTGGCTGCTCGAGTTTTGTCAAGTACAGCATAGAAAACATATTGAGCAAAATTTTCAGCATTATCAGGTAAGGTGCTTTTCTAATATTAGCAGTTTTAGTACTTTTTATTTTCTACAGTTGTACATAAGATGTTAATCATTTTAATTTCCCTTTTATAAAAGGAAGGCCATTGAGTTTTTCACTCATTTATCCACACAATGAACATAGAGTGGTCTGAATCAGCTGTGCATCAGAGTTGCACAAACATTAGTGGTTACATATTTCTCTTGAAAGGTTATAGGAGACATCCTAAGAAGGTGAATTCTGTGACACAGTGTAAAGCAGAGAAATAACGAAAAAGAAAAAGCCAAGTTTATTTTGGACTTTTCTCTCTCAGATATAGCTTACTATGCTAAATGTCTCTACCAACAAATGAATTTATAATAACAAGTATATTGTCAGTTTGATTCTGTAATAATAAAATAGTAATTATGTTTAAAAACTCATTAAATTTTATAAGATTTGTGATTCTCTCATGCTAGGGTGCCTTTTTTCTTTATTTGTTTAAAAGAATTCTTATTTAATAGGAGGTGAGTGGTCATTTTTAATAGCAGTATATTACATATAAGGGACAGAGTATAAACATACACTAGAGTAATGAATGCTTATCTGTCTGAATTCTAAATGATAGTAAACTTAAATGTTACTTTGATGTTAAGTATTTCCCTTTTCCCCACAATACCCTAGAGTGGATTATTTAGAAACAGTTTTCTTAATAAGACTTCTTAAAATCTTTTATTATCAAAAGAATTACATAAATTATAAAGAATTTTAGTAAGTATAAATATAGAAATCTGATATATATTAAATACTATACTAGATTAGAGGAAATGTTAATATTAGAGGAAATGTCTAGCCTGATAGTGTATTAATGTTACAGGCAAACAATTACTTCTCACAGAGAACTGTTTTTTTTAACCACACAGAAATTAGATGCTGCCAAATTATATGTAACTGTGAAAAATAAATGAATTTTAGACTTAAAAATATCCATCAGCTATAACATAGTTCAAGAGTACCATTTTGTGATTAACTCTATTCTACATAATTTGTGCCTGCAACATTACTATTATTCAGGCATTTGAGATTTTAGTCAGGAAGTCAGTAATATTTTTATACATCTTTTAAATATCTTTTATTTCAAAAGTTTCCTGTTAAGATTTTTTTCAGGCAAAAAATAAAAAAGAATCTTATTCAACTGTGAGATAATTACAATTTAAAATGACAGGTGCTTTACATGGTCTGTTTTTGCTTTCATAACATTAGGCCGAGGTCTGTTAGGTTTGGTCTTTTTAATGACTGTGGGGCAGCTGCCACTTCTGCTTCATACCCTCACACGGGCTTCTTACTCCCTAAGGCTACTCTATTCCCCAAGATACTTCTGGAGCCTGAATTTTTAATCTGTTTCATCTGTCTCCTTTCACCAATTTTACTACTGTTTCTCAGGTACTCTGGATTTGGTGAGTACCAGGAGTTTTGTTCATTTTCCTTGAATCTTATTTAGTATTATTTAGCAGTTCTATAGTTTTAGCTTACATTTTTAAACATTCATGTCATTTTATATTTCAATATTTGTTTTTATTTACATAGTAATTTCTTGCTTATTCCTTTTTACAATCTCAGTCTTCTCCTTTGGGTTTGTTTTTTCACTTGTTTGTTGCTCAAGGGTGCTGACCACTTCTGGGCTTCAAGCTGCCCTGGATCGACTCCTAACTTGTAACAGTCCTCTCTTGCTTATGTTTGGGAATGCCTTCTTCTTCAGCTTCATCTCACCTGCTTTCTGTCTCTCAAGGATAATTTATTGTCTCATGAATCCCATCTTATGGTTTAAAGCAGATGTCGATTCATTTATTTTAAAAATCTCTTTTCTATTATCAGAGGATTAAAGGGGGATACCCTGGCACATGCTCAGACCTCAGTCTTGAAGAGAAAGTCTCACAAGTGTTGATCTCTATATTTGTTTTCAATCATGAGTCTAACAATAAAAAAATCAGGCCAAATAGCTTTTACCTGCAGAAATATAATCATTTCTCATAATTGTCCATGATGATAGGTCTGAAAAGGAGCTCTCAAGGAGAAAGCACATGTTGCGGAGTCACATCTTGGAAAAAATCTCGATCCCATTACTTTCTGTTAAGACTTTAGGAAGTTGTTTAACTTCCTTTATGGTCACCTTATGTATCTGGAGATTACATAAACAAAAGATATATTTTCCACAGATGTTAGCTTCCTTTTTTGCTATATGGATAATAAAGAATTAAACATCTTAAATTCCTACTTGTGTCATAACTTCATCTTCAACTGCATTAAAATAAAAATTGTCCAGTAAATGGCATAGCTTGATTTAAATATCAAATCATGTAGTCTGATTTTATACATTCTAGCAACTTTGTTTTTGTAATTTTTGTTTTTACCATCACTTGTGATCATATTGAGTTTTAAAATATTATTTTGGCTTTTCCCTTATGCTAATGATGTACCAGTGGAATAATATAGTTGACCCTCTGTGTAGTTGAAAATCCATTTGTAACTTATAGCTGGCTCTTCGTATCTGCGGTTCCTCCGCATTTGTGGATCACCCAACCATGCATCTTGCAGTATATTCAGCATTTACTACTGAAAAAAATCTGCATCTAAGTGTGCTGGTTCAACACAAACCTTTGTTGTTCAACAATCAGTTGTATATTAGAGCTGTCAACAAATCTGGAAAACTTCTAAACTATGTACTTTCAAAGGAATTCATAGTAATTGATAAGGATTCTAACTTTGATAAAAAGCAGGACAAACCAGATTACATAATATAAACTCTGACTGGACTTTAAATAAATGCACTGAAATAGCCTTATTTTAGTTAATTAAGGATTTTTGAAAGAGCACAATTTCCTCCTTTAAAAATTCTGTTAACAGAACTACTGGGTATCCATTAAGAAGGTTATGCAAAAATAAAAACATAATTAATTTTCAAAAAAACACTACACTGTATTACATTGCTTTAAAAAGGTAATATGTTGCTTTCAAAAACATAAAAAGAAAACCTTTCTTTCATCTGAAATAACAACTCTACATAGTTACAATTGGTTTGCCATCAATACAGCCACCATTGAATGTCACTTATTTAGCTACAAAACTTAAGGCTCAGATATAATGAAAGGACAAAATTACAGGCACAAATAAAATTAAAAACTACTTTAATGTCAGGAAACTCAATTTATAACCTATAATTCAGCAATATAGTATATATCTATGAAGACCCTTCTGGGATATAATGGCTTATCATACATTCAAATCAAGCCAGCTTTTCAGGAACTTATCTAAGTAGATTTAAGGTCTTAATGACCTACAGCATAGTGTCTTGGGAATAAGAAATACAGAACAATGGTCTGTGCTTTCGCTATCTTAAGAGTAATCACTTCTTGTTTAGTTTGTCCTAGGTGGAAAGAAGCTGAAGTTGAACGGTTCTATGAAGACTTACAT